>JAHLSL010000040.1:6886205-7267543 GCA_025920805.1 Petroica traversi
TCCCTTCCCTTCCCTTCCCTTCCCTTCCCTTCCCTTCCCTTCCCATGGGACATTTTTTGTGTGGTGCTCTATAGCTCTTCCAGTTTACTGTCATGTTACATTTGTACAGCACAAAGAAGCAAAACATGTTTCCCAGAGGTCCAGCCTGATTTCTTTCATAATTTAAAGGGATGGAAATTTGAACACTCCATGCTCCAAAATGCTATTCTGGTATCCCTGGCATTATTGTTCATGAACTCTAGGAGTAGGTGTGTAGGTGAGTCAGGTAGCAATGAATATGGCAGCAATGTGCAGCACCAGTAAAAAAAGAAAATTAATTTTGTTTAATTTTTAAAAGGTTTTTCAGTTTCGAATTTTAAAGGTTAAAGTCTTGATTGAAGATTTCAAAGTTCCATACAGCACCTGCTTGCTTGTAGATGTAAAGAATAATGAAATTAAAAACAAGAAACATAAAATGGAATTGTTTATAGGAGCACATTGTACATCATGTATACGTCAATGACTGTGGACCTGATTTGGCCAGAATTCTTTTGGTTATTCTCAGGTGGCAGGAGTGAAATAAACCCTGAAAATTTATGGGACTACGTGTGAAGAGAGTCAGCACTGAATAAAATTCATCTTTCTAAAAGTGACTACTTTTCTGTGTAACATACCTGCTGCAGTTAAGTCATGCTCTGAATATGTGACGATCATTTAAGTAATTAATGTTTGTGCTTTGTTCTGTTCAAAGAACTAAGTCGGGAAATGTTTGCATTTTACTGTGGCTGTGGCTGTGGCTCAGCTCAGAAGGGGTCAGGTGTATCTTGGGTTGTCCTCCTGAGCAAACATGCAGACAAACTTTTTCATCCCAAATTTCAATTACAGCTCAGTGCTTCCCCTCCCTCTCCATCTCCTTTAATGAGAAAAGAGGAATTAATGCCCATTAATGCTTTTCCAGACCAAGTAATTTATTTCTGTATGTGGCTTGCTTACACTGGCTTGGTCATCAGAGGAATGAAATCATTGTCCCTTCAAGAATGGGACTTGCAGCCTAGTTGAGTTCTAAAACAAGAACAGATTCTCTCTCTCTCTCTCTCCCCCTTACTCTGTCGCTGTCTCTCTCTCTCTCTCTCTCTCTAATTGCCTCAATGTAAGGAAAAAAGGAATTCCTGGGTAATTCGTGGTAGATCCCATTATTATAATATCTCTGGGATTTCTTGAGTAATATAATAATCTGCAATCTTTCAGAAAGAAGTCCCACTTTTTTTGTTCCCACTTGTACTAATTTTGTGTGACTTCTTTGAAGCCAAATGCATCCTATCTAGAGGGAAAAGAATTGAGAAATCAAGTTATTAGTCCTTCCTGCCCCATTCTGGAGATGTAACTATTTCTGTGCAGGAGGTGCTGTTACCCTACTGACCCTGTCTTCAAAAAAAATCCCTCCAGCCAGCATCTGCTGTATGAGAAAAGGGCCTTAATTACATCTTTTTGTATGCAAAACCTCAAAGTTAACTGGCATTACATAAATGTTAATATTGTTAATAATAGCTTTTTCCTTTTTTTCTTTTTTCTTTTTTTTTCCTTACAGGAAAAAGGGAAAAACTACACTAACAGCACATTGTAGATACTGAGGGGAAATCATGAACCCAGAGTAGTGAGGCAGAAGCCTCAGCAACCACGTTTCAAAAATCGTAAATATTTTCTCTTCAGTTTACTCTTCGAAGGGTGTTCAGAATTCTAAACACATAGTAGAAAATATCTGATAAGCAGACAGGTTAGGGTAGATGTTGGGCCTCTTGGATTTTTTGTGGGGCTTTTTCCCACTTCCTGGCCTTTGATATGACATAAATTTCCTGATGCTATTCTTGCACAAACATGTTTTTCTGCATTAAATGTTTAAGTGACTGTTGAAGTTCTCATAGTCACAGTTTCTGAATGCGTTTTTGTAAGCTAGAGCAACTTCATTCTCAATTAAGGACATTCTCACAGAAATTATTTATTGCCTAAGCATTCTGCTCCAGCCTGGCAGAAAAATCACTCTAAACTCTAACAATGACTTCTGGAAGGGTTTTCCTAGGAGTCCTGAGATGCTGTGATTTTGCACTTCAGCATCCATTATCATATTCCCCTTCTTCAGAACTCTAGCACAGCGTACACCAATTGGAAGGAGCACATGTAAACTTGAGAAGTGGTTTTGTGTCCAAAGAGCAGAACCAACCCCTGGCTGGCAATCCCTGAGCTGGCAGAGCAACCCTCAGATATCACTCAGGCTATTATTTGCTGCAAGATAATAGTGTGCGTGCTACTATGTGTTACAGCTGCATTGTCAGCTTGGCCACACCTGCAAAACATATCTGCTGACTTCCTGGGGCATGGTAAAATACCAAAGGAAGATAATGCTGTTCCTGGACCCTGCCTTTCCCACTGCTACAGGCACTTTGCCTTTGCAGTTTCCAGCTGTGAAGTAGCTTTTTTGTTATGTATCCCTTATGCCTTGCCTGGCTCCCATCCAGACTCTTTTGTTTGCTTGCTTCTCAACTTCATTCCTTGCAGCCATCAGAGCTGGCTGCTTGCATGGCACGCTGCCAAGGAATTTGTAGTAGGACTCTGGTATATTTGCTCCCACTTATTGATGCACTCAACAAGGATTTTGTAGCACGATCCCCTTCTTACCGTGGTTCTCTTCAAGAGAAATACTCATAATTTTGCATTTCCACAGCTGTAACTTACAAACAAGTCAATAATAGTCCCTTCATTGCTTGCAGTCAATCTATTAGCAAGCAAATACCTGAGAAAATGATTATGTGACCTTTGCCTTCCTTTCTAAAATCCTGTGGACATGAGTCTTCTTTGCAATGAAGTGTATGAGGGGCTATATATTAAAAGAAAGACATAATGGTCCAAAAAATGTTTTTCAAGCATTGTACTTAAGATGTTATAAATTGTGTGATGAATAGTTGTATTGTGAATCTCTGGCTTTCATCTGCTTTTACCTGCCAGTAGGAAATTCTTTTTCTTTAGGACTTCGAGGGAAAAAAAAAACCAAAAACGACAGAACAACCCTCTATACAATTTTATATGCAGTTAATATTCTAAAATCTGCCTGAAAGAGGTATATCATGTCCGATTCTGCCTACTTCCTTCTCCATAAAGCACTGAATCCTCAGGTGTGGAATGGACTTCACTGTATAAGGCTCATCAATTTGCTGACGACTTATGGCAGGAAAATAAAAGCTTCAATTAATCTAGACAATGTATCTGTGGAAAACAGTTCCAACAAATTTTACAGTTTGTGGGTATTTTTAATAAATATAAGAAATTATATGATTATTATATGATTATTTGATTTATTATATGATTATTGCCTTTTTAAGGGCTTAATACTTGCTTGCAAACACCTTTTTGTTTTAAAACCTTCGTCCAATATTTAAAAAATAAGTAAAAATCTGTGCGGATTTGAGTACTAAACAGAGCTGCTCGAAACTTAGACTGTTATTTGGGTAATTGTGGGATGGGGGAGATCTGTTCTACACTGCAGTCTAAACCAACCTTTTCTGTTCATGGTAAATTTTGCAGTATTAATATCCTTTTTCCTGTTACTTGAAAGACCAGATATAAGAAAGTTTGTTCTCAAAATACCGAGTAAGATACTTAATTTTCTAATAAGAGGTATCACCTTTTTAGACATTTTTGAAATATTGAGAAGCAAATAAGCATTTTTAGAGTTGAAGGATTAATGCAGTTCCTGGGAGAGAGGTTTTTAGTGAGGATGAGGGGGAACCAGATGTTAGCACAGCTGTTGGCTTTGCACATCTCATGAATGTTTGCAATGCATGTGTAACCCCCTGCTTTGAAAGTCCTGTGAAGATAAGAAAAATTACTTACTCCTAAATCAAATGAGTCCAATAAAGAAAAAATAAGTTTGGAAGCTAAATATGGATTCTGTTTTAAATAATGGTAACTTATTAATAGCATGTCCTGCAAATGCATACATTTCAATGGCCATTAGACATTTTGTTGCTCAGAAATTGAACAGTTTAAAATTTACTGGTTTATGAGAGCACAGCTTGTTCTGTGAACTGCTTGTGAATTAAAAAAATACTAGAGCAGTATCACTGTTAGACTAAAACTGTGCAAACAGTTGGGATGAATAATTCATGCAACCAATTTATTTTATTTTACCCTTAATGAGTTATCTATGAACAGCAGACAACTATCTTGATTTTGAACATTTTGCAAAATCATTTAATATGGGGTTTTGCTGATAAATTCTTGGTTTCCAGATGATTTATTAAGAACACAGTTAATTTACTAAGACTATCAGTTATATCTATTAAATTTTTTTGAATGTTAGATTTCATTGCAAACCAAATTTCCACTTTTGGCCATTCTTTTTTTTTTTCTATTCAAAACCAAATATTGGACCTCAAGTGAAAGCCTTGAATGTTGTGAGCTCAAAATTAACTTCCAGCCCATGTTCTCCAGTGTTTACTTACCCTAAAGTATTTTTACTGGCTAACTTGTTGGGGGATGGGGGAAGGTATATGGAGTAAATTAATATTTCACTGAGTGAGACTAAGCCATCTATTGGTCTCTTACAGCATCAGAAACCTCAAATTCAAATATTTTTAGGGACTACTCCCGGTATTTATTTCAGGAGTTTGCAGTTTCCCAGCCAAAGTGCCATTACTACACAAAATAAAATGGTAGAAACCTGGGTGATTTGGAACAGGTGGGTATCTTGTTTTATGAAATGTGATATTCTCACCTGCCAGTGCTCTTCAGTTAAAGATCATAGAGAAACGGATCTTGAGGGGACCTTGTTTTTGGGATTTCTTTAATGCTGTTTTGGAACACTACCTCAAAGAAGAAATTTACTTGAAATATTTTTCTTTTACCAACCCTTCTTTAAAGAAGTGAAGTGCTTGAAGAGAGTAGTGTTGAGGGAGATAATTTGTTAAGGAAAATGACATAAATGAGGTATTCCTGCTGTTGCTACTTTGTCAGTAGTCTGAATTACCAAGTATGGATGCAGTGCTTTCTCTGTAATGCCTCCTGTAGAGCTCCACAGCCCTGTTGTGAAGAATTTAAATAAACTGTTTCTAAAGAGCGCTTTTTATAGAGATTTAAATAAGCTTAACATCACCCCTTCTTCCATTTGCTAGTAAATGCTGAATGAACCATTTGCTAGAAGCAATATCATTAACTAGCCTGTCCAAATAAAGACAGTACAAGGTCAATGACAAATTCCTTGTTGGTGTTCTCCACATCATTGGCCCTGTACTCCATAGGCAGAAAGAAATTTTTAATTCTGTAAGTGCCATCTAATTTGGCATTTTGGAGAATGATACCAGTTTCCTGTATAGTGAAACATAAATGTGTGTGTATAGACAATATATAGTCTTCTTCAGTTTTGTGCCTGGGAAAGTTGTATTTTCTGCTGACTGAAGAGCTTCCAGATTGAACTTAATACTTCATTAAACCTTAAATTTTTAAAGTCAGGGATGAAGATATGGCCATAGCTCTGGCTGTCCTAACTGGCATTGCTACCTTACTTTTATACACCTCTCTCTTTTCTCTGCTCTGTCCGTCACCTTCCTATAAATGTGCACTGCATCCTGGTGGCTATATGTGTTCAATAATGTATTCAGCCTATTCACTGTGTCTTATTAAATTTTAAAGCCACTCTGTTGTAAGGTATTTTATGTACGTGTAGTTTTGGTCTGCTGTCAGTCCACAAGTAGAAGAAAACAATCAAATCCTATCCTGCAGTTCTTGTTCAAGCTGTATAATAGCACTGGTGAGCAGCAAGCCAAATGGATGCATTTGTCTCAGATAGAAGATAAATGAAAGACCTACTTAGGCAGAGCAAACCAAGTTTCTTTCAGTAGAGTTCGGGTAACAATTTCCTCTCTTTGTTCCTCTCTTTAAGATTTCAAAGAAAAAATACCAAACAAGCCTCTTTCCTAAAAACGGAACTTATAGAGATTTGGAATCAGCAAAGAATACATCCATTTCCTTTGTCATCCTGGTTATTTTCAAAAAGTTGTAATAATAGCAGAAATTTAAGCAATATTATTCTGATTACCTCAACTAGTGGTGAATGCTGAATTACAGCACAAAGGAGTTTGGTTACAGAACTTGCCTCACCCAAGAAATCAAAAATTATATGAAGGAATTAATATTTTAACACTTTAATAATCCAAACAATTAGTCCAATAACAATGATGCATTATTTTGTATAATAGCCCAAATTAATACAGAAAGGCATTGATGATATTAAGAGGAATTTAAAATTGCTATACAGGAAAATGAATAATCAGTATTTTCTTTGGTGTGATATTCATCTTTATGATGTCCCACTGAGTCCTAAGGTTGAACAGCATCTGTATTTTCCTAGTTTAACCTCTATTCATAACTATTCTAAGTGAAATAGCTTCTTTGATATCTCTGCTAAGATTGTAAATATTGCATGGCTGAATACCATGTCCAATCTTCTTCCAGAACATTTTATTTATTGGATATTTCTGTGTATTTGCATCCTTGCTCTAGGTCCAGCTCCCCCTTCTATATTAAGGTACTCTGTGTAGGGGTTTCGGGGGCTTTCAGGAGCTCAGTACATTGAGGCAGGAGATTCCTTCTCAGCCTTTCTCAGGGTGTTGGTATCAGGGCTTAGATACAAGCTTTTACTCTCTTTCTTTGTTCCAGAAATTGAGACGTTTATCTTCAAAGCCATGAGTTCAGGGAGCACTCTTCTGCCTTCCAGTTGAGGTCTCAACTGCTTTATGGAAGGGCATAATTTAAGCTACCAATGTATTAATTAGCTAATTTAATTTTTTATAATTGCAGTTCTGTGCCTAAAAGATCAAGGAATGTGGCTGCAATCAATTTAATGCATTCTTAAATAGAGAGCTATTTTCAATTCCTATTCTTCCACTGTATGGATCACAGCCAATGTGCTACACAAAATCCATTCTTTTAAGGATTGCTAATGACACAAACTAAGTGATCCCGAAAGACAAAATCGTTGGTGTGGTTTCCATTGATTTCGGCAAAATATTCAATGTGAAATCTCATTTGCCTTTTATGCAATTATGGAAAATATTCTGGATTTTTCAGATCAAGCTGAAAAATGTGTAACAATATATCTGTTGAAACACAATGAAGAAAAATAACTGAGAGACGGGGAAATATAAAATATTGTCTTTGGAATCTCTATTTCTTTATAAATTGATCCAATTATTTTTTCTACTGTATAAAAAATTTGTTTCAGGTTTAATTTTGGTAAAATTCCTACCTTGAAATTAGGAAAACTTATTCAGTTTCTAGCCAAATCTTTAAAATAGTTATGAGTGCTAGTCCTTTCTTTTTTTCCATAGGGAAGGACCTGTTTTTATTCAGAGAGCTCTCTGAAGGCCATGGAGTTTTATTTATCAGATACAAATCCTGTGACTGACACTTTGGAGTTAAGTAACATCTCCTAGAGAGTGGTAGAATCCCTAAAAAGGAGATGAATTCTGCTGATATTTGATGGATAAGATTTGATGGACAGAGGAGATCAGGAAGCAATCTTGAAATATTTATGCTTGCATATTTTTATCATGCTTTGGTGCATTTCTGTTTATAGTTACAGAAATTTCTCAGCCACAAAATGTGGGAGCATATCATAATGACTTTCCTTTGTGTCAGCTAATTTTTCTGGGTTTGTTCAGTGTGCTAGTAATTTGCGAGAACAAATACCATAGAATGAAATAAAACAGTCTGGTTAAAGATTTTTTTTTTCTTTTAAGGTAAAAGCTTTTATTCAGTGTCATGTGTGGTTCTTGTAAAATCAGAAATAACTGAGAGAGAGAGGCTGTAGAAGGACTGAAACTCAAATATAGACTTGTGGTTTTCTTACTTTGCATATAAATGTGTATATTTATATGTAACCTGCAAGGTTTTTTTAATGTCGCACCATGAAAACTCCTCAAGTTTTGGAGCTGCTTTTTTAAGGAACTTGATAGAGTTTAAGCAGTCCAGTGCCAGACCTGCATATTTCTCAGACTTCATAAATATGCTTAAAGCCCAAAAGATGCTGTCAAATAGCTTCCAAGAAATCAGTTTATGCAGCTAACATGGTGTCAGCATTAACAGACTTGCTATTTACCTTTACTCTGTTTATTTACCTGCCTAGAAATTAGAGCTGGATGTCAGAGGACAAGCTTTTCCTCTTCTTGAGGGACTTCAAGCTTACTCTCCCTCATGTAGGGGGATTTTCCAAATCAGGTTAATGCCCATCCTGAAAGGAAGGTGTCCTTCAATACCAGGCTTTGTGCCACCCCTCCTCCTACCAGTACTTCAGTTTTAGTTTTCCCACAAAAATGTTCATGAGAGACAACAGACCAGTTTCCGAATCAGCTGAGAGAGGAGGGAGCTCTTAGGATTCTAGTTCTACTTGTGCACTTCATATGAATTTGCAATAGGATGTAATAAATGTCTGTTTTACCAGAATTCAAACTCGAGCATAGGCTTCAAACTCTTTGAAGAGGAAGAGGAAGCTTTGAGTGATTTCTGGTTTTGGGGTTGTTTCATTTTGTTTTTCCCAAAACTTCCAGAGAAACATTGCTTTTAAATCACATTTTCACAGAATTATGTTTAATAATATTTCCAAGCTAGTATTAGTGTGAATAAAGTATAATGACATAAAAAATGACAGTCTGAATGTTATGGGTGAACCACATACAATGCCAGGCATGCAAGGGGTTGAAAAATAGATAACCTACAGCTGCTGCTGCTGCTCAGAATTGACTAATTATCTTTAATGGGATAGCAAGGGTCAACATGTTCTTCTGACAACCCTTACAAGTACATGAGGAATAATTCGGAAAACAAGTACTCTGTAGGACACTGAGCTGCCAGAAGCTTTTTAGCAGGTGAGAAAGAAAGGTGACTTGTCAAAGACTGATCAGGAAAAAAATATATAAATAATTCTTTGTTATATTTGTAATGGAATGTTCAGTTAGTTGAGTATATTTTGAAATCATTTGACTAGTTTTATGGACCAAGAAACTGGCGTCAATATTTGTGAGAGGGATGAAATAGGACATCTAAATCTAATTTCTTGAGCAATAGCTCTTCTTCTTTTTCCCACATCATATTCCAAGAGGAAATCTATATTAACACTAAGATTGGCCCAGTGTTAATAATCATGAGCCACGATCTTAGGATTTCCCCATCACGCATTGACAGTTTTGTTACTAGGGAGGGAGGTTCTTGTTTGCAAAGCAGAACCTTTCTCAGAACAGCACCTTTGATCAATATTTTTTGTTTTTTCAGTCGTGTCTTTATTTATAAGCATAAAGAGTACAAGATGTGAGGAAAGGTACCGAAGAGTTGGATAAAACATGGTGACCTGGGATTGTAGACAGTGGATTTCTGTGCTGAAAGCCTGTAACATATTCCCCACCGCCCTGCAGGAAGGGCTGAGGAGTCACAGAAAAATTTTGGTCAAAATCTATAGCTGAAAGTTTAACTTTCTGAATTGACAGCCTCTAAATTCTGACTGGCTTAGAGAGTTAAAGTACAAAAAGTTAATATATCATGGTCCTAGCGCAGTTATAATATGATATGAGCTGTGCAGCTGCACTTCTATCTAGAATGTTGCAAAATGTTATTTCTGGTGCCATTGACCATCCTTTGGTTCAGATTGTTGCAATAGCTTTTTGTGGGAACCTTTTCCCTGCAAAAATCAGCAAACAAACATGTCCTGTGACTACTGTTAACATTTACTTACTAGTAGTTTCTTATGAGATATTTGCTGTCAAGCATTTGTGATATGCTTTTTTAAAATTTTTCTGTTTAGTCCCTTTACTCTCATAAAGAAAATTCAACTTTGTTTTTCCATAAATATGTGATGGAAATGAGGTAAGCAGACATTGCGCGCACACACAGGCACAGGAAAACAAAGTATATGTTTAGAATTGTGGCCTTTAATAAAATAGAGCTTTCTAAGGGTTAAGAAATGTTCTTTTCTATAAATCTTGTATTCAACTTCCCTTTGATATTTTGAACATAGTTTGGTTTTATTTGCAGCTCTGACAATGTTTCACTATATTTAGTTCATCATTTAGTTGTGAATATTCACTGAAGGGTAAAAAGCACATATTAGACAGCTTGTTGGTCAGTTAAAAATAAAAAAACAAACCAAAAACTTTTGCAAAAAATCGGGAAATGATGGATTCATAAAATTGTTGGTCCTTTCACATAGTTAAGGAAACTGATGTAGATATTCTACTTTTCTAGAAAATATTTTGTAGTACAATAATCCTTTAAATGGGGAATATTCTTTAATTCGTATTTCTAAGTGAAAATGTGTGGCATATTTGATTTAATTTTTCATTTTTAAAAGCTCTATTTATACACAGAATTGTTAATGGTAATAATATCCAGCTGTCTTTCTCACACAGAAGATAGCAATTTTGAAATAATCATCACACAAATATAGAATTATGCCGATATTAAACAATCAAAACTTTTGTTTGACCAAAGAGGGAATTTAACTTTGATTACACAGTGCTCTTTTAATTAAAAAAAAAATATGTATGCATCATCTTTTTTTTTTAGTATTAACTTTCATGATTTGTTATTTCATCTGAAAGACTTTTGTATGGAAATTAGGCTTCCCTTTCTAGTTGAACAAATGCTAATAGAAGCATTCTACAATCAGTCACTAAAGTTTTACCTGAAGTCACTTTAATTATTTTTGCACCCGAAATGTCATTTTCGCCTTCAAACATACCAGCAAAGAGGCCAACTAGAACAAATATTTACAAATGAAGCAAGTATCAAGTGTTTGAAAATTTTAAGATTTCCTTCAGTAGTAATGACTCATGAGTATGATTAATCAGGGAGCACATGTACATCAAAGTTAAACCTCAAAAGCACAGATCCAATTTCATATATCAATTAATTCTAGTGGCCTTCTTGTATCCAAACTATTCTGTAATTCTTCATGTGCCACCTGGCATCTGTGACACTCCCCCCAGCAGTGTCATTATGTTATCAGCTTGAGGACAGGGAATGAAAATGAAAGGTAAGAATTTGGTACATGCTAGACTGAGAGGCAGGACTGCAAGAGGCACTGTGCTCAAACAACATGAAATGACAATTACTTCTATAGATAAGAAAATTTCTCACTCCCAGTGAGTCCAACACATCAGAATAAGGTCCATACACAGAGTTTCTTCCATTTGGCTGATTCAGATGGAAATCTTCTCTATCTTAGCTAATTTTTTTTTGTGGACTAGATGAAGTTTATCCTAAGATATCTTTAGTGCAGCAGTATCAGTTTGAGTGTGTTTAGCTGGTTCCAGCTTGTTGCTCATTAATCAACATTCAGCTAAATAAAATTCCATCAAAGCTCTTCCTTTAAAATAAATTACCTAGGAAATATTATTTTAAGAGGGAAAACAGGAAAACAGAGTGTATATTTTTTTTTGTGTTTGCTGTGAAATATTGTTATCCTTCAATGTTCCAGTCATTAAAAGGATAGACATTCATCATGATCTCATCCATTGAAATTGATCTTGAGACTGCTCTATTGCAAGGGGAGTTATAATTTATATTCTTTCTGTGTAATATTTTTAATGTTTGCTATATACAAGTACTGTGTTCTGTGAATTATGGCAGGAAAAGGGCAAGGCAGAAGAAGGTTCAGGTGGACTTGTGTTAGATTTCTGTTTTGAACTCTAGAGATGTGATGATCCACCAGACCAATGTTTTGTAGACTATTTCATATATAATGATATGAACAAGACATATATTTAAAAATAAAAGATTCTACCATTTGGTGAATGACTCAATTTGCATATGTTCTGAATTAGGCAAAGACATACTTTGTTTAAAAACTTTCTCCAAGTAAATGAAAATTTTATACTTTGAGTTAGCGTACTGTCTTTCTGTCTTTTCTTTCCTGTGAGTTAAAATGTTTTAGCTTCTTTTTTTTTTTTAATTATTTTTTTGCCTTTTAGGACTGTATTTTATCCTCAGAAGTCATTGCCTTTATTGTTATTTTTAGTTCAGGTTTTATGTTTTTAAAGTGTTTTCAGATTCATCTAAGGAAAACCTTTTATTGCTTAGCTCTAAATGATGATAAAAGCTGCAACATGTAGAGAGGGATGGATTCCCCCAGCCTATCATTATGAAAGATCATTTTGATTTAAAATTAAATTTAGGAGGTAGAATGAGATTAAATGGTAAGCTCAAGTAGAACATTAAAGAGAACTCCATCTAAATACTGGTATGATTTTAAATTATAATAAAGTACTGACTGTTATATTCTATAGACCCAGTCAAATTTCAGGGGTACTTTAAGAAAATAGTGCAATAATTCAAAAGGAATAGGTCCACTGAGCCAATGAAAGAAGTTATTCAGAAGGCAGTAGCAGAAGACGGAAAAAAAATAAAAATATTTTATAATTGTGATATGATACTGAAGATTTTTTGTGTAGTCTTTGTTAAACAGAGTAATTGATCTCTATCCCAATATCAGAGTTACAACCAAATTTTTTTAGGTAATCTACTGAGGCTGTATGACCAGTTCTGACTGCGTCAGCACAGCAGACTTTGGGTCATCATAGGCATTAAGCTATCAAACAGCTATTCCCTAAGGTGAAATACAAATATCATACTTTGATCAGTTCTGTATGCTAATCCACAGGGAAAGCTCTTCAGAAATGCTTCTTTTTTTGCTTGAAATTATATGATTTTTCTCTACGTGTCCAATTTGAATCATCAAGGAAGAAAACTTGGACCATGTAATGAAGAAAAAATTAGAAATTGATTTATCCTCCAACTTCTGGAACATGATGCTTAGTGGAAAAGTTGATACAGAAACATTTCCCATGATATTCTGTCCATACTACTCAGCAGATTAACTTAACAGTTCACATGATGGCCTCTCAATTTTCTATGATGAGGAAATAGTTAACCATATTTCTTGTAAATATTAATTATTTCTTTCACCAACGAGGTTTTTACTCATCTTTGTTGTCCACTGAGGGTTTCTCTGTTGGGCACAAGACCACAAAGGAATTTAGAAACCCTGGCATCCAACCACATGAACATTTGCTTATCCTCCAGTAAAATGTACAGCTAGCTCAGGGATTAACGGTCCCCTAAAACACCTAAAAAGTACCCTAAAAATGTGATTTTCTTTTCTTTACTTTTCTTTTTTTTAAAGATAACAGCTTACAATTGTCAAGATTATCATAAACATCTTATGCAGTGATGAGAGAGAAAATATTCTCCTGCCTAAATTTTGAACCACAAGAGGCTCTAAAGCAGCTCAGTCAAAAATGAAGCAAGGGGTTGTGCCTTTGATTTCAGAAAACGTCCCAGTAGCTGAGATCCAAGAGGAAATGTTGTATAATCATGCCATATTGCACATATGGATTCTGTTGGAAAGGTAGCAAAGCCTTCCTTTTTCTTCTTTCCCACTTCCCAAAATCTAGACTTGACCAGTGTTTCTTGCTTATCCAAGCTCTGCTTTTAAAGGGGCAACACCAGGTTTAGAAAACGGGGCTCAGTTACTTTCTGAGCAGAGCTCAATCTGCATCTCCCAAAGTGACTGTAAAATGACCTGGGTCAGGGATATTCTTGTTTCTTTCTGCTGTAGCTGTTTTGCTTTTTGTGGGGCACTTAACCTTTCAGTGAACCCTTGACTTAGAAAGGGCAGGAACTCAAGTGGGTGAAGGATTTAGAAGGCAATGCTGATACCTTATGCCTGACACATCACTTGAGAAATGGGTATTAGTACAAGAAATAATTGTGAGTTTTTATTTTCTTCTGAAAAGGCCCTTTGTCCTAATTCTCAGAGGCTAAAGATTGGTAGATCTGTCTTAATTAATAGAGATGCCATAGTCAGGTTAGGAGAGGCAGTGAATAAATTATATAATCTGAGCCAAATGGAACTTTATTTGATTTAGCAATAGATTCCACTTTAGTATTTAAACTGTAGATTAAAAGGAAAAAAAAAAAAAACAGAAACAAAGTAATATTTCTAAATATGACAGAAGAACCAGAACCTGAAATATTCTATGTTTCACCTGTGAATTTAGAAGTGCAAGGCTTTCCCCTTTGATTTGCCAATTACTTTCCTGAAGCTGAGTTATTAGCAAGGCAATAAGTTCAAAGGTTGATGCTGCTACTGCTGCGAAATGGGATCTTGTTTCTTTTGTTGAATATGACCCTTAGATATGTTATTTTGCTGTGCTTATGCAAGTCAACCATGTGCAGACCTCAAATACACAGTCTTGTGAGAGGTATCTCTAAGGGTACAGGTAGCTTTCTCTTGTGTTGTGTTCTTCCTCAGGCTCATTGAAGCTGCTAATGGATCGTTTGGAGCTTGAACTTCACACCTTTTCTCATGCAAATGGAGTAATTCTCAATTCTAGGTGCAGTTATGAGGCTGTGCCCTGGGGAAGCCTTCTCCTGGAGCCAAGTGAAAGGGTTGCCACCAGCCCAGGAGTTTTGCACGGATGAACCCTTAATTATTGAATCCAATAGGATTATTCCTATGAATAAGAACTACAGAATCTGAGCCCTGAGTGCTTTATAGTGAGGAGTTCATCTCTTGTATTCTGTGAAGTGCTGTTTATATCTATTGTCCTGTGGGAAAACAGCATTCTGCTGTAATAGCCTGATTTAGAGCTCTCTAGATGGGATATACAAAGTGTTCTGCAACTTGTCTATTGTTCTGCTTCCCAAATTCTTCCCAGCTGGGGACAAATTACCACTTTTAATTGGAAACTTCATTTGTTCGTTTTTAATTCTTGATGGTAGTTGTGTAAAGTAATCATGAACATTGCCTTAATTTTGCAGGAGAGTGTTTTTTAGTTTTGCCTTTTTTTTTCTTTTTTTACTATAGTATTAAATGTCAGCTGTTACATTCATAGTCTAGTATGCCAACTGAAAATTTGTTTTGGTTTCTTGGGGGTGATTTTTGTTTGGGTTTGGTTTTTTTGTTTTTCAGCCTCTCAGCTGTCACCCTTTCTTTTTTATTTTTTAAAAAAAGACTACACGCGGTAATATTTAATGTGCCTACAGAATGACAAATTTTCTTTATTCACAGAATTACTGTTGTTCACTGCTCGTGGGTGGTCCCACCAACCTCAGTTCTTTATTCTGCTATAAAAAAATGCTTTGATATAACTTTAACACCTATACAAACAAAACCAAAATTGCCCTTTTTTATATTATCCGTTTATACTTGTAAAATTTTCCTATTTTGCTTATTTCCCTTTCAATAGTTTACTTCCTTCATGGTCTCTGCAATGTCTTTGCTTGCTCACATTTGCTTCTGCACACTCAGATGGAACATTTTTACAATGTGTATTTCATATTCCTCAATGACAGCCAGTGCTTTCATGACTTACATATTCACTTTCCTGATGAGGTGTTCCACAATCATAACAAATTAAATGAGTGACATACAGTGTGCAGATACTTGTTTGCTCTTTGACTAGTTACAGAGAAACAGCTTGTGCTAGAAAAACAAAATATGTAATTCTGAATTACTGCAATACTGCCAAGCTAAAGGTGCCATGGTTTATTGAATTCTGTTCCTGTTTCTGAATGCTGTAGTAAAGGTTGCCTATAAGCTTTTATCATAATTTTTAATTTCCTTTTGTGGAGAAATTATTTTAAAAAGTTTGAACTGGTTTAATATTGTGTAATTCAAACTCTATCTCAATTAATATGTATGCCTTGTATTTTCAGGAAAAGTTAAATGAAGGAACTCAAATGTTTTTTGAGCAAGAGGAGGATTAACGTTTTTGTTTGTTTGTTTTGTTTTGTTTTCCTGTTGTTTTGTTTTTAAACATAAGTCAAAAAATCAACATTATACACTTTCCTTCATCCTAATCAGTATACTTAGTGGTTCCAAGAAAGAAATTTCCAGTTTTGGAGTATGCTTAGTCTTTCTGAGTGGTCAGAAGGAAGCTTATAGCCAATTTTCTTTTTCTTGTTTTATTTTCTTCTATATTGCTTTCTTTGCAATAAGAAAGTCTCCTCATGTCTCCCTGCTGATTGCTGCCTGCCTTTAGCTGGCCATGCCTTTAATTGGAATTCTTACCAACTTTTTACAGCTGTAAAAATGAGGAATGGTATAATCTCCACTGTTTTCCTCCCACATAAATTTTAATTATGGAGGTTTCATTTTTCGAAGCTATATTTTGTGCCAGCAATCCTAGCTTTCCAGCTCACAAAGATAAGATTTCTTAGATGAGGTGAGTGATACTCCTGCTACAGTGCTCCTGCAGATTACCAAAGGTGCAACACATGTAGGGCAAGAAACACAGATTCTTGTCACATGTGGGTCCTTGCTCTTAGGATTGTTCTAGAGAACAATCTTTGAGAAAACACAGTCTATAATCTGTTCACAATGGATCAGGATTAAGACAAAGTTTTATGCTTCACAACATATGGCAATAAAATTACTTTTAAATGGTGAGGAGGGGCTTCATTCATCTCAATGTGAAGGAGATTACGCAGACAAAAGAGATGCAAGAACCAAAGAAAGATAAAGGAAAGGAAAAGGATCAATACAAGTCCACATAGGAATTATCTACTAAGAAAATAATTCAAGGAGTGAGGTATGACAGAAAATTACCATAGAGGGAGGTAAAAGTGATACCAGTCTACACTGGATCGTTTTTTATTTGGATTTCTAACATTTTTGATTCAGACCAGTAATACATTCCTGTTAAGCACCTATAATGTTCCCTTTGTTCCTTTTTTTCCACCATCATATGTGGCTTTTTTCCCCCTGCAGTTGGTTATCATTTATCTGCTTTATTACTGATGTTATTTGGCAATTCTCTTTTATTTCAATGAGAATCTGAAAAATGTGAATATTTATGAATATATCTTTGTGAGGAGAGATGGTAGGGTCATAGATTGCAGTGGATTTATTTTAACAAGGCCAGATTTGGAAACACAAGTTTTAGAACAAATCTGAAAATATGGTTAGTTTGACATTATTCCTTAGATTATTTTTTCCTTTTTTTTTTTTTTTTCTTCTGTTCCCATTAGTGCTGCAATGGTCCCTCTTGAACTGCTGAATTCCATCCTGCATGAGTTGCATCTCACTGTGTGACTGAAGCAGCTCTTCAGCTCTGGTGGTTCCTTCCTACTTGCATTACTTAAACAATATCTTCAAGACATTCCAGTATGCTCTTGCATATCATAGTGATTATTTCTTTAAAGCTTTCTGCACAAAAATAACTGCAAGGTAATGATGTCTTTCAATAAATAATGGAAGTAGGCAGCACAGAGAATTTAATTTCTTTTTATGTACCTTCAAAAAGTGACTTGTGTGCTTTAAAGCATTGTCTGTGCATTTGGGGGTCAGGAAAACACTCCGGATTCAGAAAGATAGGAATAGCAGTGGTAAAGCCTGTAACAGAAGTGCAATAAAATCACATCAGAGTAGAAATTCCAGCTTCCAAATCAACTGCTGAGCTTGTAATTTATGTGGAAATCAGACTTCTTTGGATTCAAATTCTATTGTAAAACTCATCACTTCTCTATGTTGCCGGAGCCAGGACATAAATCAGAGGATCAGAGAGGATAAAGGGCTGCCTTGCTTTGTCAAAAAAAGTGAAGTTGGAACTGCTCTGCCACTCTGCCTTATGTCCATATTGTCACATGGTTTTCCACAGGTGAAATTCTTCTCGAAATCAAAGTTTATTTTAATATATCTGGATTTTGCTTCTTTAGCTAGCTACAAGTATTATTTTGGGCTGTGTCCAGGAAGAGATTTTCTCACCCAGTTCTCAGCGTTCTCAGGTTTTATGTACCTGTGTCTAAAGCTGGGCTGCAGCTGAGGCTTTAACACTGCTTAGCATACTTCTGAGTGTAGTCCCTGATGCATTTTTAATGTTGGGATTCCCCGATGATCAAAACAAAATTTTCCCTTATCTCCTTCCTTTCAAAGGTATTCTCAAGACACATTTAATGCATCATGCAGCATACAGCACAAATTGCTTTTTTCTTTTATGTAACCTGAGGAAATTCTTACACAATCCCATAACTTCTCTGCAATCCTGACCTTGCATGGGGGCATCTTCTTCACAGGGCGTATTCCCACTGCCAAGGCATTTTACATGTTCCTGTTGTAGTAAGGATTCCAGTTTTCTTCTGCTGATTATGACTCTGGAAGGAAAACATATCTTGACTTCTATTTTACATGAAGTCAAAATAGATATGTTTTCTGAAAATTATAGGAAAACATAATTTAAAGCCAACCCCTCTGAAACTCCTCTCAGAAATGTTTTGTTTTTAAGCGTGTTTCACGGACTACCTTATGAAAAGGTCCATCTTCGTAAAAAAAAAAAAAAAAAGGTGTTTAAATGACTTTGTGGTTAAAAGAGGTATCCCAGATTAAAAATATTTTATCCTAAGTAGGATTATTGAAATATCTTAAGGCCCTTATTTATATTCATATTTGGCTTTGCAACTTAGTTTCTTTATCCGAATATTTATGGTAAATTCCTGGAATGGCAGCAGGAAAACAAAAATTGATCTATATTTGATTTTTTTCCCCCATTTCTATCACTTTCCTGTGTGTAAAAGAAAAAAAAAAAAAAGCAAAAAAAAAAAAAAGCCAGTTGATCAAAGATGAGATTAGCGCTTGATTCCAGAAGTAATCTTTTTCTCTAGTTTGAAACAGAAGTTTGGAATCTTACTTTAGTTCTTCTGGAATGTGAGGTGGCTTCCCAGCAACAAGTGCCACCTCTGTAGCTCAAAGCAGACAAAATGGATAAATGTGGACAATTCAGAGACATTTTGAGTTAACACTTTTTTCTCTCTGCATTAATGCTGAAGTTCATATTCATATTGCACGTGTGATCCTGCCCTCCACTTTTGTTTTCTGTCAGCCCCTGTTTGTTCAGAGAGCCAGCTATTTATGCCCTTTTCCCTGAGTGTGGATGTATTTCTCTTTCGTGGGATTAAAGGAATCTGTGGTGATACGTGATGCTCTGAGCTGGAGAGTGTGTCTGTGTGTACTTCTGTTTTACTTCAAATAATCCTCTATTTTCAGTACATGGCAGTATTTTGGAAGTGATATCTAGTTCTTTTTTAAAAGAGTTATCCTTTAGGAGGGATGTTTACATCTGCCAGCAAACTGAGGTACCATTCTAACTTCTCAGTTGAACTAGGACAGTCTTCATAAAAAATTTATTTAGTTAAGGGTAAGTAAAGTGATAGATTACAAGGCATTCTATGTAGGTGGCAAACATCTGTTCAGGAAAAAGTGTAATCTTAGAAATACAGATTGACTGACAAACTTACCACAACCTCACCAACATTTCTTTTTAATATCACTACTGAAATCATAATATCTTGTCACAGCATGACACACTGCAAACTGATGTAACCAGGTTCATCTTCAGAGAGCAGAGTGCATGAATGCAAATAAAACATATTTGATTTGCTTTGTTTTATTCCTGATGAAAATATTATGAGGCTCAAATTCACTTTTTTTTCCCCCTTGGAATAAAAAAAAAATTGAAACGAAAAAAAGCATTTCATATTTTTTTTATTCATCCTAGAGTTGCTGCTCTAATCCCAACACAGCAAGGCCATCATACTTAAATACCTGACTTCATGCTGGGTAGTCCTGCTGACTTCAACAAAGTCTTGCTTCCAGCTACATATATTTGTGTGTATTTGGGGCTAGGTTTAGCTCATTAACATGTGACCTACTTTACAGAAGAGCATGCTTTATGAATTTTTCACCAATACTCTGTCTATATTCTGTTTCCTTGCCAAGGAAAGCATTAATGTAATTAACATTGATAAATTCAACACGCTTGTGTGGGAGGTTTCTACATGAAGAGATGATGAATCTCAAAGCTCAGGTACAGCTGTGGCAGCTCAAACTTTGCCAAACTTACTGTATATAATTCAATAAAATAGGCCATATTTTATTGCCTATTTCTGGATGGAAAGGGATGGAAAGGGATGGAAGGGACCCTTAGAAATCATACTTACTGTGTTCAGAGGATGCGCTTTTACGAGGAACATCGAGGGAGGATAAGGAATGCTCTAGTTCTGTTCCATGCAAACAAGGCTGTGCTGGTAAAAATCACATATGTATGAGTTTACAGAGAGTGAAATCTGATGTGCTTGAAATTGCTTGAAATTTCCATAGTTTTAAAGATATGACCCATGAAGCAGGCAAGGAAGAGACATCATAACTTTGGTGAATTTATTTTTCATGTTGAGATTACGACCTTGAGATTACAAGAGTTCACACAACATTAAAACATACATGTTTATATGATATTTATTTTACTTACAGTTATAGTAATAATAATAACAATTTTCTTTTTAATTATTTGCATTTAAATTCATAGGAAATTTGACAATGTGGCACTGACATGCCTGAACTTATTCTCACAAGTCTCACTGCTTAATCTTCTGGAAAAAAAAAATTGATTATAACACAGTTACTTACGTGGGTGCCTGTTGCATTATTGGTCTTGCAGGAATCTAGATTTTGAAGACAAGCTCCTTAGCAAGACCCCAGAAGACCAATTAGATGCCCTAATTTCAAATGTAAGTTCACAAAGTCAATCCATACCTAAATACTTATTAATTTAAATCAAAGTTTGTAAAGCAACAGAGAATAAGTACAGCTGACAGAGTTCATACTTTTCATTTTTATTACATACTTATTGAAAATAAAAATATGATAGTATATTAAATTAAAGAAAAAAATCCAAATCCATCTTATTTTAAAGTATGTTGAAGCTTTAAATTATAGATTTTTCTTTTGCATACATTCTTAAGAGCTTTTAGAACTAAATGAGCATTTCTAAAAATGACAACACCCTGATCTCAGCATGATGAAATGCTTCTATTTTTAAAATCTGTACATTTATCTAAGCTTTTCAATTCTGCTAAACAGCACTTCATAGGGGAGAAACATGTTCCAGAAAATAATGAAAGTGAAACCTGACAGGATTGGAAATAAATTTATTGTTAGTTTTTATGTGGGATACAAGGGAGCTTGGAAGAAAAACCCAGCTGTAGCAGCCTGCTGAGCATTAAGAGTCAGAAAGAGAAATATTCAAGATATAATTTTAGTGTTTTGTGCATTCACTGTCTTTATCTCTGCCATAAATCACATCAGATTATTTGGATTTTCACACAACATAGGAACAGTTTTGGGGAGTTTTTGTTATTTAGGCTTTTTTTGTTCGGTTTTGGTTGGTTTGTTTGTTTGTTTGTTTGGATTTTTTTTTTGTTTTTTTCTTTTTAATTTTCAACAGTTCTGTTTGGGCTACTGAACCTCTTGACATGTAGACCAGGGGTCCAGTCTCTCAGGCTATGCTTGCACTGTCAATTGTAGCAGCATTTTAAAATGCATTTGTGCATCTTTGCCAGAGTTGATGGGGAAATAGGGAGATTGGAAATATTAGGACTCCCCATGTCATGAAACACTAACATGACAATAACAGAAGTCTCATTGGTTTGAATTTATTTATAAATCTTACTTTCAGGAAACTCCCCTTGCTTGCATCTCTTAACACCAATCCCTTTTTTTTGAGTTTATTACTGATGACTGAAGTAGCGTCTAAGACTCTATAGTCTCTAAAATCAAGAATGGTCTAACAAAGATATGAAAGCAATGCAATTTTCTTTCCAATTCATCATATTTTGTGATTTCCTAAAAACTGTATCTGTTCTTCATTTTGCAGTAAAATTAAGGTTCACAGAGGGGATCTGATAATCTGAGTCATCTTTTCTGACTTCACACTGAAGGGTTCTATAATTTAAACACTAAAATAGGCTTGAGTGTGACTATATAAATGACTGTGGAAACTCCTGAAGAAGGCAGTCAGGAATGGCACAGTTGGGAAACATCTGCATTGGGAAGTTATGAAGGTGTGGCTGCATTTCCACGCAGCTTCTCAGCAGCTCCAGGATTAGGGAAAGGGCAGCTTGCTCAAAAGAAACAAGCCATCAGAAAGCAGCAGTAAGAAGGTGAGACATGACTGAAATTTTATCACGCCCAGATAAGAGATGAAACAGTAAACAGATGACAGTGACTCATGGAGGTGAAATACCCCAGAGAGGCAAAATGTCCTGATCACCATCTGCTCAGAAAGAGTGAAAAAGGCACATCTAAAACCAGTACATGATCACTAACATCTAAACTCTCCAGAAGACATCATAAAATCTTGATAGTCACCATCCCTCCTCTTCCTAGTTAAACCTTGGCAACTACCTTCCCTCTCAGCCATAATCTTAAGGAAATGCAGCTATCAGGACCACTTGAGCACATGCCCACTGGTGTGAAAGCCTGTGGGTGAAACCAATTTTATTCTAAAATAAAATCACCCTTGGTACTGGAGAGATGCCTATGGTGATTTGCTGTCCTGTTGCTACAAGTCCAAAATCTTATTTGCTTTCAAAGTGTTGAAAGTCAAAGGTTCTCAGCAACACATTCTTCATGACCCTGAAGAAGGAATAATGCCCAAATGTCTCTGTATTAGAAGCTGCAAGGTCTCCATCTGCCTGGCACAGACGTCTGAGTCCACTTGGGGCTGAGTAGCTTCATCTGAGCTCCTAATGCCTAAATCCTATGAGAATAGGCACTTGAGGCATCTCTTTGAACATAGGGCAGACCTGCAAAAAAAGAATTGAGAGCTGAAATTTCCTTTTCTTGCATTTCTTTTACCTTTTAAACATAATAGCTGAGCTTTTTGAGCAGTGTCTTTAATGTTAAGGGAAGAAAATTTGATGTCTTGCTGTTCACTAGTCTGCCTTATCAACCATGTTGTATGTTTGATTTTTTGCTGTTGTTGATAAAATTAGCATACTAAGAGAAAGAATTAAAAAGCAAATATGCACGAACTGATATGGTGTGGTGGAGATCTCTAGTTCCCATGGGATTCCATAACAGTATTTGTATTTTATTCATAGGTTACTTAATATAAAAGTCTTCAAAAGGCACTGGAGCAGAGAATGAAAATCAGGTACCTTCAATTTCCTGGTGAATTCCTTGATACTCTTACCCACACCTTTTCTACCCCAAAGATACAGTCTATTAATTTTACAAAAAAACAGTCATCAAAAGAATGTGTTTTCTATGAAGTCTGGAATAGCAGAGTAAGGCATTTCATTCTCAGGTTGGAAATGGGAGTTTGAAACTGTTCACTTAAAACAAAGGAATTAAAGCATAACTCATATAAAGTCTGAGTGTTATGAAGAAGTGAATTAAAAACATTATCACAGGAAACATTATTTCTTGAGACAAAATTTGGCTGATAATGCAATCCCTTGTTCATTTGTGGAGAAAAGGCTTGGCTGCCTTCTCTGAGCAACAAGCTCAGAGTGAAGGAACCTTGATGGCTTAAAGGATGTTTTACATGTCTCACTTTTCACAGCATTACCTATAACTTAAAATGCCAGTCCAGCAATTCCTGCTGCCTGGGTTGGTACCTTCAAATCCACAGTTGGAACACAATTTGTATATGAATACATGTAAAAAATAGTAACTTATTCTTTAACAGATCTTTCTTCATTCAATTGGTTGCAGTTGCTTGTTCTCCAGACTGAAGTGATGTTTAGCTTTTTTTTTGTGGGTTGGATTTTTCCCACTCTTCCTTGCTGCTCCTTTCTCCTGGGACAATGCTGAAGGTGAATTCTGTCCCACCTTATCATGTCTTGAGTAGAGCTGCTGGTCATGTTCAAGACTAACTCAGAGGGAGCTGAGGACAAGCTGATACTGGTTTCCAGAGTCCTTCACAAGTGCAAAGCCTGAAGTTACTCTGGTTTTAGATTCCAAACCGAGTTTGTGGGATTTTGGTTAAATTTGGTTAAATTTTGTAAATTTGGTTTTAGCTTCATTAATGGTATCGTAAACAGCATTCATTTACCTGCCAGTCCTCATCATGTTGGATGCTGGAGAACAAAATTATTTTTTTATAAAGAAAATATTCAAATTAAAGATTTACTGGAAAGACACCTCTAAGCAAGCTGAAAAACCCTTTAAAGAAGCTGAATCTCTACATTTTATTCACATGGGCAAACAGGACTCTAGGTGAGGGTCCCAAGTCATTCTCTTTCCTGGAGTTCAGATGAATTTTGAAATGCAGCAATTGATAATCTGATTTACACCTCAACCAACACCTTTTGTGCCTACTGTTTCCCATTAGGGCCTTATTTATTTTAGCCTTTTCTCAGCTGAAAACTGCCCCCATGGTGTCCTTAGGCTGGGAAAGCTGTCCCCAGGGAGTGGGATCCCTGCTGCTCTGCAAGGTCTGTGCTCTGCCTGGTGGGGTGGGACGGCAGAGGAGCCTCAGCACCTGCTGTCGGTTCTGCTCAGCAGATTTTGTATCTCTGTTTACACTCCTCTCAGCTATAATTGACAGTTCTGTCATCATTCCTTCACCATCTTTGGGTGCATTGTTATAGCTGAATACATACCATAGATGGGAAGAATCCTTGCTCATCACAGCTGTCGCTTTCCTCTTCTTCGGTTCTTCTTGTTCTTTTTTTTTCCTGCTCTTTGAGTAATGTAAGTCATGGTGCTTATACTGCATATGCATTGACAGATTTCTTGACTGACATGCAAATTAATTCAGAGGAAGAGAAAAAGAACATTTTTGTTCCTGACACTTCTTTATTTTTATCTTTGCGTGCCATCTTTGACAGGCTTTAAAATCTTACTCGTATTTAAAAAGTAACTTTAAATAAAGAGCAATTTGTTATATCAGAACTGTGCTACTACTTTATCTTGCTTTCCAATTTGTCCAAGTCCACACTAAGAAAAGCTTCTCAGTGATGTGATTCTGGCTCTAAACAAGATCCCTGGAGTTCCAGTACATATATTGTCTTTTTTTTTTTTTTTTTCAGTCTGACTGGGGAGATTTTATAATGCTCCTGGGCAAGGAATTTTCCTCTGGTGCCCTTCACCATGCTGAACCCTGAGAAATATTCATAAAGTCTAAAATTAAAGAGGATGGGCCCAGAAAGGGCCATAACTGAGAACAGAAAACACGTCCTCATTAATCAAGAATAACAGCAAGCAGATCTATTGTTTCAGTATCAGTAATGGATCAGCTACTGCAATATGAAACTCTTGAATTTTAAACCTTATTTATCGACACTCAAATGACTTTGCACGCTTCTGGCTTTCATTTTCCAGTTCAACTGGTCTCCTAGTAATTTTACTTTCTTTCAAGACAACAAAAGGTTTATTTGCTTTTGCCTTTTTATGTTTACTTACATTGTGCTTGATTTGTGTTCCTGAACAGACAAAGGAGGAGGAACAGCTTTGGAAAATTCAGCTCTTTGAGAGCCAATGACAAACCTTTTTTTTTTTTTTTTTTTTTTTTTTTTAAGTCAGTTTTTAACCTTGCACTCATGGAGAGTTTTAAATTTCCAGGTGTCACAAGACATAAGAAATAATGGGGCAGAATAATGATTATGGGTGGCAATTAGTGACTGATCACCTCTTTTTAGTGGCTTGACTAGTATGATGTTTTTTTTCTACCCACAAAATAGGAGTAAGAATTCAAATCTTTTTCTTGTCTACTGGTAAATAGGTGTCTTAAAATAAATTTACAGTGACAGGTTCTTGTATCAATAATGAGTGTAAGTAATGAAAAACCAATAAACTTTATCAGCCTGTAGACTTTTATGTTTGCTTTCTACCATTTACCTTGTTTGCCTTTCAGAGAAGCTATGGATTCTTTCCTACTGTGTTTCCTCTGATGTTGGTATTGTAATTTTAAGCAAAGTTCCAGACACTTCTGCAGTTATGAAAAGCAGATATTGAATTTCTGGGGTCAAAGTTAAATATGGAAAAATTTTGTTAAAAAAAGACTAAAGCAAGATTTTTGCTTTAAGGGTAAAAAGCCCAAGTCCAAATGCTAACCTGAAAATAAACCTGTGAATCATGTGCAGATTTACTGCCTTGCTTTTGAGTACTTCTTTGTGTTTGACATAAGGAGTAAGTTTCTTTTTCAGTAAACATATAGAATTGAAGTTTTTTACTAACCTCACTCCATCTCAGAACACTTATTTTTGAATTATTCATTTGAAGGTTGCTTGCTATGGAGAGATCATAGTTCCCACCATATTCATTTGTCTGATTTCTTTCCTGCCCTCGCTGAATGTGCCTGTAATTCATCACTGCTTTCCTTATTTCTGAGGTCCATAGCATCTTTTAAACAAGTAAATAGCTGTGCCTTTCTCTTTCTTGTCACCTTCTCAGTATTTTCAGTTAAAGTTTTTCTTACTACCTTAGAGCATTTTGGAAAGCTTAGGAAGAGGAGGAGGTGGCCATTTCCAGGAGATCATGGGTTTTTCTGAGGGTGCTCCTTTTAGCAGGACACCAGACAATCTCCTTGCCTTTGCACCAACTCACCTCCTGCCCCAGACTTGCAGAAGTTTTGAAAAATGAGAATATTGT
Source organism: Petroica traversi (assembly GCA_025920805.1). Classification (NCBI taxonomy): domain Eukaryota; kingdom Metazoa; phylum Chordata; class Aves; order Passeriformes; family Petroicidae; genus Petroica; species Petroica traversi. The sequence goes on from JAHLSL010000040.1 coordinate 6,912,658, forward strand.
ACTTGAGGCTGAGACAACAACTAAGCTGTGTGATGCTATCAGTGTGTTCCTTGTTGCTTTTGTCTGCCAAGTCCAACTCCCCAACTCAGCTGCTACTGGTTTTAGCACCACAGAGTGGGACTTAAGTTGCATTTTAGGCAAATTCCAAAAGTGGTGAAAGAGGTGGTTATACCCTGGATATCTTTTCATAACTAAGGATTTTTCAGAAAATGTTTATTATTTTCTGCCTCAAGGGCATCAATTAGAATATTTTTACCAAACCCATTGAAAATAAGTAAAAACTGATGGACCATATTTTAGATAGCATTTGGCTGGGTTCAGTAGTGACATTTTTCTTAATGGTGAAGATGAAATGATGAAAAAAGATGTTTGGAAGAGTATTGTTAGTAAAGCAGCATATTGGGTGTGGTAGTTTATTTTTTATTTAATCTGTGTGTTTCCCCATTAATCCAATGCTTAGGGAACATTCTCATTAACAGCCACTTGTGTAAAGGACTTCATTTACCCCTTCAGATTGTGTTTCTGTTATGCTGAGTACTCCTTAGCAGATGTGTCCCTTGGATAAGCAGAGTTCCAGGGCACCCTTTCAAATTCTGAAGGATCTACTTTGAATATCAGTTTATTTTGCAGAATATGGGGGGGAATCATTTCTTTTCAAGAAAAGTTATCACTACCACTGAATTGTGAAATAAGATTACTGGTAAATCATAATTTTTCAGTGCAGTTGATGGAAGAAATAAATCCATCTAGGCACATCTAAGCAAAGTATTTACAGCTTGCTTAAACAGCCTTTCTAACTCATATTTCCTGTATAAATCAGTCTTGTTTGTGACCTTGGAAATACATCAGAATTACAAAAATAACTAAATTGCTTTCTGCCAACTCAAGCTGAGGTTCTTTTAACTTACCATTGCCTTCAATTTCACAGAAAATATCCTCTCTGATTAAATACTATTTTAACACTACAAGATGTTTTAGGAAAAAAAAAAAAAAAAAAGAGGAGGCCTAAGTCTATAGTTAAAATGATACCTTCATACTACCAATCTGAATTTTTACTACCTTCCATGAGTTTGACCACAACATACTGTAAATATCTGTGGACATACAATCTCAGAAAGAAATCTGGCTTCAAGTTTGTCATTATAAATTCCTTTTCAATTCTTTTAAAAACCATTGCATTTGAAATGCCCTTCTTTTAGGTTAAGATATATCCCCATAGGAATTTCTTAACACTTCACTGGAGGTTTTTTGTCCCTGGGCCAAAAGGCCAAGTCAGTCCTTTTATTGTTCCCTATCTCTCTTTTGAGGCTAACCTGGACTGCCTGCTGTTTCTTTTGAAGGTTCACCCTGCTTCCATTGACACAAGTCCTGACCCAAATGCTTATTGCAGCTTGTCTTCTGCCTTGTAGTTTCTCAGGCACAGACAGCACAACTGTCAGAATACTTTGGACTTTACTGATGTCAATATATTGATGTTAGGGAAAGATCAAGCTGGGAGATTTTGTTCACTTTTTTTTTTCATCTAGGCAATGTCCAGCCATGGTAAAATGTAAGTTGATGACAAGGGAAAATTTTGGTGTTTAAGGACAGAGCACTGATAAAAATCCAAACCAAATAAAAACAAAGTATCTGATAAGGAAATACAATGCTCAAATACCCTTGGTTGGTTTGATAATTTGTGTAAAAGAAGTTCAGGTTTAAGACGAACACTGATGTTGCTACATTCTCATTACAGTTGTCCTTCTTTTGAGAGAAGAAATTAATGACTTTTCCTCTGAACTAGAAACTGCAATTTCACCTGGTGTGCAGGCAGTGATATTCCAGCTTCATCACATAATTTTAATGTGCTCATGCATGAAGTCATGTGAACAACCATAGTTTTACCAAAAGCCTGTCTTCTGGAATGGGAAGTTACCATGCCTTTACATTCTGTACACTCTTTTGTCCATTTCCTTTCTATGCACAAAATTATACCCTAAGTTTCAGTGTTGCCCACAGCCTTTAAAAGAAAACACTTCACATAAAATCTGTGGAGATGTTACTTACTGAAACCTCATAGGATTCCACCTACATTAAACAACCAATTCTTGTTACTTCTGGTATGACATGATTAGCAAGAAATTAAAAATTTACATGAAGAAAGGCAACTAGGCAGAGAGACAGTAAAGAAGAGAAAAAAAAAACGCAGAGGCTGTAAACAGAAGGGTTAAACTTGTTGAAGGCTACAGGGAAAATTTTCAACTTCAATACTTTGCAGATATTGTGTTTGTTTATTTTGTTGGGGAAAAGGATTGCAGGAGACTTTAATTGCAATTATTATTATATTTGTAATGCATCAGCAATTCTACACAAAATCTATGACACATCATATTCCCTTCTAACCTGAGAGCTTCCCCAAAGAAGAGAAGAAGGCACTTTCAGAGTTTCCCATGATCACTGAAAGGTCCCAGCCTTCTGCTGGAGGTTCTCCCTTTCACAGAATAAGGGAAGTGTGGGACACTCCTTTAGTGTGGTGTGGGGATACCTGATGTTTGCTGCCCAAGGGGCTGAGGAAATGTTTTTTTTTTTCCTCTGAAAGAAATGCCTGAAATGCCTCTGAAATGCCACAGGACCTGTCTGCAGTCCCTGATCTTGCCTCCCCATTTCATCAAGGTGAACTAAATAGAGTCTCTAAACTTGGGGATGTGTGTCTTATTTCTCTCTGAAGGTATTAAAACCAGTCTGATTCTGCATTTACCTTTATAATTAAAGGTCAGTGTAACTTTATAGCCTTCAAAAATGTACCCCTGATTTACAGGAAAGCATAAAAGTCAGAGGAGAATTGGGTCATGTAATTTAAAGACCATTATTGTCATTTCCTTTGAAATAATACTTCCACATTGAAATTGAAGTTACATTATTCACTGTGATTTGTACTTTTAAAAAACTGGAGATGGACAATATTTTTTTGAGGCCTCAACCTTTAGCAAGAATGAATTATGGTAATTGCTGTAAACAGAGTATTAATGTTAACAAAGAAAAGATGGCAGCAAATTAGAAGTAGAGCTCAGCCAGGAAAACATTCAAGAAAGAAAAATTTATGGACGATATAGGAAGACATTAGACTTGTTAATATCATTATGATAACAAGGTTTTCTGTTTAAAAGAATATGTCTATAATTTTAAAAAACAAAACAACTTAATATCGGCTTAATGTGGATGCAGATGAAGATAGTGGAACTTGAAGGTATGGTTAGGACGAGAGAATACTGGAAGATTTACATATGGGATTTTATATTCATGAACATCATTTATCTGAAGGAAAGAACTAAAGTATGCAAGTTCTGGTTTCCCTTTCCCTCCTCTCAACACACTCAATGGGATCAAGGGCATTTTCTTTCCTTTTACCTACAGTAAAAATTTAGCAAACAGTATAGGTTATACTTTTACATTCCTCTCAGCCTGAAGAATCAGAATTTGAAAGGGACTCTAAAGAAAACACAACTAAATTTGGCATGAGAATTAAGCTTCTGATTATTTGTAGAGTGAGAAGAGATATTTTTCTTTCTCTAAGTATTTAATTTTGTTAGCTAGGAAAAGAATGGTAGCTATGGAAGAAGTTGGACTAAGTACTGCTAGGTGCCTTCCAACAAGTAAAAAAGATTCCAAAAGAAAGCACAAGCTTTCCTGAATAGATCTCAGAGGATCTAAAGTAATGAATCTCAGCCAAAATAGACTTTGATCCAGTCTATTTTCTTGTATATGTAAGTAAATGGCAAATCTTTGAGCAGGGAGATAAGAAAAGGTGGTGCAAGTGAACAGCTGACTCTTTCCATAATTTGCTACAGCCACTTTCTCCCCCTGTCCTGGAGCACTGCTATTCCAAGCCAATTTAAATGACTTGGACAGACTCATCACAATGTGAAAGTGATTTTTCTTACCTTCTTTGCTATGTGAATAACTTACTGGGCAGAAAGGAAGCTGACAGGTGGAAAGAGGATAGAGGCTACTGCTGTGTCCTTGTCTTAACTAACATTTCAGGTGATGGTGTTAGAAGAAAAAAATTACAATCTGCTTTTACTTTCCATTTGCAAATGGAACACACTAGAGGGACAGTAAAAGTCAGGGCTTCCAGCCATGTGAGCAACCCTGGATATGAACTAGCTACTCGTAGGAAAATCCTATTTTTCTGCATTTACATATATTTCTGATTTTACGCCTATGCATATATGTATGTTGAGTTTTTTCTGTCTTATAGACATTTAATGTAGATTTCTGACTGATACTTGAATTATAAATTTAATATTTCTTAATGTTTTTACAGATAATATCTAAGCCTTTTGTTTCTTTCATCCAAATACAATGCAGTTCTTGCAACTTTATAACTTATACATTTATAGCAATATCAAATTTCTGCTCTAGGTTCTGAAAGTGTTTTTGTCACAAATGTCTTTCTTTGAAAATTATTTTCATTAGCCTCCTTTTTCAGTCGGGAAAATGTGTGTGGGGATTCAACAACGTTCATTATATTATTTGTTCCTTTTTTATTAAAATCAAAGTCGCATATCCAGGTGATTTTTTTCACCAACCTGCACATTCTGGTCACATTCATTATTTTGCACATGGCTAGGCAAATCTCATAAGATAGAAGCAGATGGTGACAGCTTCCTCCTACCACCAAATCAAATTGAGATAGCAAAAACAAACATTAGTCCCAAGCTTAGAAGCTAGGTGAACAGTCTGCCTTCTGAAAAGCTGTGCCAATTTTTTAGAAACCATGGACAAAATAATGTTGATTAAGAAATAATCATGAACCTCCAAAAAGAATTCTTAGGAGAATACTGAAGATATGAGACTACCTAACACTTAGTGTTCTATATCAAGATGAGGTTTGTTTGAAAAGTGTGAGAATTCTCCCTCCGGCCTTTGTATTGAGAATGTGCTCTGATCAATAATTCAGTGTCACCTGAGGTTCACTATTTGAAATTCAGGAACTACAGGTAATATTTACACTCTTTCCTCAACCCCCTCTATGGAAAAATAAAAAATCGTAAAACATGCAGTAAAAATATTGCAACTATAGGATGAAAATCTATGTAGTAAATATCATCCAGGTTAACTGTCTTAATAGCAGCATTAAAATCTGTGCTTCTGTTCTGTATTTTTCTCCTCTTGTTAATTTTTGTTTTGCTTATTCATTTTTTTTCACCACTTAGAAAGCTTTGCACTATGGCACATGGCAAACAACTGTAAAAGGAAAAACAAACACTTTAGGAACAGCATATGTACATTGCACCACACCAGCCTAAGTTATACTCCTGATTTTGAGCATAAAATATAAGAAACTAATATTTTCACTGATTTAGGACTTGAAGCATGTTTGCAAGTAGGAAATGCTTTTCTGGTCAAGAGTGAGGGCACTAGATTCTTTCAATGAAATTAGTACCAAACTTCTAAACACAGGTCAAATCTCTCCTTGTTCTCTACAAAACAAAACAAACAAAAAAACCCCAAACACCTCTCAACTTTAAAATAAAAAGCAAACTTTTTCAATATGTAACATTTCCATCTCAGATTATTACCTTTGTTAAATTTGGCTGCAGCAGGAGCTTGGATATATTACTGATGGAAAAGTAGGGCAACTGACTGAGAAGTGGTACTATTTCTATCTTACAAAACTGTTACCTTTGACAGAAGAATATCAATAATCTGTAAATATACAAATAAAAATACCTGAAGCATTAATATGTAGCTTTTATGTAACAGCTACACTGTGTGCAGCATTGGAAAGGGAGAAGTTTTAAGAGAAGTAGGCTGGGACAATAAAATAGCATTTGCATGATACTGGTACCATAAATTTTTTAAATAGGGAGTATAACACAGTTCAGGCAGAAGGGTTTAGCAGTCCCTCTCGTTTGTAATGTTCTCTTTGTTATCTTCCAGAGGGTGACTTATCCTGTAAAAATCATGTTACAGAAACCATTATGTGTCTTGATATTCATCACAAAATAAATGTTATGACAAATTAATTTGATTAAAAGATATCATTAAAATATCACAGCATAAATGAAAAATGTTATGATTAACAGAGTTCTAGAGTAGTCAAAGGCAGGTTTTATTTTAGATTTTTGTTATGCTGAAATGAGTTGTATCTAAAGTTGCCATTTAAACTTTAGATGGCAAATTGTTTGATCACTAACAGGGTGTGTCAGAGATGTGCTAACACAGGACTGAGGGAAAGAAAATCCTCTTGTGCCAATGAATAATAAGTATTATATAATGATATTATATATTATTTGTATAATAATAATAGTAATATAATACTTAAAATTTTGCAATGTGCCCATGCATGTGGAAATGTCAGTCTTACAGTGATTCTTCTTGTCCTTCAAGTAAATCCCCCTGTAATTTTGAAGATATTAGAGAAGCACAAAAAGTTGCTGTTATCTGCAAGCCTAGGTACATAATCCCATTGGAGTAATGAGGGAATTCACTGCTGATCTTCAGTTCTCTGCTGCATGAGGAATTTGGAAAGGTGGGATCACATCAGTGTAGGTATGTCTTTTAGATTTTTTTTTCCTTTGCAATCCCAAATGATATAATAATTTTTATTTTAATACTAACAGACTATTTTTTACAGCCTCAATCAATGTATATATCAGCCAACTTAAAAAAAAATGCTATAATCTATGTGCTATGGGCTATAATATATGTTCATTTTACTGCTTACTGCTGCTATTCTTTTTTTTTTCTATTCATTGCATTGATTTTAAATCATCAGGCAACATATAATATGGATTTCCATCTATTTCCTTGCTTATGTAAAGGATCCTTTTGACATTTGACCACATTTTTTGCTTTTTTTTTTTTGACATCCCTCTTTTTATCTTCCTTCACCGTTCATCATCTTTCCCCTACATTGTCCTTTTCCTCAAGCCTTTGTTTTATCTGAAGGGATACACTGAAGAGGATCCATGACAATTTGGGACTTTGCTTCCACCTCTGTTTTGAACGTATTTCTCCTTACTTCAAAAATATGAAATTTTTTCCAAGACTCACAGGGATAGAATGCAACAGCATTAACCCTGTCAGATGCTCTTCCCAACTCCGAATTGCCTTCTAGTTCTCAGACAGGTCTTTTGCCCCAGGGGACAAAGCTAAACCATTAACTAATCTTCAGCTCTCAAATTGTACAATTATTATTTTCAAATTATCTGAAAAGTAGTCAGAAAGAATAAAATGTGGGGGGGGGAAAGATGATTACTGTGTACTTCAATGAGGTTTACACATGTGTACTTCAGTAATACTCTATTGCTGAAAATGAGGGGCGTACATAATCAAATATTTAACAAAGGAGCTTGAACTTTGATTTTAATATGAATTTCCTCCAAGACTTCCTTACTCACTGCTCTGACATTTAAATAAATTTAAATTTATTTACCACAAGATGTGTACCAACGAGACAGCATATGTCCACTAATTTAACAATATTTCTGACAAGTTCATAGTATCTCCCTCATTAGAGTCATTTCTTCTTTGCAGAAATATTCTCCGAGGACTCCTTTTAGCAGGAGTGTTTTGGTGCAAAGGCTCCTCCTGCAAATGTTCACAAAGTACTAACATGACATTTCAATAGTATTAAAACCTGTTCAAATTTACTTGCCAACTTGTGCCCCATTTGCAAGTAAAATATGCCTTCCTTTCTAATCATCTGCTGCTTTAAATGATCATTTCCCATTCATTTAATAATATATGCCAAATGTCTTCCAAACATGTTTTATCCTTAGACTGTCTCATCATCATCTTGTGTGGTAGCAGTGCTCCTCTCAGAAGAAATGAACAACATAAGGAACTCCAAAAGTCTAGGTAGAAGTTTTATAAAAATACAAAATGTCTGTAGCAAGACCTATCAAAAAAACACCAGTACATTGTTAAAATTCAGTAAAAGGTGGAAAGCAGCTGGAAAAGCATTTGGGAAACTTTGATCAATCAATTACTGTTTTAAACAAAACCCACTTGTGAATTGAGGAATCTGAAATATGTTGCCATAGGGATGAGATTGAAAAAGCAGTATCAGTTTCTAAAATTCTAATTGGAAAATAAAAATCCTGATTCCATAGAAATAAGTGTGAGTTGCACCAATCAAGAAGGAATTGCTGATCTTGATTAGAGTGCCAAAAAGATACATCCATCAGAAGGAAAAAAAGTTACTTGTGTTTGCAAACATTTTGTGACTCGAGTTAAATTTTGTGAGTAAAAATATTGCCACTGTTACTTGAGAGAGACTTAGATAATCTAGCAACAAGATAATAAGTTAGCACAATCTTCTCCAAATAGCTTGTGAGACCAGCTTGTGGAAAACGTTCAAGATTAATCTGGGAAAAGATATATTAATAATATCTTTGCAACAGTGCAGCTAAGTAGGAGAAAAAAAGTATGATATAAATAAGAAAAAATAAAACAAAATAAAATCCAAGGATGAAATAAGATAAAACCTAATAGAAATTAGGTCAGTCATCTTAATATTTTAATGCCCTCTCTCCTGTCCAGCACTTCTAATATCATATTACTTAATTCTGGGCCTAGAATTGTATTTTATATTTGGATACCTGTCATAATCACAGACAAAACTTGCAATCTGGAGAATAAATTTATTTTTTCCCTACCTGCCTTAATTGTGTCTAATATCCATGATACAGAAAAACTAATTCCACTTTTGCACTTGACAATTTAAAGTACAGTTTGAGGTTTTTTTTTAAATGAGTTTGTTCTTTGTGAATATTGATACCTCATTCTTGAGGATTTTTCAATTTTCTATTTTAAAAAATGTATGGTGGTGTATAATTACTTCATAACACTCAGAATATTCGCTATGGTAATAGAGCTGATAATCTTGGGAGAGCTAATGAACAAAGTTCCAAGCTATTTTCAGAATGGATGAGTCTATGCAAATTTTAAATTCTACTTACAGCATGTGTGCTCTCTCAGAATTTTATTAACAAGGATAGACAATATCTGAGCAACCAGACAAATACTAGTACTCAGAAAATGTAGCACATATCTTAGGCAGCTCAAGACAAAATAAGCATTTAACACTTAAGAAGTGCTTTACAGTTTCACATCAACTTATTGATGGCCACAGCACCAGTGTAGGGTGGGTTTGTCCTCACAGCCTTGACTATGAGGCTGCCTTTCTGTGGTGGTATCAAGACAGCTGTTGCTGATTAAATTATTTATTTGCCACTTTTGGCAGATGAAGAAATGATGTTTAAGAGGAACCCAAAGTAGTTTGTGCCAGTAAACAAGTCAGCATGCTTGCAGTTTTATTTTAGAAATGTTTGTCTGTGGTTCACGTAGAGTTACTCATCACTGGGTATCAGGAACTTGATTATGCAAAGTGACAATCTGTTTTCAAGCTTCCAAAGACACCCAGTGTATCATCTGCATCTAAACTCCTTCATGTTATGCACTAAAAGTCAAAAACCCCATTGATATCTGCTTCACAAAATGCCATTATCTCAGGAGATGTCAACATTTCCTACATTACCTAAAAGCACAATATAATCTTATGATTGAACTTTTTTCGTGTGTCAGACAGAAGAAAACCTGTTAGCAGAGATAATGTAATACCCTTGTAAGCTTAAAAGTAAAATACAAAGCACCAACTCCTCCTTCTCCTTCCCCTCACCCTGCCAAAAAAATCTAAACCATGCTGCAATTCTCTTATCTTGAATGTTTTTCCTTGTCACTGTTCTGTTTTGCATCCCCATCAGTTCAATACTTTCTCAACCATCATGCTACCCCGTTTTTTTTCTGTCAGCTTGCTAAACAATGTACCATTAAATCTGAACTAGTTGGCTTTCAATCAGTTCTCACTTTGCCCTTTGTCTGAGTGCAGAGGACAAAAGAATGGATGAACTCTACCTAAAAGCCTCCTGTCCCCTTTATCTTATAGCCTTGTTTACAGTGAGCAACCAAAATAAACATGTTTAGATGTGAACAACACAGTACCAGAAAGATCTGTAGGAATTTCGAATGAAACAGAGGAGTTCATGGAAGTAGAAGCCTTGAAAACTTGACCACTGTAGAAAGAATAAAAAGCTGAAAAGAAGGTTTTTTCTTGCGAGAGCTCATGTGACACAGATGCTTTGGGATCATGGAGAGCATACCTGGAGCTCTGAGCTGCAAACTGCCCCTGGTTAGGGGAATTTGTGTTTTATGAAAGAGATTTAATTGCAGCCATCTTCAAACAAATTGGAAAATAACCAGGAGGTAAGTGAGAGATTCATTTAATAATCTTAACAAGACAGAGCGTAGAGCATCTGAAGGCCTTTAACAACTGCTAATGATTGTACCTGAAAAATATCTGGCTCTGACTCAGAATTATTAATTTAGAAGGGAGAATAAGAAGTCATAACAACTTTAATGTAGGCAATAAAAATATTTAAAAAGCACAAGACTGAATAAAGCAATTATTGTTAAAAATCTTACAGACCCAAATACTTGCTAGTTCTTCAAGACATGACTTTCTTTGTCTTCTACATTGTTTCAAGATGGCTTTTCTACAGTTCTGTGCATGGTTGATTTACTGACACATTCCAACAACTCCCAATAATTTCCTCAAAAGAGTTTTTTTTCTGGTCTTCGAAATCTGTGCAGAGTCCCAGATCTCTGTGTTGTCAGGGGAAAGACCTAGATGATATCTGAATCAAATACACTCCAGAGTATTCAGTATAACCTAAAATCTCAAGATATGGTTACAGTGATATAATCAAAATGATATAGTCAGCATCCAGCCTAAAATCAATCATTTCATCCGAACAACCAGAGAAGCAAAGCAGTCAGGTTAAACAAATTTAAAAACCACGGTTTGCTTGTGGTGGGTCTTCCTTCCATTTCTCTGGTCAGGGTCCTTGGATCATCTTGTTGTGTGGTACTTTGTGGTTGTTTGTTGTTATTATGTCCTTGCAGAAATAGAATGGAAATCATTAACTCATTTGTCACTGTCTTTTTAGTTGTGGGAATTGAAAACTGATATTTTGGTTTTGTTTTGTTCAACTTTTAAAGAGTCCAGTGTTCTTGATTCTGGGCAGCAGTGCTGAAGTCAGAAATGCTACTGTATCTTTGTAATCTGAAGAAAGAAGCCATGAAAATATCTGACCATGACACACTGAAAATTTTCACTCACTTTTCAACAAACTACTGCTTTGAGACCTTTCACTGTTACACTTCATCCCAACTTTTCAGACTCTGTGAGTATCTGTATTTTACATTATTTTCCTCAAACATATTAGTTTGTATTTTTCCCATTTGAAGCTCATTTTGTAATTTTCTGCCTGATTCCTTAATCTCACTTGGTCCCATTTGTATTATGCCTTTGTGCTCTCTGGTGCTCACCTCAAGTTCTAATTTATTCTCACCTGCATATTTCATTAATGTATTTTTGCTCCCACATGCACATTATTAATAAAGACGTTAAACTGAACGACTCTCTGCAGAATGCTATTAAATATTCTCCCCTACGCTCCAAATATAATACTTTGAGCCCTTATTTTACAGCCAGCTTTCAGCCCTTGTGACAATGCTCCCTGCAAGTCATTGGGAAATAATTTTCAGTGCAATTCTCAAGTTATCATATCAAGCACTTCGCTAGAATCCAAACATATATATTGTGTTCCCTTTATCCACTAAGTAGGTGATTGTGTCACAAAAAAAAAAAAAATAAAAGCAAAACAAATGGCTAAGGTTGATTTTAGGAAAGATGTGCTGTACTTCATTACTTGATGACTGGGAAAGAATGATCTGAATTACTTTTTTATAACCTTTGAAACCATGATTTATAGAGCACTGTTTCCAGCTCTACCCAGGATCTTTTAAATTCCCTTGGCATCAGGACCTGTTTCTGCTACTTGTAGTGTTTAGCACCAACCCCCTTGTTCTCAGGATGGATAGGAGAGCAAAAGGCTCCGTCAGACCCACCCTTCTGCTGTTCTGTGGGGAAACTTTCAACAAGCTCTGCTGCCAGTGCTCCTGCCAGAAACAACAAAGTCACTTTTGTGCTGTCTGCAAGTTTTCCATTACAGTCTAACAGGGGAGAAGTGTCCGCAACTCAAACTTCCGGCCCCAGTGCCAGGGAAGGCAGCACATGCTGGTGCTGTTGTGCTGTTTTGGTTCTGCTCCCCTAGCAATTTTCTCCCAGCTACTCGTGTTCTCCTCTAATTACTAGGTGCAATTAGAATAGTTCTGCTCCTTTCTACAGATTCTGCAGTGCAACAGAGGAATTGGATTGGGACAAAATCAGCTGTGGTTTTGTGTCTAGAAAACCATGTGTGTTCTCCAGGAAGGTAAGCTGGAAGCCTAGGGTGCCTATCCAACTGTTTAAAGCAATATTCAACACCAAAACTACACTGAATTAATTCATTAGGAATTAATGCAGTGACTGGAAGGGAAAAATCACTTTTTCCCATGCTTTATTTTAGATTTGTGCAAAGATTGCACCAAAAAGAGTCCAGCCACAAGATGAAATTTGGGCTTGCCCCATAGAAGCAAAGGCTAGGAGAAAAAACAATTTGCTTTAGAATGACTGTGGGAATAGCTGCCTTTAAGACTTGCTAAACAATTCAGTTCCAAGCAGTGTGTTTTGACATCCAAGCCGTGTGTCCTGGTGTTTCAAACCATACACTAGATAAATTATTAAACCTATGTGGGCTGCTTATTTCCATTTCAAATAAAACACAAATCAAATATGACATTTAAAACTTTTCTATAATGCCTATAAAGAGGCTAAGAACACAGGCTTGTAAAAGGGGGGGGCTTATCCAGTGCTTATAGCAATGACCTATCAATAGTGGAAGTCACTAAAAATACAGATCTTCCATATGATGATTTAGGAAAATATTTGTGACTTAAGATGTTGAAATAGTGACTGTAAAGGTAATATCTATCTCAGTTTCCCCTGGACTTCTTTCTCCAGCTCCCTATGGCCAGTGAAGTCATTAATGACATAGCCCTTCTTCCATCTTCCTCTAAGGTGTTTAGTTGATTATTTTAGTGCTAAACTGTGTGGATTCTGGTTTCCTGAGTTTTTTAGCTATGTAAAGGTAAGCTGGATTCTCTGCTTATTTCTATAACAGGAAGGACAATGTCTGGCAGGAGTTCTGTCAGTGTTTTCAGGCCTTTATAGCTAATAAAAGTTAATTTGCAATAAAGCAAAATTTCTCTAGTTTGAGATTCACCCTGTTTATAAAGAGATTGTACTTAAATATGGGTGAGGTCTTCTAAACACTGATGTTGGGCATATTTTCTATGTTTTCTATGATAATATATTTAGAAGTTACAAAGAATTTCCAGTGCTCAGCAAGCTCAGTAAGAGGTAAGATTCACTAGCTCATCAGAGCAGGGAAAAGAATGACTAAAGAGTAAATTCATGCCATGCTAACTTAGATATTCTGAATGTTCTCTGGATAAAATTATTCTGGCACTAGAGTTGGGAGAATACGACATTTTGTTTAGCTATATAAAGACAAGTGCTTAAAATAGATATGGTTTTTAAAGTGTCATAAATTTTATTTCATAATGCACATAAATGGAGTTTTTAAACTTCACTGATATTTTAAATCATATGATTTTTAAATATATTCTTAGAACAAGCTCTCTTTGTAGAATTTAGTGAAACTGAGCTATGTCTTTTGTTGTTATAAATTTTGGGATTTATGATAGATTGGAGGTTTAAAGAGATTTATGACAGCTTTTTTCAAAGGGATCAAATTTAAAAAGCCACGACAAGGGAGCTGGATATATGAAAGCTAGGACGAAATGTTTACCTGAGAGTTTTCTTCCTGGGTGTTCAGTTTTGTTACCCCAGCTGGAATTTCTGAAGTAAGTTCAAATTTTCTATGCTCAAACACAAGTGCTTCAACTACGTCCCTGAATGAGATTTAAACCACTGCAGACCATGCAGCAGATGTGCCAGTGCCTCCCCTGAGTGAAAAACTTGCTAAATAGACGGCTAAAACAGAGGCACAACCTGAAATTTCCATCACATTTTCAAAGAATAGTTCTAATTGCTGAAGTTTAGTAAGTGTTTCATGCAGGCACATAAAATACATGATGAATCTAAAATTAAAATTTGTTGTTGTGTTGTTGGAGGAAAATGTAAAAAATTTTCAGAGAGCGATGAAGATTGACAGGGACATTATCTTTTGAATCTTTGTAACATGTATGATCAAAAATATTCTGTTGAAAGCAATTTTCAACAGAAAGTTAATTTTTACTAAATTGCTATTTTGCTGTCTTTCAATCAAAGAATTAGCATTAAAAAAACCCAAAACAAAAAACCTCTATCAAAATGTCCAAAAGACAATTTCTCTCCTCTCACTCCCTCCATTTCGCTTAGTAACCTGCAGAGATGATAAACTCTGACTTGATGAACATTTGGCATACGTCAACATTTTTTCCCTGCAGTTTTCTTACAGCTACTGTTTTGCTAAGTTTAAATTTTTATATCCAGACCTAGTTGGTTTTTTTCAACCCTGGACGATTACAGCTAAAAACAAAACAAAACAAAAAAGTCCAGTCTTTAACACATATTTGCAAACCTTGTGGTATGGGAAAAGGATGGGAAAAATTTGCTCATCATGTCCATGATGAATAAAATAAGAAAGTAATTAGATTAGACTGCAGCACAAAGGAACACGGAGCAGATACTATGAAGATTTTGATGATAAAGATATAGAAAGGAACAGAATAAATTGCTGGGGAAAACTACAGCTGCCATCATGGGACACCTTTATTAATAGGTTCGATAAACATCAGCCAGGAGTGACAAAGATAAAATTGACCTTGTGTGAGGCAAGGTGCCAAACGAAGTTTCTCCGGGTACTTTTCAGACTCACTTTTCCATGATTCTCTTCCGTAGGTGTGGATGTGTCATGAGCAGTTTCACAGCTGTCAGTGGGACATCTCAGAAATGCTAACCTCTTGTGAAAGACTCTCCGTGGTCCAAATATTTACAGTGTGAGAGAAGCAAAAAGAAGAAAAAGTATGTATTCTGGTAGCACTGTGTTTTCTGCTTTTTGGGTTGTTTACCAGCTGTTCTTTAGATTAAGTCGCTCAACATATATTTTATACTATGAAGAGATAAATGCTTCTTACAGGGCATGGGAAAAGGTCACACTATCTACTCCTTGGTAAAAATTCCCTTTGTGTTCTAAAGCTGCACTTTTACATAAAAGGACTATCCAGCAGAAGGGAAGTGTAGGCAAACATGTTAACAATCATTAAATGGTCTATCTAGACAATTTTTAGACAAAATTTAGAGGGCTTTGAGGCTTTTCAGCTTTCTACGTTCCAGTTTCCTGTTAATTCTCTAGTCACTTGGGAGCTGAGAAACAAAAACCTTAGGGAAACACAAAGTTTTCCAGCATCCCTGAATCATTGGAGGCAGTTCTTCATCAGGAAATGCAGAACCTGAAAGTTGTTAGCTTACCTTCCCTAGAGAACTCCCACTGAAGCTGGGACTCACATGGGTTTTTAGCTCCACATTTTTAAAACTTGGGACAATAAATCCTGAAGTCCCCAGTTTTAGGAGAGCCCACAAAACGGGATTGTCCTTGAGATATGGGTCAGGGAAAACTTGGGATTATCTGAGTCACATTCTTCACTGATCCAGTGTGGTGAGAGAGGGCTGCTGGAACCATCCCTACCTGGCCTCTTGTCCCAAGTTTGTTGAGCCTGTTTAAAAATTTTTCACAATTTCGTATTTTTCAGCCTAAATCTGCTCTTACATGGAAAACACACAAACAGTTTTGTATTTAATGCTTTACTTTTCAGATGTAAATCTTCTAAATTAAGTTAGAAAAGGAAAACAAAGCTGAAACAAACAAACAAACAAACAAAAAAAACAACCAAAAAACCAAAAACCAAATGACAAAACAAAAGTGAAATCTATTTGCCTGCAAGATCAAATTTATTTTATATACTAGGCCTTCATAAGTGCCAATTTTTGTGGGCTTCTAGTTACATATTTCTGGGCATTTTCATATTTTGCTCCTCTCTTGCTATGTGGAAAATCCATGCCAGCAACACATGAATTGACTAACAAACTGAGTGTATATTGGAAACAGTTTCTTTGTCAATACACAGTGTACTGCCAAATGTAAAAATGTCAAACAATGGGAAAAAATAGTCAAGAAATTTTGTTTTATCCCTAGTAGTTAGTGTAGTTTCAGTTATTCCTTGCAGCAGTTTCAAGCAAAATGTTTCAGGCAGAAATGATATTAATTGGCAAATTGTCTTCAATATTACATGACTAACCCAATGAAAATTAAACAATTAGTTTCAAACTGCCAAAGTGAATTCACTAAAGACTAAATTGATTAACTTTCTTTAGTCCTGGTATTTTTTTCATACTTGGGTTGCTGTTGCTATGATGTTTTCATTGTGTTGTTAAAGAAAATTGGATGATATGAATATAAACTGCTTAAATATTTATGTTGTGGTGTTTGGCTTAGTTGCTACTATTGCGTAAAAATAAGAATCTAGTCCACTATATTTTGATAAAAGCAGAACCCTGTCTATTCTGAGTAATGAAGAGATTACTTTGATGGGAGACTATATGGAAACCCATTCAGAAAAAAAAGGGGAAGGAGACAGTGAAAGGTCACAAAGTGAAAGATAAATTACCAATACTTAAAATAGAGAAACAGAATCTGAAAAGCCTTTATCTGGCTGTATTCTGACATCAAATAAAGTCTGACTTGCAGGTTTATTCTAAGTTATTTCTTAACAGAAATAATTTTTTTTTCTTCATTGTTTACTCAGAACAGGATTTTTATTCCCTTCTCTTTTTTCAGTTTGAAGCTCAATGTCTGTGACTGCTAATTTTAACTACCTTGACACATTCCCATTGATTTTTTAAATCAGCTTTAGCTGTTGTGCTACACCTGAGACATCAGATTTTAAACCCTGCATATGCTGCAAGATCAGTTTAATATCTGAAAATCAGATTTTTCCTATGTACCAGAATTCACATCTGTTTTTACAGATGTTGGGATGATTTTTAAAGAGTATGGTCAGCTTGATTCTTAGTGAACTTATCTGTCTCAAAAGCCTTAAAATCCTTATAGAATGCTTTGTGTAGTGCAGTCTTTCTGTTTACTTATTCTTAGAGTACCAATACTGTTCTCATGTACTGGCACTCACGTGATGTTTTCCTTTGATTCTACAGTTTGATATCCTAGCTAAAAGGTTCTGTTCTTAGATTTTTCAGGCAGTTCCCCCCTTAATTACTGTTTCTCCTTAGTGCTTTATGGTACTTATCCACTGATTTATCTTCTAAAGATTTCTTCTTACAGAACTTCTCAAGGACTGTCAATTGTAGTCCAGCGCTGTAATCCAGTATATGATTTTTGACACACCCATTTATTTTACATATACAGCAGTTTTAGATTTTTTTTTCCTGTGTTTTGACTCTAAACATTTTTTGTTCAAATAAAAGGAAGGAAAGAGGGATGAAATACCTTTAAAAGGGTTCTTTAGAAGACCCTGAATTTACAGACAAGTCCACCCAAACCCTTAAATTTTTCTAACTATACAAGTGCAGTGAGGGTGGATGTGTCTTCTTTGATGGACAGGAGATAGCTCCAGAGACTCTCCACAGAAAGAACCCAACTCTTACTTGTCAGAGCAAAAACAACAAAGTTGTGTTCCTGTAGGTACAGGTTTGCTGCTGAATGTTTGTATTAAGACTTGAAGTACCTAAGGCTGAATACCACAGATGGGTAAGGGCCAGGAGGAAAGCAGATTTTTCTTGAAATTTGTTTCTTTTCATTGGAGGCATGGGTTTCTTCAAACCTTAAAACCCATTTTGTTGGTTTTCTCCAGCTGGCTGATGGACAGTGTGACATTTCATTCCATTGCTCTAAAAAGTGCTGTATAATGGAGTTAGATTCAACATCAACTGGAAGGGATGTCTTTAGGCTGAAGGAGGGTATTTTTAAATTAGTTATTAGGAAGAAATTCTTTATATTGAGGGTGATGGGGCCCTGGTACAGGTTGCCCAGAGAAGCTGTGGCTGCCCCATCCATTGAAGTGTTCAAGGCCAGGCTGGATGGGGCTCTGAGCAACCTGGGATAGTGGGAGGTGTCCCTGCCTATGGCGGGGGGGGGTCGATGAACTTTAAGGTCCCTTCCAACTCAAACCATTTTGTGATTCTGTGATTAAGTAAATAAGCATTTAAATTTAGAGAAAATAAACCAAAGGAATTTTTTTCCCTTATTCTTTGCTGCAGATTGGAAAGTCTGCAGGAATCCAACAGAAGGTAATAGATTTGGAAGATACGTAGAGCGTATCCTTCTTACACCTGCTAAGTGTTCTAATTGTTTCATTATTGGGATAAACAATGTGCCATCTCTCTGTGAACACGGGCAGAATTTATGAAATATTTCTTCTTAAAGACATTCTGCTCTAATAGCTATAAAGTAGCTATATATGCATATATAGCTATAAATAGCTATAAATGCACAAAGATGCATTTTTGGGAACAAGATTGGCTAGGGTCACCACAGGAGATACACTGATATTAGTCATTCAGCCAATGTTCACAACTTTGCTCGATTTATTGATTTTGTGCTGAAGAGGGGAGAAAGGCCAATCTATCTGCTTTTCATGATGAAAATCAAAGAACAACATGAAAAAAACAAAACCTCACTTCTTTTTTCTTACTAGATCTGTCACGTGTCTTTCTTCACTGGTGCCTTTAATGATGAGAAAGTCCAATGTGATTTGGCAGCTATAAGCCAAGCTAATTACACAATCTGAGATCTTAGGTTTCCTTGAGTCAATATTCAGAACAACTTAGAATATATTTGCACAATGTAGACATAAAGGTCAAATTAAAATATTAATTCTTTCCAGCTAGGTCCATTGTATTAAAATATATTTTCCTTCATGTTTGATAAGTTTGAGGTTTCAAATACAACCAAGATACTTTTCTTAATTATCCATTTAAACCAAAAGACCAAAAAGGCAGCTTTGTGCTGTGAACACCTTCTTGCAATTTAATGATGTGAACTTCTTTCTGTCAGACATAGGAAATTCAGAAAAGTGACCTCTCATCGGCTTCTTTAAATGGTGCTGAGTAACACATAACCTAGGTGTAAAAATATGGACTTCACTCAACATAGGTTTAATAAATAATATGTCTGAATACTTTCATAGTACACTGTAATATCTGCTCTTAATACACAGGCTGATCATGTTCATGTTCTATATTTTGTGGGTATTATTTTTCCTTCTTTTCCTAAAACTTTAGACGCTTATTTTTGGGTTAGGTAGTGGTAATTTCAAATTCTTCTGTTATGGAACTAGATGCATTTTAAGATCGTATATGATAACACACGCAAAAAATTCTGTAAATATCTTAGCACCTAGTGTCATTTTTTCTCCCACTTCTGAAGAATAATATCTTTATTCTTCTGTGTGTTCCTGTTCTGTTTGACTGCATGGCTGAATTTCCTCAGGTTGTTTGTCAGGTTTAGTACAAAGTAAATGTTGCTTAGATGCTCCAAATTGATTATGTTCACCCTCAGGCAATTTCACAATAACCTATTGCAGATTAAAATCACAAAATGCTATGTCACCTCCAGTCCTTATTAAGATAATTGACCCTCCTACTGAATTAATAATCTACATCCTGGTTGCTTAAATATCCTTGCTGCTAAATAGTTCTCTTAAAGTCTAAAATTTATAACATAACATACTTTGATAACATAATTGAACTTGTTTGTCTCATTCAGTTAAATATCCTGGACTGATAAGAGCAATAAAATTAATCAAAAAACAAGTGGAAGGCCCAATATTTGCCAAGGATATTTTCCATAATTTCTAAGTTAATTTATTCATTTTAATTTTGCTATTCAAAAGAAAAAATTATAGGTGAAAATTTAAATTATTCAAGCTCAGAATTATTAAGGCATGTATAATTTGGCATTATAAATGTATTGGCTCTGAAACAAAGCTTTTTCTCTGGTAGTAGGATACTTTCTATATTTTCCCATAGTATGGGTTTACTTGAATTTTCAAATTAGAAGGAAATTATTTAAATATGAATTAAAATGAAGCTGCTCTTGAATAATTTGTAATTTCTCATTGAGATAATGAGTTTCAGAAAGCTTTGAATTTATATCAGTGTGGAGATACAGGCAGACATTAGCAAGATGCATGGGAAATAGATTTATTTTGTTGGGGCTTTTTTATTCCCTACCCTTTGCTGTCTTCCCAGATGAATGCAGATGAAATGAACAGACAGAAACACAGATGAGAACATTTTTTTCTTTATTCAGGCAACCATTATGCATCTGGTTGTCAGTTTGTGTACCCCACTGCTGCCTCATTATATTCCCTTTCTACCCACTTCCCTTTTTTTTATGCTTCTCCTTGTTCTAGCAATTCAGGTAAATTCAGTCTTCCTACAGACATGGCAAATGGTCTGGCTCGTGAAGCCTTGTTTGAAAATATTAGTTCCTTCATTTCTTAGCTTTTTCTTTTCTCCTAATTAAATAGGGGATTTCTGTGGGATGGGTGGCTTTTTGTTAAAGCAATGGGAAACCTATACCCATGACTGCTTGGTTCAAAATTAGGTAAATTGATCAAATGGAATCCTGCTTCCATGAGCCAACCCTGATCAAGTTCTTACCTGGGCAAGGAACCATAAAGGAGCTCTGTAAGACAAAACATCTGCTATTTTCACCCCTTAAGTACCTCCACTGTCAATACACCTGCTCTTGTATGGTGAATAAAAGGAGTTCAGGGTATTTTGTGCTCAAGGCCTGATCTCACAT
Source organism: Petroica traversi (assembly GCA_025920805.1). Taxonomy (NCBI): domain Eukaryota; kingdom Metazoa; phylum Chordata; class Aves; order Passeriformes; family Petroicidae; genus Petroica; species Petroica traversi. The sequence goes on from JAHLSL010000040.1 coordinate 6,933,477, forward strand.
GGTACATTTACATAAGTAGCTCATGGGGAATCTGGTAAGCTACTGGTATGAGAAAAATGCTGCTGAAATTTGAACTTCAGGTTTTACACCCCTATAAGGCATACAGAAAGTACTCCATAAAAATATATATATCCAAACAGAAAAAGTTCACTAAAAAATCAACTTGTATATGGAAAATACTTCATTCTTGTGTGTGTTTTTAAATTACTGATGAAGCATAATAATTTCTTTTCAGCTCAGAGGATGACAATACTTACTTGGAATTGCATACACTGACCTATTGGATAACTGGGCAAATCAGTCAATGCTTACTGTCAATTTTATTTCACTCTATCACACCTGGATCAAAAGCCCTGGGGGTTATACATCTCTGCTATTCTAGACCTACTTAGCAGTCCTGTCAGCATACTTTTTTGAACTTCTTTTACAGCAGTACTGTATCTTGGAAACAGCTTCTTGCACCAGCCAGCTACACAGAGGACTAGTCAATAAAAAAACCTAATCAAAATACTATATAAAATATCCTCAAAATGGCCAAAGGCATTGAAAGAGCTGAAATTCATTCTCTCAACAACCAGGTGGTGAGTGAGTCCAGTATAACAGTAAAAATTCTGTATCCTTCCTGACTTTAAAATACTTAACCTTTTCCAGGACCAGTTCTGATCAGCATGTTACTTTCTCAAGCTCCACCACTGACACTACACTTAGCCTTCTGTATTTGTTTAAAACAATAGCCCAGAAAATAAACAATGATTATAAAATGCATGGGTAAATAGATCTGGAAAAAATACCCATATTAATTTCCATATTCACCTCAGTGAACAACTCACTCCTCCAAGCTTGAAAAAGTCCCACATTAAAAAGAAGCATCATCCATATAAGGGATCAGTGTTTAACTGTCTGAGATGTTTCCTGGAAACTTTTTGTTTGATTTTCTGAAGTCCAGTTTGCAAACAGCATTATGACTTGCAAAAGTAGAGAGCTTTTCATTTAGAATTTGCGTTTAAATCATAATAATTGTAGGTAACAGGTAAAAAAATCATTATTCTCTTATAATTGATAACAAAGTTTCTCTTTACTTCCCAAACCCAAAATTGCCACAATTTGACTGCATTAAATGGATATCTTTTCTTTTCCCCTGAGGTATTGCTTGCTCTTCCACATCCATATAGCTAGTGAAAGTTTTTCACCCTAAGAGTAGTTCTGTGTCTTTAGAGAAGGATAAGGAACTACAATTTGTGTTATCCCTCACCGCTTAGACCTTTAGAAAGATAAAACTTGGCAAAGTAAGCAGGTGGGTCTACCAATCTCTTGGTTAATCCTTAGCAAAATATTTTAATTATATTTCTTCCTTATTTATTTCTCACAATATTTTAAACTCATTCCCATACCTCTCAACATATACTACAATATCTTAAAATGTATTTTTAATTTTTATATTGTTGTTTGGTTGTTGTTGTTGTTTGTGGGGTTTTTTTGGTTTTGGTTTTTTTTGGGGGTTTTTTTGTGGATGCCAATGAAACTGTCCAAGGCTCAGGAAGTTATTGAGGTTTTGAATAAAAGTTTTAAGTTTGCCTTTCTCATTCTCACCAATCATCAGCGTTCTAGATGTTTCAGGACTGATCACATTCATAATTAAGCTATGACTCTCATTCCATCCATGAAGTCCTTTACATAGATAAAAAATTAGAAATTGCACAAGATTTAAAAACAAACAAACAAAAAACAAAACAATATAAAACAAAAAAAAAGACTGCAAAAAGAATGTATTTTTTCAGTCTCTGCCCCCTTTTATCTTTTTTCTTGGGGGTCTCTCTTTAAATTATGCATCTTGCAATCTAAAAAATTAAAAAGTTAAAAGTTTATGCTGCTAGGCAAGATGACTGCTCAAGAGGTAACTATTATGGTGCTTATTTGGCATATGGGTAAACCAAAAAGCTGAAAACCTCAAAAATTAACCTATTTAGTGTATTTTCTGAGATGTGCTAGAATGGGATCACTTCTACACCAGAATGAGAGAGCTGGACTGCAGATCCATGGCATTTTTAGGTCCTCCTGATCCTTAAAAAAAAAAAAAAAAAGGTGTTGCTAGACCAATAACACTTAACTACAAGACAGTGGGTACTGGCATTTCTTTATCTTATTCAGCAAGAAAGTTATTTTTCAATAAAATAATGTCTCATTAGAGTACCACTTGCAAGCAGCACTGACTAGGTTGGATATTAAATATCCATTTAAAGAAAACCCATGCCTTCATGGAACAGGAGACCACTTGCTGGCTATTGGTGACTGGGCCTGCAGTGAACTGGTAAATAATATGAGAAAACACAGTGAACTGGTGTGTAACATTAAAAAAACATACATATTTCCTGTTATCAGTTATGAGAAAAGAAATCTACTTATAAATTAACAAATCTAGGTCCTGCATTTGAATATGGTCTGGTGCTCCTGCAAGAATCAATTTCACCTGTAGAATATAAACTTAGTAGTAAAGAGCTGTAGAAAAAATAAAAACAAATCTTGGATAGGAGCATGAGAAAATGGAGTATTCTCTGCCTTCAGATAGAGTATCTGGGATCTATCAGTACTGCCTCACAATTTTTTGGTTGGCAACAGAAATCCAAGTAGAATGAAATAGCGCTGTGCTGTTATGTTGGTTCATAAAAGACTGCATCATCTCGAGGAAAGGTGCTGTGCACACTTATCTTTGATTTATAACTTTGCAAATACATGAACTTCTGGTTCGTCTGGGTATGCTCTGAACTCAGTGTAAAAGATGTAAAACCAAATTGGCTGCCCCACATGAATATTTAATCCACTGTAATCAAGTTAAGAACACACAATAGTAGGTACACAAGCCTTTAGTTTTGCATACCATATTAATATGAGTCACCTCAGCTGATTTAATTTGAATATTTTTAAACATACATTTCTGAAAGCAAAATGGGTGTCAGTATTTTGTTTTTTACATTGTATCGTAGATTTTTATTAGGGAAGTACTTTATGTGTGTGCATGACTGTTGTTTGGAAATTCGGATAACTTGAGTGCTTTTCCTTCCTAAAAGCACTATTTATATTTCTTAGTTGTTTTTGACCACCGAAGAGTCTCTACATGATTTGCAGTACTGTCTCAAAATGTTTCTAAATGTTTTTTCTTCTCACTATTTTTTAAAACTTTGTTATATAGCAATAAACTTTCATTTATTTTCTCACCTTACTGTGTGTGAAAAGTGAGGGAAAATGTTTAATTTTAACACTGTTTTTATGATGTGGTGTATGAAACTCAGTTTCATATGTGGTTTGGTACATGAACTCACGGAGTTAAATTATTTCTATGAGTCAGGGGTAGTCAAAGTGTAATCAGCCATGAAGTTTGTGTTTCACAAAGCTGCTTACACTGAATAATTCAATATTTGAGCTTTAATGATATTTGAATAGGAATTTGTATGCAGACTGTACAGTGAATAGATGAAAGAAGGCAGACAAACTTTTGATTTCTGGCTGAATCATTAGTATGAGATCGTTTTCAGCCTGCTGTGGGATCAGCCCTCCCTGAGTCCCACACGGGCAGTGCTGCCTCCAAGGGCAGATGACCTCCAGCACCTCCGAAGGCTGGCACAGCTTGTCACAGCTTTTCCTGGGGACCTGAGACACAGAATGTCCAGGGATGGCCTCTGATGGCAGAATTAGGGGTGTCATTGTGAGAGTCAAGTGATAAACCCCGTGGAGGTCAGGGCTGATCCCGCTGAGGGAACATTCCTACTCCAGCTCTGCCGTGAGACCCGGCTGTGACGAACGAGAGAAGCGTTCATGGAGCACAGCTTGTCTGGGGCTGGGGGAGGACAAACCGTACCCATCACTGCCTGTCACTGCCAGATGGGATGGAAAGGGGGGGAGGGAAGCCAAAACAGGCCCAGAACAGAGGAAACATATTTCAGAAATGTCTGCATAGGGATTTTTTGCCTGCACTAGAACAGCCTCTGGGCTTTTCACCACAAAGTGTGACGGGGCAAGAGGGATATGTAGTGTCACTGATAGCAGAGGCAGAAACTTATTTGTTGTGGTATTTGAAGCACGGCTCTACTGACCACAGACCCACTTTTATCCCCTGGAGCCCGGGCTGAATCTGTGCTGGGCCAGGCATGGTGCAGGGGTGCTGCATTCCCCTGTCCTGATGATGCTTGCACCACCCAAGCAGCCCTGCACTGCTGCCCAAGCTGCTCTGGCAGAGGATGGTGCCAATCTCGCCTGTCCTGGGGCTCTGCAGAGTTCCTGGATGGAGTTTCAGCAGACAGGGACTATGGCCAAAGTTCTGTGGGTGTTCTGGTTGACAATTACCTGCAACTAGAAGCCAAATGGTCTGGTTGCCCTAAAGCTTCGTGCTGGTCTGTCCCATGGCTGAGAAACTCCTGGAAGGGCCATGGCCATGACTGCAGCTTTCATCCCAGGGAACCTTGATGGATTGTGTTGGCATGCCCAGTGCTTCTGAAAGAGCACAGGATCCTGTGTTCAAGAAATCCACCTGAATACGAGAAAGAACTTCTTCACTGTGCAGTGACTGAACACTGAAACAAATTGCCCAGAGAGGTGGAGTCTCCCTCACTGAAGATATTCAGGATCTGTCTGATCAAAATTCTTTGTCTGGGATGCCCTTGCTTGAGCAGGGAGATTGGATCAAAGACTTCTGTGGCCCCTTCCAATATTGTCTATTCTGTGATCCTGTAATTCTGTGACAAGAGATGCAAGTATCAGTATGGAAATAGGTGCAAAAAAACTTTTGCACACATCAGACTTTGCCAGTCAGTTGGATCCTAAATAAAAACTTATCCTTTGAATATATTCTGTCTTCAAGCAGATTGTAAATCCAAATTACAGTCTGAAGAAATATTATTGCTATACCTTTCTTCTCAAATAATTAATCTGTTTAAGCCTTTTCTGAAACAAATTTGAATCCGAAACAAATATTTCTGATGAGCAGCACTTGTGCCCATACCCATAATTTTCATTATTATATGTATTTTTAAACTTTTGATTTAGATGGTATTATGTTATCCACAGGTTATGAAGGATTCAGGAAGAAATGAGAGGTACAGTCCAAACTCCTACATTATCTCAAGTAGACTGTACACTGAATTTCTAATAGAATTTCTCTCGAAGGGTCTTAATCTCAGGCTCTTTCTGGGGTAGTGTGAAAAGAACAAGATACAATCTGCTTATCACCCTTTCCCCTTGAAAGCATGGGAAAGGTAAACAAGAAAGGCAACTTGTCAGCATTGAGACAATTACTTCTGTTTCTAAGATCACAGCCTAACACTGATAAGGGATTTTTATAAGGGATTTTTGTATCCAGATTAGAAGAAATCAGCAAATGTGCATGGGCATTCTACTATCTAGATTTCATGTCATTTCCTGTGTCCTTATGTATCTAAGGGCAAAGTCATTTCACTTTACTTGTTTGGAAAAGAAACAAAACAAACTAAGACAACAAAAACAACAACAAGTACGAAAAAAGCCCACAAAAGAAAAAAAATTAAAATACCCAAACTAAAATCAACCCTATTGATTTATTCTGGAATCAATAATTTCATTTTTCCAGAGTAAACTATGAGAGAAGATGCAGACCTACATTACCTGGCAGTGGAAGATACACCAATAGAAAATACTTTTTCCACATTGTTATATGTGTGGCACCCCAATTTCACAGACACTGGTTGCCAAAGGGGAACAACAAAAGCCAGAGGGCTCACAAAAAGTTTTATTTGTAAATTGGATATGACATGGAAATTGCTATGTTAGTTCCTCATCCTGCCACTAATTTTCTTGTTTTGGATGCAAATTAGTTATTACGTACAGTCCATTCTTCTAGACCTTTCTGGAAATAGATCAGAGGCCTCAGGGAGTGGTCTTGTTCCTGGGTTGCCCTTTGGTTAGCAGTCCATGCCCACTTCTCAGCCTCATTCCTCTGCTTGTGCTGTGCTATGTTGTGCTCACCTTCAGGAACCAGAGCAAGGAAGTTTGTCACAGAAAAACATTGCCCTACCTCCTCATGTCCCCCTTCTGCAGCCACATCCTGCTCTTTCTCACAGTGTTATTACCAGCAGTCTTTGGCTGGCTCCATCGAAGGAGCATCCATCCATCTGCCCATCCAGATATTGGTGTTTGAGCTATTTACATCAGCCCTTTACCTTCCAGGCTGCTGCCCACAGACAGCCCTTTTTGTGGAAAGCACTTGTCTTGCCTTGCTTTGTTGGTCCCACTCTGCAAGCAGGTGTGAAAAGGTTAGGTAATAGACCTTCCACTCTTCAAACTCCCCCCAGAACAGAAATATGTGGTCTCAGGAGAAAAGCCTGCTTTCTATACTAGCAGAGAGAGAGAGCTAAAGCCATTAAGCTTTTGCCCACAGAACAATCTTTTATAAAACCAGGAACAATTCTGCCAATTATTTGTTCATTTTGAAAATCAACTTTTTTTTTTTTCTCTGCTGATCATAACAATCTCCAAAGCATCTTGCTCCCCTAGCAGCTTAAATCCCAATGAAAGGTGATTTGAGTTCTTACTCAATGTTTTTTCAACATTGGAGATTCCAGTTAAGCAAATATCAAACTAATCCGATGTTTGCTTTGGTTTTCATTTAAACCTTGTTTTTGGAAAAGAGGCAGGAGCAAAAATAATCCTGCAGAAAATCCTTTCTTCCTTTTCCTGAACTAATTAAATTATCATGAGGGAAAAGTTCACTGGGAAAGATCCCTTTACTTAGCAAAGCTAACCTATTTTATTTTGGAATGTGAAACCACAACAAAAAAAATGTCAATGGCATTTGATCAGTGGACAAAATACGGGTCAAAATAATTGTGTATATGGTGTGACTGAGTATATCTTCTGTGACCTCACAATAAGGACCTTTCAAGTCCTCACTGAGCAGAAGACCAAATTCATAATGTATCTTTAATCAGTTGTGTGGAAAGAAACAAGAAAAAGAGAAGCTGACAGAAACACTTTCTAGTAAATAGTATTTCCAAGACAAAGTACACCATAGATAATCAAGAATTAGTAAATAAATTCAGCATGTTATTATCATCATAATAACACTCATCTGTCTACAGGGTAAAATCAGAAGCAGTTTATTCATTCTCTTAGCCACCAAAAAAACCTTCTCACTGAATTTACCTAGTTTTTTTTTTTTTCTTAAATAACAGCAAAATCTTTCTATAGAATGCACAGATGGCACACTCAGTCAAAAAGGGGGGAAAGTTGGAATAAAACTCAAGGGCAGACTGTGATATATCTGTGATTCTTTTCATTAATGCTGTGATAGTTTTAACCACAAACTAAAATGTCTGTCAGCAGGCTAAATGCAACAAACCTGCAGTCATTTCTCAGCCCAAACCTCTGTTGATCTCAGTTCAGAGCCACAACTTGGGCAAAAGTGCAAAGTTTGGGTTTGTGAGGTATCTGTGAATTCAATGACAATTCATAAAATTAAAGTGAAATAAAGCCCCCTATATAATCTGATTTCAGATACAGCGTTATACTTTTCTTCAGAAAAATGCCCCATTTTTCAGATTTATTTATAGCATCTGTTTGATTTTAGAATAAACCTTTAATTAGTGTAAAAATTAATATTGTGTACAGTAACCAACACTATGTATTGTGTGCATAGAGTGTATGCAACATAGTGTAAATAGGTTTTATTTAGTGTTACTATGTTTAGGTGAAGGGGACGTAGCTACTTTGAAATATTATATAATTTAATAAATTTAGTTATGTATTGTGAGTTTAAAAATATATGTATTTCATCCATTAAATGCTAAAATGGATTTTTTTAAAAATACCAAACTTTCAAAAATAGGAATTTTGAAGAATGTTGATGGTAACACAGAGTAGTAGTAGAAATTTAAACTATTGTGTGTGAAGAAGAAAGGATTTACTTATATGCATTAAAACTGGGATAAGGGGTAAGAAAATAAAACCGACACTTGTCAAACTAAATGCTGACTTTATACTTGATTTAGATGAATTCCTTTGATACAGACCAGACAACAGAATTGAGTCACTTCAAAGAAAATGGAAAACATACAGTAAACACTTAAACCTATATCATTCTAAAAGAGCAACAGTGAGATAAAAGTATTTTTATTATATTAAAATAATCACCACTAGGCAATCCAGTTTCATGAGCTTTACAAACACTCATATAAACTATCTGTGTATGGGCTAAATGGATATTCTCTATTTTCCACAAGAAAGTACCTCTTATTTGAGCTGTAATTAGCCATTTTCTGTCTCTCTCTCACAAGAAATTGCCTCTTTTGAGCCTAATCCCATCCAGAATTTACATAAAATCAGTGCATTCATGGAGAATAGTTGTATAAGGCTCAAGGTTCCCTTTAAAAATATTTCTAAAATGATTCCTCTAGGCAGTAAAGATTTTTTTGTATTAAGTGACTGGCAGTCAGTACTTCTGAGAAATATATCACCTATTAAGATCTTTGAATTAGAAATGGATTTTTAAGTGTCTCTAGTCCATGCTGGCAGCCAGGGATGTGAGACAAATTTCTATATATCTTTTTTGGGTATTTTGCTTCTTTGATTTAGAAGCGCAGTCTGCATTAGAATCAATTTGTATTTTGAAGTAATTTAGGCTTTATTCTGAACCTACAAAATGGGATTTTAAAAACAAAATGACATTGGCATTTGAGCTGAATATGAGAGCTGTGCTCCCTTCTGGGGGTATTCAAAAGATGTTAGGCAACTCAGAATGGGGAGTTTTCTGAGATAACCAAACTAATTCACTGAGGACATGGTCATTTTTATATCAGACCCTGATCTTTCAGGGGTGTTGGTGCCACATTACCACTACCAGAAAGGATTTCCTCCCTTTTGAAGTGGGTCTTTCCAAAAGGGGACAGCTGCTCCTTCATTTATTAATTAAATCTCACTTCAGAAGGAGGAGCTCAGATTTGATGCCCTGACCATTTTCCCATTTTTGCTGATGTAGCAGAGAACAACACCAAAGGTCTGGGTTCAGTGACCTCTGAAGAAATGAACAACTTTTCAATTCTAGTAATCTGCAGGTATGTTGGAAGCTGTTGACTTTCCATGTAGTTTGGTGAGCCAGAGAGAAATAAGGAATTGCAGACTGAGTCTATAGGGAAGTGCTTCAGTCATCCAGCTTGAAGATGGAAATCCTGTGTTTTGTCTGTGCTTGGAGCCCTCATTGTTTTTTTCTGCATTAAACAATCACTGCATAAAATACTGAAATACTTAGAAGGAGACTGGAGCACAGGCTGTATAGTAGACAGGAAAAGGAGTTAAAAGTGTGTTTCATTAATGCACATTTGTGGGATTTAGATATGAGCAATCCACTGAGCTGCTCAGGCCAGCCAAGGAATAAGTGCTTCTGAGCACATCAGGAAGATTATTACTTCAAGTGTTGAAAGTAATATGTGTCACTGTTTAATTATGTAAAAATTGGTGTTTTATAGGTATAGGAATAAGATCTAAAGTCAGAGCACAGATGCCCTGTTTTTATGGGTTTGTTATTAAACACTTCTGGAGAAGTTTATGTGTGAGTAGCATGGCTCGGGGTCGCTATATGTGAAAATATTGGATGTTGTCTCCTATTAAGAAATTTTATTTCCCATCTGAACATCTAATGCTGCATGATGACTGATAGTACATGCAAGTGCCATTCTATTCCTACCTCAAAAATTCTGTTTAAGGTTGGCCTTGGATTTTTAAGTTGTGCTTTGTTGCTGTTTGTTCTGTTGTGCTAGTTTGCTCTGGCCTAAATATGTGGTAATAATGGTGGATTACTGCATCTTAAGGATTTTCTGGTAATGATTTTCAATCAGCTTCATTCAAAATTGTCATGTGAACATTGTGAACATTGTCTCTCAATAATATAGAAAAAATGAAATCTATGGTGATGTTGATATATATATAAGTAGACGTGTGCTGTGGTAAGCAATGTCTCGGATGTAACTGAAGGAACTAAATAGCTAAGCTGAGAGGGTGCTTGTGCCAGGATTAATGGGAGTCAAATTATGTAAAAGGTTTTTCTTCTTGACCACTGTAGAGTTATTTTTTTACATTTGCAGGATAAAACCGGGAAGCACTGCTCCAGGTTCTAATTCACTCTGCTTAGACTACCATAGTCAGAACTTATAAGGAGAATATTTCACCAACACAGGGGCATGAGATGCTGGAAGGAGATGAGTACTGGCTAGAAAGTATTTAATTTTCAAACATTTTTCTTCTGCTTTGGAGAAAAGAAATATCATTAGGAGTGCATAGGAAGAAAGAAAAAAAAAAAAGAAAAAGCAGTAGATAATAGAGAACTTCTATTGATTCAGGAGTACCTACTTGTACCATTGCAGAAGATCTAGGTTCAGCATCTGTTCCAAATCAGATTTCAACTCCAAAATCATTAGTATTTTGACTCTAGAACCCCTCCTTACAGGCCTCCTTCTGAAAAGTATGATGGAAAAATATTTACAGTTTTTTCTAACATAGAAAACTTTTCTTGAAATATTCCTTATCAGACCCACTGAGTTGATATTATGGGAACACTTAAGAAATAGCACAAGCTGAGCAGTAGAGAATAGTACTTGTTTTCCTGAAGGCATTCAAGAAGTGGTCCCTCAATATCTGAATTACTCTTATAACTCTGTGCAGCATGTCTCCAGCCCCAGTAACTTTCCCCCTCCAGCCCATTGTTATATCAAAATTCCTTTTCCTCTGGGAATGATATATATTTAAACACCATTATATCTCTTTAGCTCAGCTCAAGAGGTAATTTGTTCAGTGTATTGATGTGAAATTTTGCAGAACTAGTATCTCTGTAAATCTTATCACTCAGGGATGCTCTTGGGCATTTACCATGGGGTGTTCCACTCACCTCCAGCAAGAAAAGGATTTGTCATCATAATGAGAAGTGTAAGAAAGTTCTATTGGGCTAACTGAGAACTCAGCTGGAACTGAAATTTTCAAAATGGTAATTTATGCCTTTCTGGAATGAGGCAAGAAAGCAGAAACACTTAAAGAGGCAGATGGTTATCTTAAAGTTTAACTTTTAATTAAAAAATTGCAGAGATATGTGGAGTTGAAGGCTGAAAGAAACACAAATTCTAAACCAAAAACACATATATATTTACTTAGTAAGGCTAGATTATCAACTTTGGATGTTGTGCTTGTGTACTTCCTGCACTTTTCATATGTCATTAAACTATAATGATGCATAGGCAGACCTCAGGAAAGCCCTTTGAAAAGTAATGGATAACAACATGTATTTATAAAAATAAAGTAAAGCTCAATTACTCTGGAGTGCAATGTAATAGTAGCATTGCATTGATACTTATGTGTTACACAGCCTTAAGGGAGCCTCCACCCCATCTGTAATTTCAGAAGCAGCAGTCCCTGGGCTTTGGCACTTATTGTAAGTGATGTTTTAAAATTAAAAAAAAAAAAACCAACCCAAAACATCTGAGAGATAAAGGGAACATTCAAGTTTATGGAAGGAATTCCCAGCAAGTCTGGACGGGAGACTTGGCGGTTCATATTCAGTTGAGTCTAAAGCTGTTCACTGAGTAAAATGTATGAGTTCCCAAAAGAACTGGGCCTGCAAGAGTAGAAACAAACTGCAGTAAAACCTCTTCACAAGTTCTTATTTTCTGATCAATTTTGAAACAAAACCAAAGAACCACTATTCACACCTCAGAGCAAATGCAGAGAATAAGTCTTGAAACTGCCTGCTGTATTTCCATGCCATCAGTCACCCACTGCCAGATGACAATAAAGCATGAAAAATGAAAAAGTCTTTAATCCCAAGGATTGGGTTTGTGAAACATAGAAAGCAGTTCCTTTTGGGTTTTTTTGTTTTGTTTTGTTTTTTTTTTTTAAATTTTAGTCATTCCAACTCTGCTGTGGGTGAATTAGAAAAATGCAATAAACTTCTTAATTGCCACTGGAAGTCATGGAGAACTAAAATACAAGACTCTTCTTGTTGCAAGGGATGTCTTTTTAAGAGAATACAGACCTAACCAGAGCCCTGAGTAATGTCAGCTACCGAGGAGTCTGGATGCTTTAGTCAAATTTGATGGGCTAGTGAAGTTAATGAGTGCCACCCTAATTCGTGATAGAAGAGTAGCAATGAGATTTTTACTCAACACCGTGTAAGAACTCCTCCATGTGCTCTTTTTGTTCAAACTTCTCTGTGCAGCAACATTTTCCAAAGCATTCAGAAACAGGTTTAAAAAGGTCTGGTCATTTTCACAAAGACAGAACAGCTACAGTTGGCAAAGACTGAGCCCTTAATCGGAGGTGCTGGATCTACTTGCCTATGATTCACTCTTTGCCAATGTTGGCACCTTCTTTGGGGCTTTGCTGAAGGGTCTTGCTGACATTTGGAACACTAGAGCCAGAATAAAGAAAACAGAGCTTCTAAATTATTCTCACCTGACATTACAACATATAAAGAAATTATGTGCTTTGACAAAGGAGCACAGAACCTTGCAGAAAATCTTCTGTGAGTTTGCACAAGGCTTCCTAAAATACCAGTGCTTGTTACCAGGATTTCTTGAGGTAACCTTAGAAGAGGCACTGTTGGAGCTCCCACTGAGAAATATCGATCATCTTGGTTCTGCTGTTCCTTTTGAGCCTTGGAGCACAACACCTCTTCCTTTTTAAGTTCTGGAGTACATTATGCACAGAGTATCTGACATAAGATCTATGTGCACTGCAGTTAAAGTAGGGTTTCTTCATAGGTCTTGTGTTTTTAATAAGATTTTTTTCCTTAGGTTTTTAATACTTTGTGTGCTCTGGTAATGTACCTGTTTCTGCACTGGTTGAAAAACAGAGAGTCAGGAAAATTGCTTTGGATCAATTGGGAAATAATTGTATCTTCCTATTTACATGATTTTTTTTCTTTATAACACCGAAATGCTTTAATTTTGGAAAATAACCCACAAGTTTTCAAAGAATTTTGAGCTCTAAGAATATGATTTAAAGCATAACTCGAACCAAAATTCCATTTGTGAAACACTTAATTGTTTCAAATGTATTTTATAGTGTATAAAAAAATCAAGTATTTTATAAATTTCTCTCTATTTTTTTCATTTAAATAACTTGGTGTGACTAAAATAATTGTTGAGGTGAATTTCTTTGTCTTTGCTCTTCTTGGAAGATCTCAGTGTGGAGGGGATGAAAATGTAAAAAAAAGTTTCTGAGGAATCTTTTACCTGTTTCAGCTGGCTAGCTTCATAGTTTTTATCTGCAGATAAATTAAGGCATCTTTTCAAAGCACCTATCTCAAGTCATCCATAATGAGGGAAGACAAATTTAGGTTCTTCCTACCCGCCGATAGATAGATTCAATAACAAAAACTCAAAGAATCTATCAATAATTCAAAGGAATTGCTGCTTTCACATACTTAATACTGCCTTCTGTGCAATGGGTGAAAATCTGCCTTAGGCAGGTGATCAGCACCAGGCCTGTGTTCTGTCTAAATCCCACATCAAATCCTCCACGTTTTTTATATATATATATATTCATTATCAACTCCTTCTCCATCCCACAGCAGATAATGTAGCACAAGTGGGGATAACTGAGTCATTTTCTCATTATAAACTACTTTACAATTCAATGCAAAAAGGAAAAAAAAAACCCCACTCTACATTAATATGTATAAGAATTTTTAAAGTTGAGAAATGTTTCACATAGAAGCCAAGTCAATCCCCTTCACATATGTACTATTTTACTACAGAATTATACTTACAGTTTAGTTTCATGCTTCTGTATACTTCTGCATGTTTATACCACCATGGAAATATTGCTGTGGTGTAAATACCTTCAAATTTGATAATCTGGGGTTCAAAACTATTGTTGGGTTGAATTACTGTTGGTATTTATGAAGTAGAGACAGCAAAACCAGGATTAAATCAATAATTCATAATTAATTGTATATTCGAATTAAATATGCTTAAGATTCAGTGTGAGATTCAAATACATTTTGTGCATAAGTATATTTATTTCGTGCCTGGATCACTGCATACTCAAATAAGCTGTGTTCTGCTACCCACATATGTGATTTGGGACTCAAATCAGTACTTTGTACTTTGTGGAATTCTCTTACATGCTCTAATTGCTGCATTATAGTCCAAATACCTATCACCCAGGTAAATTTAATGGGGCTGAGGGAGAAGGGGGCATTGGGGGTTTTTGAGTTTTAGGTTTTACTTTGTTCTGGCGGGGGGGAGTTATTTATTTTTTAATCTGCTTTAACGCAAGCACTACTGAAAAATATAGTGGTACAGAAAGAAATATGGTTCAGTAAATGCAGAGCAGAATTCTTACTCAGTTTTTAATCTGATCTTAAAACTCCAGATGATTGAAAGGAGCTCATTGGTACCTCAATCCAAACAGTGCCCATTTTAGTTGTATGTTGCCTTTTGCCAGGAATAAAACTATAGATATTTTCCTGATTAGTAAGTTATTATCTACCTTAATCAGTAGAAATGGATAATAAAGGGAGTAGTCTAGATGTGGCTACTTCCTTAACTTCAGATTACTAAACTCTGAGAGAAATGGTCCTTAAAATGTGAGGGAATATTTCTTCCACATTGCAGACAGAAACTACCTGAAATGGAGCTAGAAATTTCATCAATTATTTTGTCCTCGCGCAGATGAAAATGTTTGAGTAGCCAAACATTGCCACCTTTACATTTCAGCTCGGAACTGTCTCACCCAAGTTGCAGTTTGAGTTTCTCACGTGCTTATTTCCATTCTTTACGTGTCCCTCTAAGGCTGGGTGTCTCTGGATATGTCACAAATACATGACTTCTTGTGTGCTGTGTCAGTTCAAGAAGGTTTCAACTGCTGCAAAGGATGAGCTGTGAAGCCCAAACTACACAGCAGAGCCAGGGGACAAATCTGGATGCAGCTAATCCCCTACTACCACAAGCAGACACATTACAGGCTTTTTTCCCCTGTTTTATTAATAAACTGACGTGTCATACCATAGAAGTTACTCGGATTTATCCTTTTCTTGACAAGCAGTCCCTAAAACCTCTCTGCTTGAACAGTCAGGAATTGTCAACCCCCAGGTCCTACAGGAACACATTGCTTTGGGGAAATTTCCACAAGGAAGCTGGGCATCTTGCATAAGCACTGCACTGCTGCCAGCTGGCGTTCCAAAGGGCTGACAGGAAGCAGAAGGCCACAGGAATTCCAGCTTTCAGGCATGCTGTCCTTAATTTTCTGGGATCAAAGTGTACTTAGCTTGCAAGGAAATCAATACTAGACTTGTCTTAATGACAGTGGAGTACAGAAGATGTGTTTTTGCAGGGAATTGTAAAATCCATGACTTTTTAGGTTAGAAATTAACTAGAATTTTATAATATTTACCCGCTCTCTGAAACAGGATTATTGTTCTTACCCTGCAGATATGTTAAAATAGAAACTTACACATTCTCTTCATAGAAAATACTCTTCTTTCACCTGACTGAGAGATCTAACTATTCTAAGTTTTGGTAAAGAACACCTTGGACATGACAAAATCTGATAGTTTCTTTTTCTTTCTTTGTGACTCAGAGAGGCACTAAAATGTCACTTGGTACTTGAGTCATCCCACAAAGGATTGAGATCTCTGACCTTCTATGTCCGCTGTTGTCCACTGCTTTTCTTCTTACCTTGTGTACTTTGTTATTTTTACTTCCGTCTCACAGTAATGTTGCTCTCAACCATTTGGATGCTTATGATTGGCAGCTTATGCTTTTTCTGTTGAAATGTGGCAGTTCATGGATACTTCTTAGGATATTGTCAACATGATGTATTTCAAAAATATACCAATAACAAATTCTTGGCAGATTAGTAAGATATATTTCATTTGAGTGAGTGAAGAGAAATTTATCTATGCAGCCATTTTGTATGTGAAAAAATAATTTAATTTAGGGGCTGGTTGGACATTCCCTTCTTTGTTTTTATACAGAAAACTAACTTTTTTTTACCAAGGTCACCTGGTTTTTTTTTTTATTTATTATGCTTTGTTGAGGCTTATTTGTTAATTTAGGATTTTCTTCTGTTTATTATTGATTTATTTGTTAGGTGTGCTGGCAATAGTAAATTCTAAGTTTTTGAGAACAGCACAGTTGAAATGAAATAAAACAGCCTATCTGGTGTGCTTCTTTTATTCTTTAAACACAGTTTTTATTAGCTGATGTGGCACATTCTGGTTCTCTGTTGCATTTTAAGATTTTTTGTTGTTTTCAAGTAGCCGTGCAATACAACAATTACAGTTTGCCATCAGTTTTGCAACACATCTAAAAAACAACCTCCCTGTATTTAATTATGTGTAGGTTTTTTGTTTTTTTTTTTTTCTGAAAATCTAGAGCCATTGTGGTTTAACATATAGAAAAAATTGTAGTATTTCTTTTAGAGATGTTATTTGGTTTGTGATGGAATAAATACAGGGTAATCCTAAACTATTATTTTCTGTGGTAGTAGTTGTATTTTCAGAGTCTACTTTGGTTTTGTTCTGGGTGTTTCATAAGACATCAAGAGAGTAATTACTGGAAAAATCTTATGTATATATACACAAACATATATATGCACTCACCATATATGTACCTTTAATGTGGGGTAGTTTGTTGATTACTGTTAATTTTACTTTGCTTCAGACCTCTCTCTATATAAAAACACACTGACAACAAGAAAATCAAGTATTTTTAAAAAATACTTTTCTTTGGATACATGTAAAGACAATTTTTTTTTACACAAATACCATTTAAAGTAATATAAACTTGTTTACCATTTTATCTTCAACATGATCAGTTAATATTGAGCCAGTGTTTATTTTTCTCTGTGTCTATACCATTATTTTTAATTAGTTAAAAATTAACTTACCTTTTCAGGTCATGCCTGCTATTAATACCATTCTACTTATAAATTCTTGGCTGAACGTGGGTTTTTCTGTTTCAGTTTTTATTTATTATTTATGAATGGTAATGGAAGTGATCAGGCATTTAGGAAACATGACCTATTAGCAACAAGGGAAAGAACTGAGTTTATTTGGACAAAATAGATAGAAGGGTACATTACAGTAGTCTCTCTAGTTTCAGCTTGTAATCTTTTCTAAAGATTGCAAAAAGAAAGATAATGAACTCTTCCTGGTTTTGCTAGTGAATATGGGAAAATAATGGGCAGCAATGGAGTTTTAGATTAATAATTTTGGTAAAAAATCTGAGAGTGCTGTATTTGGCTACCTCCATTATTAGAAGCTTTTAAGATTGGACAAATATTGGCCAGAGATGGTTTAAATGTAGCTGATCTAGACATTATCAAGATTACCGAAGCATGTCAAGAGACAAAAATACAATTTATTTGTAGACAAGTAGTAGCTATTTAACTAAAAGTAGTAGTAGTAATATATATATATATATAAATGTGAATATATATGTGGATGTACACTGAGAGATTAAGTTGCCCAGAGAAGTTGTGGCTGTGCCATCCCTGGAAGTGTCCAAGGCGAGGCTGGATGGGGCTTTGAGCACCCTGGTCTGGTGGAAGGTGTCCCTGCCCATGGCAAGGGGAGTGGAAATGGATGATCTTTAAGGTCCCTTCTGACACAAACCATTCCATATGAGGAACATGTCACTGTTAGTAGTTTTAAGTAAATTGAAATTACTTCACCAAGTGAGATTTAGTCATTCCAAAGTAGGCTAAGCATTTTAGAGCATTTTTGCAAGAAATTGAAGTCCTTGCTTGAGATAAATGTTTGGGACTTGAATAGAAATGTGTGCTGGTGGAAGCCTCAGGTAGTGAGGGCAGCTTGGTTTGCTCACACACCCTGCAAGCTTGCATTTGGTTTATCCTTAGGAAGGCTGCCAGGGACCTCCTCTAAGTAAAGCAGCAGGGAGTGAGTTTTAAAGGAGCTTTGGAACATAAATTTAAGTGCTTTTGGACCATTACTGGTAGAAATTTCAGTGCTGGGGGAATTAATGTGACCGTTGGACAAACAGCAAGCTGAGAAGGTGCAAATGCTGATCATTCCTTTGTGAATTTCACCATGCAGAGACCAACAGCTAAATCTATGAGTAGGGCTAGACAAAGAGAGAATTCCTTAACAGTGAGGCTTGGGAAAGGGAACTGATCCTTAACAAATTGAAACAGCTTTCCGCCCTATAAAAATACACCAGCTGAAACAAACAAACAAACAAACAAACAAATCTGACAATGGAAAAAACCTTCTCCTAAACCAAAATTCCATTTTTTCTTTTGCAATTGGATTGGGCTGGCAGTATACACTGTGACAGTGGCTTATCCAACTGGAAGGAGCTTGAGCTCCGTGGATCCAGGTTTATGCCTACCCTTGGATGAAGCAGTGATACCCAGGTTTCAAACAAAGAGAGATTAGGTAGTTGAAATTAAGAAATCATATGAATTTGAGAATTTATGCCTAAAATGCTATATTAGGGGTTTACGTGAATGTTCACCCATTTCTCATTTAGGTAATTACACAACCAAAAATGTTATTTAAAAAGAAATAAAAATGGACTGGCTCATGATCTCTAGATCAAAAGCAGATTTTTTTTATGTGGTGACAATTAAAAAAACGTACTAAATCCTAACCACTTAAAACTTACTGTCCTGGTTTAGGGCAAATATTTAGGAGGAAACCTCTGGGGGGTCTCCTCTAGGAAGAGCCGATTCCAATCACCCCTCCCCCTACGGGTCCGGAAAGAATTTCCTTAGAGAAAAGTGGAAAAAACTATTTATTTAACAAATGGAATATTCACAAGTATAGGAAAAATTTGGATAATATGAAAACAATGAAACCTCTTCTTCCTCTGAAGAGATGGTAGATTCAGAGTCTGTCTGAGTCCGGTTCAGTTCTCCAGTGGGGGGGAGGGGGGGCGATTGCTGGGCCCGGCTGTTGAAGTTGGCGAGGGGGGGCCCCCAGGGGTTCCCTGGTGTCCTGGGCCCACGCGATGCCAGCCAGTCCCAGGAGGAGGAAAAAAGGAAAAAATACCCAGCAAAAGAAACAAAGTCTCTCCCTGCAAAAAGCCGGGAAAAATCCGAGGAAAAACCCTCTGCTGTGAGCTCTTCCAGCACCCACACCAGAGAGAGTAAAAAAAAACCAAAATACAAAGAGATAACACTCTCTGCTGGAATGCAGCCTTGCTTCGTAGGAGTAAAGGTATCCTGCAGACAAACGGCAAGTGTTTTTTTTTCCCTCCACCTTCACTCTTTATGGGACAACTTAAAGCTGCAGAACTTAAGGTCCAGCATAAGCAAGAGGACGATTGGGGATACAAACAGGTCATATAGCCAACCCAGGACACTTACATATAATTCTTGTGGGCATGACTTGTTGAATTAAATCTAGGTTTAGACTTTAAATAATATTTTTGTGTAAAGTATTGGTGACTGCCTTTTGTACAAGGCCGAGAATGTTAGATACAGCCACAGGAAATAAATTGCTATGGAAAGAATTATCCATTACTGATAGTTTGGGCATTAGCTACCTTCAGTAAAATCTTACAATGCAAGATGTCCTGAACCATGTGGAATTGAAGCCAATTAGAAATAATCTCTTTATAGGTTTTATTTGCAAATAGGAGAGGGAGAGAGAGGAGTGAATTCTGATCTTGCATCAGAATGCCTTAAATACCCTCACAGACAAAGGTGAAATGTTGGTGGAGCAGCATGGCCTTGCTACCTTGGACATCCTTCTTCAAATTACAAATTACAAAATTACAAGTTGGTCCCCTTTTGCAAGAAAATGGCTCAAAAGGGGAAAAAAAAGGTGATGGAATTATAAAGATTTTTCTCAGATGACAGTTGTCTGCAAAATATTGACTGGAGCTCTTCTGAGCTGTCTACTATACAACTTAATAGACGCCTCATTCCTGAAAATACAGTGGAATTTTGATTGTGGCATAGAGCTATTGACATGATCTTTACTGTTTGAGAATAGCAGAAAATATCTCGGAAGCAAAATAGGGATGCTTATGTTAACTTTATCATTCTGACAAAATTCTTTGTTGTACCTGGCCTTTGTGGTCCTTGGAAGTTCTCGAGGATATATAAAAGTTCAAATAAGAAGGCCAGCATCATCCATCAGCTCTGCTGTGGGCAGATAGAATAGGCTGTGTCTACCTTTCCCTTCCAGCACTTCAAATGCTGTAAAGCCATATTCATTGCTGTGACCCTCTAGTGAGGTTACGTGAGGCAGCTCAGTCAGAGAGAGCAAAAGGCATCCTGCAAAGGCAAAGAATCTCACCTAATTCATCTATACACGTCAAGGGTAGTGTCAGGAACCCTATCACAGCACTGTGTTTGTAAATGTGTACATTTTGATTCTTTCAGAGAAAGACATGAAGATAATGAAGGATATATCATAATTCAGCAGCCTCAGTAAACTTTGATTTAACAAGTAGCATTTAAAAGATTAAGTTTATGTGTTAATCAGCATTAAATAAATAGTGGAATCATGTTGAAATAAATGTAAAGATGATAATAAATAAACAATGAAAAAATTCACCTTTCTTTGAGTTTTCACAAAAAACAGGCAAGAAATAAAAATATCTCTCTTTGTGCACAAAAGAGCTGCACTACACACTGCAGTCTGTAGAGCTGCGTGGAAGTAACCTTGTTTTGGTCTGTGTCTGGTGATAACATTGCAGAGTGATGATTAATGCTGCATTGCCCTGCTTCCTATTCTCTACTCAAGTGCTGAGCCACAAAACTGTTCCTCGTGATACCTTAGTCAGAGATAACGGGGGAGCTTTGTGTCGTCTCATTGAGGTTGTTCTGTTTAATGTCCAGCTTCTGATTCAGAGTGAGGAAAATGCAAAGAGCTGGTGACTGCTCTGCTTGGGCTAAGTTGTAGTAGCTTCCAAGAATAGGTGGCATGACAGTCTGAGTACTGTCTGAGGGATACAGCCCAGCCTGTTTCACAGGATCAGGTTTCAGCATGAGTTGGATTTCATTAGATTGGGAGCAGCATCTGCGTGGGTGCACAACAGAGGGAGTACTTTCTTAATGCTTTCTTTTCCCCCTGCTTTTGATCAAGCAAAACCAGAAAACCAACCCAACAGCTAAAGCAAAGCAGAGCGTGGGAGTACAGGCCTGAAAAATCCCAAAGAAAATGAGGGAAAAGACATTCAGAGCTGTGAGCAGATAAAACATTTCTTACAGTTTGTCATAGGCATTATCAGAATCAGGCTTTAAATATATGTCTATATTTTGTACATGAACAACACTAAATTAAAGAAAACCCTAATTCTATCAACTGTTTCCTTCTGAGGATGCAAGTTGTATTATTTCACTGTTCCACTCAAGACAGATAATGATAACTGGTTTCTATTATGAATTAGCAAAATGAAAAACATTCATTTGTTCTAACCTGATAGTCAAGGAATTTTATATATAACACTAACAAAGAATGAATTCTCATTCCTCTGTGTGGATGAAAGAGTATGTGAAGGTAAAAGGGATGCTGCCTATAGGCTATAAAGTGAGAAAATGAAGTATTTAAGTACTCTCTGAAGACCTCATGGGCTTATAGTGGAGATACAGAGCATAATCATGGCTGTAATTGTGCCAAATGCTGCCACTTAAAACTGAAGCTGAAGCCTGTTCTCCTTGTGGTATTCTACAAAAGAAAACACTACTTCTGCAGCATTAAATAATGTAAGGATTTTTGTCCTTTTATACAGGTTTTCTTCTCAGCTGTCTGGCAGAAGTCTTCTTGCCCTGTTAAACTAAAGCAGACCACATATTCAATTGTTTCATTTCAGTTGCATTATTTTTCTTAGGAGTTTCTTTTTCTCCCTTTTGCCTATCACTATTGCACCTGCATGGACATAATTACTACAATATGTATAAATAATTTCTTTAAAACCCACAGATAAACAAGAGCTATTTCAAACCTGTCTTACTGAAGGAAAACAAGGGCCAGAAAGCATAAAAACATGCTCACTAAGAAAAATAAGACCATAAATGTAAAGTGTAGATATGTCTGGTCATTTGACAAGGAAAGAATAAAAGTAGTGTTGGGAGAAATGTAAAGCTATCAGCAGAGCTATACACAAGTTAGCTAATGATGTAATCTTGAGTACTATAATCAGATCTCCTTCTAATCATATGTGGGTGCTCCCCAAAAAATGTTAGCAGGATGTATATATGATAATGATATTTATATTTTTGCAAATATGTAAGTATGATGTATAAGATTCAGGGAGGGATACAATTAAGCCAGCCTGGAAAGTTTTCTGGCAATAAAAACCAGCTATATCAGACACCAAAAACACCCCAAATCTCCTTAGTCTCTAAGTCTACATATTAATTAAATCTTCATCTGCAAAACAGGAGAATTAAAGACAAATAATTAAAAGTTGACAAGAGTCTCACATGCACAGGCATTTGAATGTGGCCAAACCTATTGTTTGTTCTAATTCAGGTCTATATATTGATAAGTAGTGAAAAAAAAGACATTCTGGCTAGGATGAGGCTGGGTACCAAGAAACAAGCACAAAAGCCAAGAAGTTATCCCAGAATCTGTTAAAATGATGGATTTTCCACTATGTACAGGGAAAATGAATGTGCTTGGAGCTGGCTCAGAAATTAAGGATGACAAGCTGCTGTTGGCCAGCCAAAGTTTGAATAGTGAACCGTCTATGTAATTATCAATATTAAATCTCCATTACATGGCAGTGAAAAACCCCATCCCATAGATGATACTTCCATGTAGTGAAGGCTTCAAATGTCAAATAAGTTGAAAGTGCTGTGAGGTGGGATTACTGATGGTTTGCAGCAAGAGGACAAGGCCTGTGTTGAAGCTTTGTATATTTGTTAACATTGCACAGTTTGCAGGTTGGAGATAGCTACATATATTTATCTTTCACAAACACAACTACTTGATGGTACAGCATACAACCAGAAAAAATGTTTAGCTCAAAAGTGATCTAAGGTAGATTCACTTTAGATATGACACAAATTAATCTTGCTGACATCAGAAATGGTTGAACTTTGCAAAAAGATGTCTCATTCTTCTCAAGTTGTTTCTAATGCATCAGCAATTTGAATAAAACACATAGATAAAAATGTGTATTTCCTTTAGCTTTCAGTGTAAAGCTATTCATTATTTATCATCTCTTGCAATATTGCATTTCCATTTTAGTTTCATATGACAACTTATGCTAATTGCTTATGGCTCTTCCTATCAGAGGCAGCTTTTACATTTATTTGCTGTAAATCTGTTTAAAGCAAATGTGAAGCTTATTATTATTATTATCTTCATCAGTCAATATATTTCACTAAAATACTGAAAAATCCTCTTGAAATTGCTATGTGTACAAGTCCAGGTAGACAGTGACTGCAAAGGGAACATTTTTGCAAACGATGGTTTTCTCAAAAATTGAAGGGATTAGAAACTTTTTGATCTTGAACAGATTTTAGATTAAATATAGTGTCATGTTCTATTTGCATTTTGGTAAATCACTCTATCATTGATTATAGTAAACTAATAAAGTATTAACATAGGACAATTATAGATGTATTTTTCTTAGTCTATGGGAAATGCATCTAGACTGGTGAAAAAATAGATATTGGGCAAAATTTTTGTTTTATTTTTCATTTCTTTGATCCAATTGATGGCACAAAAGCAGATAAGGAATTTGACAGTAGAGAAAGATATACCTTTAGGAGTTTTTTAATCTGGGAAACAGCAAGAAAGAACAGCCTGATTATAAAATCAAATGTAGTATGCAGTAAATTTCTAAATATTGGATTAGAAAGCTGACAGCATTTTCCGTGTGGACAGGAGAGCCATTGTGATCTTGGGGTGCACCAGGATGGCCAGAAGGTCGAGGGAGGTGATCCTGCCCCTTTACTCAGCCCTGCTGAGGCCATATCTGAAGTGTTGTGTCCAGTTCATGGTTCCTTGGGACAAGAAAGACAAGGAGCTTCTGGGGAGGGCTCAGCAGAGGCCAAAAGGATGGTAAAGGGACAGGAACATCTCTCTTATGAGGAGAGACTGTGGGAGCTGGGCCTGTTCAGTCACAAGAGGAGAAGCCTGAGAGGATCTCACCAATACAAATAAATATTTCAAAGGAGTGGGCCAAGAGGATGGTGCCAGACTCTTTTCAGTGGTGCCCCATGACAGAAAGATAAAACAAAAAAGTTCCGTACTCAACAAGAGGAAGAAGTTCTTCACATTGAGAGTGGCAGAGCACTGGAACTTATGCCCAGGGAAGCCATGGATTCTCCCTCTCTGGAAACTTTCCAAACCCAGCTGGTCATGTTCCTGTGTAACCTGCTCTGGGTGATCCTGCTTTGGCAGAGGAGTTGGTCTGGATGACCTCCAGAGGTCCCTTCGAACTCCAACTGTTCTGTGATTCTGTGAAATTGTATTTGAGGAAGTTCTGCTCAGCATAAACTTGGTTTGCGTAGATGAATTCTTGTGTTCAATGCCATGAAAAAAGAAATGAGGCACAAGACAGCAATTACATGAGACAAAGGTGGGATTTTATGTTAGCCACCAGGTTTTCTTTGTTCCAACCCAAATGTAATACAAACTGCTGCCATTAATGTGGTGTTTGCTAACCATTATATAGTTTTTTAATAAACTACCACAAAACACCACTGCACCTTTGCTATCATACAAGCTACAGTCAAACAGAACTAGAAAAGGTTTCTCTCTAGACTGGAAAAAAAATCTGATATTTAGTCAATTTGGAGCAATATCAGTGCCCAAAAATTGACTTCTCAGCCCCTGTTCTTTCCCCCCCCCAAAAAGCCTTTCTTTCACAGAAACCTCCGTTTTCCATCAACATTATGGTGAAAAGTTCCCAGATGAATCTGTTGACCAGTATGTTTCACACAATGGCATCTGTCTGTCTGGAAGTAATAGTCTGGTACACAATCCATAATGAGGATAATGTTATCTCAGGGGTCATGCAAAAAAGCATATTAGTGTTTTGTACTTGACTGAATTTTCTATTTCTTGTCCAATTCACATCTCAGCTCCTCTGATTTTTATTTTTTTTCCTGAAGGGTAAACATGGGTTACGCTCCAATAATGAACAAAGCAGTTTGTGGGAATCCTGTTCAAACTGACAAGGCTATTTTACCTACTGGCTTTATTGGAAGCTTTCATGGTTCCTTTTTTTGAATATAAGCTATTTGCTCCCAGCTGGAAACACTGTCAACTTCACATCTCCCGAGGTTTTTAGAGTCCTAGGAAATGAAGCTGAAACAGAGTATTGTTAGTTGCCATACAATGATGTGGAAGGTTGGTAAATGTGAGGCAAATTATATGATATTGGTATACAAGTCACTTTTCTCATATACAGTAAATTGCAGCACAAGGATGCATAAAAGCAATTAAGTGATTTGTGAACCAGGCTCTAGATATATTCAAAAATTACTAAGGTGAATTATTTCTTGGATTGTAAGATAATTATAGCACCAGTCTTCTACTCCTCAACAATGTAGTCCTCATACAGTCACAATTGCAATGGAGTGCTGTATTTTTATATGTGGCCCACACTCTAATTAGCACATTCTAATTTCAAGCTTAAAAGAAAACCACAAGAAACATATGGCTTATAACATTTTATTATTAACAACTAAGCTGTGTGTCTCACTGTGAGACAAAAAGCCAATCTTTCTTTTCTTTGATTCAGCCTTGTTCCCTGCTTTTTTATTTCTATCAGATAATTAAATAACCCAAACAAGATGAAATTAGTTACTAATTTCTTTAGGAATTAGAGGTAATTTAGATTTAAGGAACTGTTTTTTTGGAGTGTTTGAATGTTTTGTTTATAGCGGCTTAGTTCAGCCTCTTTGTGCACTCATTTCTTCTCATCGGCAAGATTTAAAACCAATCAATGCTGTCCTGAATTATGGCTATATTTAGTGAGAGGAAATGCTTGTTTTATTTTGCAGTTAAATGTTCCATGTTTTCCAAATCTCTCTCCATTACACCCTATTTTTAAGCAGCATTTTAATAGTATTAGACTGCTAAGCTGAGGATGCTGCTAATAGCAGAATCACAGAGCATGCTAATTACTTGCAGAAAGGTCACCAAGGTTGGTGAAAGACACATTCTGCAAAGGTGGGGCACTTGCAATATTCATGGCTTCCTTTTTTTTTTTGTTCCTCTGTGACTTTTTCCCTCTGAAATGCTCACAAGTATGTGTCCCTACTGCCCGACGAAGGGTAAGACGTCTTTATCTGAACGGGTCTTTCTTGGTGGATTTTTGAGGTGTAAAGCAGATGGCAGTTCTCCTACTGTCTCTTCAGAAGTGAATACATTAAGGGTAGTGCCCCACTGGCTCTTTGATGAGACAGGTCTGAAATCATCAAAGGCTGGCTCTCTTCTTTCCATCAAAAAGTACAAGCAGGGCCTACAGAGACCACTGTCTATGGAAGATGATAGCAGTAATTAGCCTTTATGATAGATAAATCTTCATCATCTGATGATCAAAGACAGCTAAAATTACCAAATTACATGTGGCAGTTTTGTAATATGAATAAAATGCGGCAACTTTATAATCTCTATGATCTTGTTACATAGAGTTCTAACTCTATTTTAAGTGCATTTTGTATTAGGTTAGTTGTTTCTAACACAGGATCTTATTTTTTGTTGGAAATATTTATTTATTTAACAATTTAATTGTGATGCAATAAAACAATTTGATAAAAGGCAGGAAAGAGAGGATCAGCATAAAGTGAATGGGAAAATTTCAGTTTTACTTGTTTCTCGTTTTGTCTTTTCTTCCAATAGCTTTTAATGTGCCATTTTTCCATCTTTTCCACACTTTCATCCCCATTACAGACTTATTAGGAGTAAAATTTTCTGGATTTAAATCTGGCGGTACTCTCAGGTGTTTCTCAAGATCAGTCCTGTCTGAAAAACAGGAGCAGATGACCCAGCATGACTGGCTCGAGAGAGCGCTGTAATTTTTGTAAGAGGAAACAGAGACTTAATTCCTGTGCTAACAGTAAAATCTCTTCACTGAAGCAAAGCTCTGAGGGTCTGAAGTGTGTTGCAATTTAGAAATCTTGTGAGGGTTTTCTGTCCCTAACAAGTGAAGATCCTTATTAATGTGATATGTGTATATAATATATATTTTTTTTTCAAACTAGAATCCCCTTCTTATAAGCAGAGAGAAACGCTTTGATGTTGTCACTGGTGAGATTCTAGTTTGGGATTTAAGCTCCTAAATGCCACTTGAATGTGGTGCTAGGCTTTTATCTACTATTTGGAATCCAAGTTTATGTTTAAATATCTTTAGGAACTTTCTAAATAAAGCAATAAAATAATACTAAAAAAAGAGGTAGCACTCTTTGAGAGCTATCATCCAGTCCTGATAACCACCTGAAAACTTCAGGGTCAAATACACCACTTTACCTGCTGCTTTCAGATTATAATAGCTATGCATTATTATTATGTAAAAAATATGAATGTACAATATGTTCTGAAAGGGAATAACTTGTTGCCAAGGTTACAGAGTAGAATACTTCCCCAATATATAGGTAATTTTTAAAAAAGAGAATGCTAAGACAGTTGGAGAAGAGAGGTAGAAGAATGGTGGAGTGCTATAAGGTATTTAACAATATATTTCAATTTTGTTATCCAACAAGAGAGTTAGATCCAGTCAAATGAAGAGTAATTTGAAGCTCAAAATTACTATTATTATTTCCTGATCATATTTTAGTTTGTTTCACATCATGCTCAGATTTATATTCTAAAATCTAAGGTTTTGTTACTCTTACCTGTGTAAGATATGCTTGTCACTAAATAATTTGAAGAAAAGGGATTATTTTACAGCATAATTCAACATTAAAATAAGCTAGTTTTATATGAGTATCCAGCAAATATTTTTGCTTTAAAATTTGAATACTGGCCTAATCTTTTCATACTCATATTTTGAGCCAAAAGTCCTAAGCATATTTCTGTCTCGTGGCTGCAAACAGCCTTTACTGAACAAAGGACATATCATATGGAAGCATCATGGAAGAGGTGAAGGACAGAATTAGGGTGAGCTTATGATTTGGTGGATTTTGCCTTTCTGGCAAAGAACTAAAGGTTTCCTTTATAGGAAGGACTTAGGCTCCTGCTCTCTCAAGCCTAGCTTTGCAATATGGCTATACAGTGCAGCAGTTATTGAACTGTCTAGGCTCCATGTTTTCCTCATCATTAGGGTAATAATGGACAAAAAAGTGATTAAAAAAGAACCCAGAAAACGACTGGGCAGAAGTACAATTGCATGTGAAGGCTTTAATTCAACTTAGTTCTTCATTCCTGGTAGTTCCTAAGGAAAAAGATATTGAAAGTTACAGCTATACTCGCATGTTGAGACATGAGCTACAGTGGTGGATAACAGGTATCCACATTTTAATTTGGCACATAAATATTTATAATGTTGTATATAAACCAGGAAATTCAAATATCTCCAGATATTTGTTTGTGGAGTATTGTCGATCCAGTTAATGGAATTATTAATGAGTTGAAATATTCAGAAGGCACATTGCTAAGCCAAGTTAACTGGGCTGCACTGCTAAGAGTTGGAACTGTTTCTTTGTGGTTCTCTTAATAAATGATTTGAAAGGAGCAGTTGTATAGAGCGTGTTCTACATTTTTCATCAATGACACAGTGACACATTTAATATGAGCTTATTGGTCCAGAAGTGAGCCTTGTTAACTGCTCCATTGTTATACTGTATGTCTGGGCAAAAAAACCCACATTTGTGAAGCTCTTTGTTGCAACCAGTCTTTTAATGCTGAGATTTTATGCACCCTAAGCCTAGTCTTTGACTATGATTTTAGCCAATGTGAAGACACACATGAAAGTTTTGGGGTTTTGGTGGTTGTTTTGGGGTGGAGGTTTTTTTTGTTTTTTTAGAAAGTGGATGATAGAAATAACTTCCCATGGAAGCACAGCAGATATCTAGATATCTGGAATTATAGGTAAGAATCACAGAAAACTATCTGCAATTTAAAAAAAAATCAAATAAATTTTGTCTTAACCCAGTTTATGGATATTCCAGTCAATGTGTTAAATGGGTCAAAAACTGCAAATACTTTAGATAAACAGAGGAAAGTGTTGCATCAATTTTGCCTATAGAAACAAGTAAAATTTACAGCTGCAGCTATGTTTTGTAAGAAGCATATATATCAGGCAATGCCAGGTGGCAGGCATATTTTTGGAATCCTGCTACTCTGCTTGCCTTCTTGAGTATAAGATTGCTTGCTCTTTAATAAAGCTAATTAATTTTACTATCTGATACTAAAATAAACAGATAAAAAATTGTGCTGAAGAGGTTTCTCTCTAGCAGGAAAGCCAGCACTGCAGAACTCTTAGTGCTGAATGCAGCTCTCATTCACACACAAGCTGCCTAATCTGTGGCACTACGTTGAGATATGGCAAGAGCACGTTCAGTTGCTCCTAATCCACAAGTTGTGTAGAGGCAGCACAAAATGAAAAGCATCCTTCCCTGAAGGGCTGAAGGAAAATGGACCCTTCTGCCTCTCAGTCCTACCCCAGATATGGTACCAAGCCTGAGCTTAAAATGCAGCTTTACAGGAGAGATGTGTTTTAATGATGGTGTTGGACACATCCTTCCAGAGCACATTTGGGTCTGTGTTTTTCTCTGGCAAAGTGTTTCAGATTGTTCATGTTCTGTCACTTCACAAACCAGATTATTCTGCAAACTGTAGTGTTCAACATCCTCTGCTGCTCCTTAACCCTCTTCCTTGTACAGACTTGGAAGGAGGAAAGATTCAAGGTGAGATTCACTCTTTCACAATGCAGTTCAAACATGTCCAGGGAGAGAGGAAATTGTGATCTTGCCTTCAATAAGCCTCCTGCATAATTCACCTTGCAAACTAGCTCTAATTAAACCTTAAACAAACAAACCAAAAAACATCTTATGGAGAACTGCAGTAAGGAGGCTGAAACACCACAGTGAAACATCTAAAGATTAATCCTGACCTATATGATGTTAACCTTAATTCTCCTTTATAAATAAGTAGTGAAAATTGAATACAGTGTCTGAGCAAGAAGAGACCAGACATTTTTGTTGGTAACTGGCTTTTTTTTTCCTATGGAAGAAGAACTCTCTAGTCTGAAAAGGTGTTGATGCTCAGACTGAATTATTTATTAGGAATATACATGTGTTCTTCTGCACTGCTAAACAGTTTGTGATGTTAACCCTGTGATGTGCTCTTCCTCAGCTTTTGTGATGCTAGCCATTTGACTTTCCCTCTTTTCCTCCCCTTTTCTTCCCTCCTGTTTCTCTTGCTATTAAAAGTACTTTTTTATTTTTTTTATTTTTTAGATTTTATTCTTATTTCTCCTCTAAAAATTCTTAAGATACAACAGGATTTAAATAAGTGAAAAAATTCTACTTGATATCAGAGGGGAAAAAAATTATATTCTGAGCATGCAGACCTGTTGGGCTCAACTTCAAAAAGCTGTTCTTTGCAGATCCTATTCTTTCTTTTTTTCCTGTTCCTCCATGACCAGACTTTCATACACACATCCTCTGAGGCCTTTAAAACCAGGGGTTAACTCACTTAGTTAATGTCTGTCTTGAGACATGGGAAAAATAAAAATAAGAGGAAAAAAAAAGTAAAATAATCCCACCAGGCTGTTCTTCTCAGTGGAACAAGGATAGATGCTGCTGGTCAATGAAGTGCAATTTCCATGAGACCCAGCAAGCAGCTAATGATAAAAGACACTCTCCAGAGGAATTTGTCCTACATAGATCTGCCCTGAAGTGCTCAGCAGGCAACAAAGCCAGCCCTGATCTTCACACATTTGTTCTTATTCCGAGTCATGTGCAATTTGATTGCATGTTTTGTGTAGATGTATGTGCGTATCTGATGAATAAAGCCACGTAGTTAAAAAGGCTTTCTTTTCAATTGAGTTAGGAAGGAATTGATGAGATAGAAATTTAAAATTATCTCCTTAGAGCAATTTTATATTTCCAGATATACATCCTTTCCCTTTTTGTTTTATTATAGATAAAAATTTTCTCAAGATATTTTGAGCTGTTAGTTTTAACTTTAGGTAGCAAACTGGGATTTCTGGCTGCTAGATTTAAATATATATATACACAGAAAGTCTTCTTTCTTCTGTCCTTCTAAAATAGCAAAAAGGACAGCTTTTATAAGGGCTCAGACTTCATTTCACCAGTGCCTTCTGATTAATTTGAGCCCATCCCTAGTTACTGGCACAGTCCTCTCCAGAGGTAGCACATGCTGACCTCCTTCATGTTGTCTTTTGAATTTTTGATTTCCAGTAGGTGAATAGGGGCAAGGAAATGAAGACCCAACCTCCAAAGAAGCTCCTTTGTGTCCTGCATTTGCTGCACATTATAAACTGACATTATCATGCAATTATTACCTTACAGCTTTCATCCTGTATAAGATTCTATTGGATGACACAGGCTTTAAGAAATCAAAGTTCTTATTTTTCTATTTTATTTTCTATCATTTGTTTTGGTGTTTTAAAATACTCACATTAATATTTTTATTGTTTTTCTGACCCATAGTATCTTTAAGTCCTTGCATATTATTTTGCCTCCAGATGAGTTAAGCAACTATTCAAGATTAATTATTACAAAACTGAAATTAGGACCAAGCAGCTTATGATTTCCTTGTTTAAGATGGTTCTTGTTTCATGATATATTACCAGTTTAAGAACTTTTGACCTAAAAGTACTGTTTTATTGCCTGTCTTGGTCTGCTCAAGTTAGTTGTGGAATTGAGGAACATATTTTCTGCTGAGTTGCTACATCTCAGAATATAACTGGCACCAGACCTTAGTTGGATTAACTCATATAGCTGTTGAATGTGTCAATATTGGCAAGTTTTCCTTGTTCCCCACATAAAAATGTACCTTTTAGTTCCTCCAGGTACTGAATTAATCTTTTATTTTAAACACTCGATGAAGAGGAATAGTATGAAGTTGGAATACTTTTCTTTGCACCTCAAAATAATAGTAATTACTAACAAAAAAAAAAAAAAAGTGGTGCTATTTAATGTTCTTATCCAAAAGAGAATTTATGTATGTACTTCAATTCCAGGTGGAACAGGGCTCCAGAATTCTTTGTGACCTTTTGGGACCATTTCCTATGACCTTTTGTTTGGTAGTAGGATACAGCTGTGCCAGTTTTTATATTACATGATTTCCATTAAATTCAACTTTGATTTTTTAATAAATGAAAAGTTTTATTCAGTTCACATAATAGTGTGAAGTCATTTTACAAGCACATAATTAGGAATGAGTTTTTATGAAATTATACTTTAGTCTCAAATTCATGGAGGGAAACCAACTCAGTGTTTTCTTGCCTTTCCTTAATCAGCAGCAGAATGGCTCAGGCATAATCAAAGAAAGTTCTACCAAACCCAAACAGTCTAGAAAAAACATCCCTCTGACAATCAGAAAAAAAACCACCATGTGATTCCAAGTGTAATTAAATGGTCTGTGCATCTATATAAGAGTTCAGTTAATATAGCTTATGGCAAGGTTTAGTAATCTTACATGGAAACATTATTGTTCTGAATGGTTTGTTCTTTGAGTAAAATTTTTGGGTTTTTTTGGTTTGTTGGTTGGTTTTTGGGGTTTTTGGTTTGGTTTTGTTTTTCTTAGGGTTTTTTTATTTTTTAACCATGGTTTCCCGTAAATATTAAAGCATGAAATGTAGCTTACAAAACAAAAGACATTACAGTGTTCCCTGTCATTTACATCATATAAAGGTCTTTCAATAAATATGTGGGGAAAAGCCAAAAGTGTGAACCATTGGAAGAGAAAGAAACATTGGGCAGACAGCTTACTGCAGAAATATACTGCATTGAGCCACTGAAATAGTTATATTATTCTTAAATCCTCAGTGTGAGGTGAAAGCATTTACACGCCTTAAGGAAAGCAATGATTGCTGTGGCTCTGAGAAAAAACTCTGCTTTGCTGCATCATCATTTTGATGACTGCCTTTTTCTTTCTTCCTTCTTGTTTCTTTCCATTTTTCCTTTCAGTAGAGTTTCCCCCTGGCAATATGTGAAATTACTGCGTTGTAATACATGTGAAATGTACATGTCACATACACAACAGGGCTGATGTCTCTGGCCATGCTGCTGAATAAAACACCACTAACCTGTCAGTCAGCTCCCTGGCTCTGTGTCCAAGGGCCCCCACTAGCCTTTCCTAAAACAAAACTCAAGAGAATTCCTAGGAATAACTTCTGATGAGGACTGGACTGCTTTCTTAAACAGGGTGAGCCAAACTGTGAATCTTGGCCTTCAACTACGTTTTAAAAACACTCTGTTAGTGGGTCCAGCAGGGCTTACTCTGTTTCCTATCTGATTGGAAACCAGCCCAAACTGACTGCTATGCTATTGACACTTCACCCCTGAGGAAACAATACCAAACTCTGTACAGTGAGTTCCTTTCTAAAGGTATATAATTAATGTATGTACCTTTCTAAAGGTATATAATTAATCCTCTAGTAAGATGTCCCTTGTTTGACCAGCTTCATATTCCACTACTGAGGAAAGCTTGTTGAAAACTTTCATTGAATGAAAAAAAAATTTTGGTATTCTGAACATGTGTGTACATATGTAATATAACTAAAACTAACTGAACTGCCAGTTCTAAAAAGTTTTTGGGTTTACCAAGTGAAAATCTAAGGAACAGATATTTTTTCAATCATATGGTAAAGGACTACTGCAGTTTGTGAAGCACTGTTTTTTGTTGGTATTGCAATATGATGAATTATGAATTATGCCAAGTGAAATTGTGGGAGAGGAGTCTGGACACCAACACAAAGTTTCTACGCTCCATGAGCACTAAAGTTGGAACTTGTTCTTTCATTTTATTTAAAACAGTGGTGCTCCCAAGCAGAAAAAAGAAAGAGAAAAATGTCTGTAAAAATAATCTGGAGGGGCAAGTGCAGTTACAGTTCAAAATCTGGCATTAGAGCATCAGCAACAAAACCAGGAAAAGAAAAAAAATATAAACCAAACAAAACCTAAACCCTTCATTCTGTAATCCTTTATTACTCCTTATAGGTAAGGAGTAATAGGTAAGGTAGAGCCTAGGTAAGGTAGAGCTAAGCACTTGTTTCTACTGGCTCTGAGAGATCTATTGTAATAAAATCCAAGTACACAATGTCCATTTTGAGATCAGTTTGGCTGATGAGCATGTGGGAGCCAAAAGGGAATGCAAGGCCTATTAAAATGCTTATGAAAAATAGATAAAGCCTTTCAAACTTTTATAACATGCTATTTGATTCTGTCAGCAGATAACATTATGCACCAAGTATTGCATAGCCAGGTTTAAGGGTCTGAAAGTCATCAGTCTAAGAAGGATTCCAGGAGATGCAGTGCAGGATAGCACATATTGACAACCTGCCAGTTTTGAGGGCATGAGGAGGACACAAGCACTGTAGTTTTACTTGATTTTGTGGAAAGGAGATGGATAGTGTCATCAGGATTGAACAGACAGGACAGGCATCAGCTGGACCAAAGGGAAAAATTTCTGTACAGACATTTTGTGCAGGCAAGATCTAGTAAGTGAAGCATTATTACATGTATTAATGTCCTTCCTCAGATTCTCTAACATACCTTTATGCCTAAATACTAAATACTCATTAAAAAAATGAACAGCCAGATAAGCAACCCAAAAACCCCACAGAAAGCATAAATAACTGAAGGATTGTTGGAACTATGTTGTTTCTACTCAGGCTGTTTGGGGCGGTGAGCACCTGCTTGTAGGAGAAGAAATTTCAGAAGTGCCTTGAGGAAAAATACTCATTCAGTCAGATCACAGACAAAATGATGTGATCCGTGACATTCATCAGGATGTCTTGATCTGATGTGCCTGGGAGAAAAAAACAAACATATAGGTCCTCTTTCCATCCCTTTTCCTGCTTTTCTTAATTGTCCTTTCCTTAATGGATTTGTCCTTAGTGCATACAAAAGGAATAAATCCCTTTCATACTCTAGTGTTCCATCAATGCTCATGGAAGAACCTCTGACTCCATGGTGAGGTGTTTCTTTATGATGATACTTTAAATCTGGTGTGGTTCATTTGCAGTCAGCACAATGGTGTTGCTCTTGTTCCCTGCCCTCCCACACTGATCCCAGAACTCTGACAGAGTAGTGGGAAAGCAGATCTCTCACTCTGCTAAACACACCTCCCAACAAAGCAGCAAGCAGGCATTACAACTTCTCTTATTTTTTCTTATTCAGTGTTTTGACCTCAATCCTGGTTGCAGTGCTTAATATGATTTATTTATTCATAAGATGCTAAACTAACAGTATTGAGTTTAGTGCGGACTGCCCATGAGGCACTGAAAAGAAATGCTGACATGTTATTGCTAAGGGCAGTGGGCAGATTACTCTGCCTCACATTCACACGGTGCATTTATTCACCTATAAGCACTTTTATAGTGACTGTAATTGTAACACCTGGGCAATATATGGACACTATAAAAATGCTGAAAACTCTCCATTAGGACAATTAATTCTCTGTCCAGCTTCTGGTTTAATTGAGACATTGTGCCTTTGGCTGTGTTATTGCTTTTAATTTAAGGCATGCAATAGGGCAAAGCTAACTCTCACAGCTGTGAAAATACATGGGGAGGTACTTGGATGCTGCAGGCTGAGGTAAAGCAGGAGAGAGGGACTGAGAATGTTTTACAGCAGGAGTTCCACCACAGTTTTAAAGATCGCATTGTTTTCTTTGTTGCATTGACACTGGGCAAATCTTTTTTCGTGACTGGTAATTAGGATAGAAAATTGAGCTTAAAGAGTCCTGAAACTAATCAAGGTTGAATTTGACTAATAGTTCTGGTCAGAACAAAAGCGGGAAGAAATTTAAAAAATGTCAAAACATATCATTTTGACCTTTCTGAAATGAAATGTTTCATTTCGGAAATGCCAAACCATTTCATTTTGACATTTGTAAAATGAAACTTTGACTTTTTGATTCAAAATGTCACTTTTTTTTTCCTTTAAAACTGACCTACATTGCTCACATGGTAGAAAAGTAACATAAAATTAAGGTAAAATAAATCCAGATTACTGTGAGGGAATAAAAATTTATTTTTTTCAAAAAAAGGTGAAGGAATTCCACTTTTCTTTACTTTCTTTACTTGTCTTGTCTGTCCTTGTTCATATTATGGTGGCATTATTATTGTATTTTCATATTCAAATTTCCCTTTTCCTCTCTGTTTTGCATTAACTAGGAAAATCTGTGCTTGTTACATTGTACTTTGGTTTGAGATTTTTCTTGGGAAGTATTACTTTGTGCAGTTGTTTGGGGCTTTTTGTTTGTTTGTTTGTTTTTCCTTTAATTTACTGTAGATTTTTGATTACATATTCAAAAACTGGCACAAAAATTATGCTCTAACTTTAGGAAAGTGCAAAAAATTAGGTGTGTGATCTAGTCAAGTAATACACATCACCACGTGCATATTACAGCACAAGAAACCACAGAAAAGTATCTTTGAGCTGCTGAATCTTGAATTCTTCGATGTGCTTGTTCAGTTTGAAATGGATTCTTGGGAATTTCCCAATCAATTAAAAGACCAAAACAGCCACACAGTAAAGCAGAATGTTTAATACTTCTGTCGTTTGCCAACAACCATCTTCACTACAGTCTAGGAAATGGCTCTTTTCAAGAACCAGATTCCTTTCTATGATTTAAAAGAAGACACAAATATAAAAATGCTTGATGACTGCCAGGCAGTGAATGAACCTAGATGAAAACTGGTTCCAAAACTAGAACTGCACAGGCACACAGTTTAGCTCAGTAAATTCACTGGGAATGAAGAGCAGTACTTAATTTGATTTTCAGTTTTCTTCTTTTTCCAGAACTCACTTTGATGAGAATATTTTTCTGAAATTTCAGTTAGACTTGGTCCTGTAGGGTGCAAAGCTTAGGATCAGCAAAACATAGCCCTTGGAAGAGAGAGTTTGCTGGTTAAGCAGCAAGGACAGGCAGGAAAATGAGTGCACAGGTATGACCAAAGTTCTTTAAATAATTTAGTAGGATGATGGTGTATTTGGAAATCAGAATGTACAAATTATTGCACAGTAATGAGCAAGACTTGGAAGCAAGACTGATATAAGTACAGAAAAAACACTGAATGCCACTTATTAAAGTTGAAATAAATAGAAAAAAGGTGATTCCTGTAGTCATTCTTGCAGTTGATGAGCCATATCACACTATAAATGTGATATATTTCTCTCAATGGTTTACATCACCATCCAGAGCACACCCTTGATTATGGTGCTATCCTTGTGAGAGCTGGCACTTCACACTGGCACTTTTCTTCAGCTGACAGTGGAGTATGATTAGATTGTTAGACTGGTTTTTTAGATCCCCTGATTATGAACAAAAGCTGAATAAAATAACTGAAGCTTAACCAATGGACTCATAATCCCGAAAGAAAATCAAACTAAGCATGTTAGACCAGAAAATATTTTGTGAGATGACCTATGGAAGAAAGCTAGAACTTCTTGAAAGTCATGGGCTGTTTGATGCTCTAAGTGTCCAGAAGAAGACAAGAACCACTGTGCAAAGCACTTGCCTCATGAACAAAGTGACAAATGGTGTTTGTCAGTGCTGTACTGTAGTATTCTGGGTAGTGTCATAAATTCCTCTTCCACTGGAGAAAGCTGTGAGAGAAAAGTAAGAAAACAGTTTCTTCATTGTTATGAAAATTGTAGAAAAAAACCCAAAAAATGTATTTTTTCTCATCTACAGTAATGTAATTCCTGTATTCTGCTAAGAACATCTCAAAGGCTTTTAGTTTAATATGTGGCAGGAATGTTGATGAAGCTAAGCTTCTTCACTAGAGATTTTGGTTTATGGAAGATCAAAAGTTGTATCTCAAGGAGTTTTCAGCCAAATGAATTTGACTTGGACATAGCTAATTTTAAAGCAGTCATCCAAAGCCTGGTGCAACTGAATGAGAAAAAAAATGTTTTGTTCCTTGGAGAGTGGAATTAATGAAGTCTAATTTTCTCTCCATTGTGTCGCCTAGCGGGAGTCTTTAGGTCTAATCTTTTCACACACTTTAGTTATTTACAGTTTTGCTATCCTATAGACATATTGAAGTGTCTCATAATGGTTGAGTTGATGTTGCATCCTTTTTCAAAGTGATGGAACTAATTCAGTGTTTGCCCTTTTCTCAAGAACATTGTAAATACTTAATGGCTTTAATACTCCTAATTTTCTTTCAAATGTGGCTGCAATTTTTAAACAGTTATTCAAAATTTAATAAAGACTAGAGAGCATTGTGTTTGGTGGGTTATGAAATTCCTTTAAGTATATGGCTATAAATATTTTCACATTTTTAAAGTTTGTATTAACTTAATAATTAAATTCATGGGGTTTTTTTTGTTTGTTTATTCATTTTTTATGTCAGCCTTGCTCAACCATATAGAGTTAAAACTACAGACAGCAAGAATTTGCTTACAAGCCATCATAGAAAAAAAATTCATTACAAAATTTAGTATAGAAGATATGAGGGACAGAGGTAGAGGGAATAAGAGGATCACCAGTCAATTAATGTTTAAAATGACAAATAACCAGAGTAGCTGATGAATGGCATAATAATGATACAGCTAGCCAAACTGTCTGATCTTTCTAAGATAAATACTATAACATTACTGAAAAATACATTCTTTTCATTTTTACAATAGTTAGAGTTGTTGTAGTGCTGTTAGGTTCTTTTTATATTCTTATTTTTCAAGTATTGAAGCAGTATTTAAAACCCACAAACCTTCTCACATGTTTTGCAATTAAAAGTGAGCAGCAGTCCCTCTTTACAATTATTGGCATATGTTTCTTCTCAACATCCCCTGAGATTCTACTTAGGAGAGAAGTTAACACATTTATCTGTTTTGCTTATAGGTTAGCCTGAAATAGATGAGAAGTTCACCCTCTTCTCTGAGTTGCTGAAGCTCTTCCTTATGGCTGACTATTTATGTGTGTATATATGGGGGCATTAATTTTTTTTTAAATTGGTTATAGGGTTTTTGACTTTTTGTATATTTATACATAAATATGTAAAATATATATGCATGTGTTTGTGTGTAGATGTGTATTTCTGGTCCAGAACATGTGTAGTCTGGTCACGTGTAGGTGACTGCTTGTTTCAGCACTGATCCTGTGAAATATACCACAAACTTTGAATGATACCCAAGGCTGCCTGAAAGTAAATGAAAAATGAAAGAATTCCAGTGTCTTTCGCATAAATATTTTAACATCAGGTATTTATTCTGAGAGCACCAAGCTCCAAAGGCGATTTTCCCTCTGAGGAGCATCACCCGAGCATATCTCAGAATGAGGCATCCAAATATTAGTGAACAGAGAAATCTCTAGTTTATGCTGAGGAATGCTGGGTAAAACCACACCACTCACATAACATTTTAGGTGCTCTGGGACAACTTGTCTTCTACTTCTGAATGATGATTTTCTTCAGTCTTTTGTACATGAGTCCCAAGGAAACCCGTTTAGGATAAGATGGGTTTCTAAGTATAATATTAGACATCCATGCCCAAACAGCTGACCTGCATTAGAGGTGCTTTAGAGTAAAAAAATACCAGCCATCATTTCTAATTTGCTGCTGCTAATTTCCCAGTTCTTATAAGACCTAGGTTGCAGGAAGATTTAGGGA
Source organism: Petroica traversi (assembly GCA_025920805.1). Lineage (NCBI taxonomy): Eukaryota > Metazoa > Chordata > Aves > Passeriformes > Petroicidae > Petroica > Petroica traversi. Next base: position 6,973,175 of record JAHLSL010000040.1, read on the forward strand.
GCTGCTGAAATAGTTCTGAATGACTATTGAGGAGCCACTAATACCATGTTTTCATAGATATAAATTATTTTTTATTTGCTAGTTAATGTGGAATGGGGAAAAAATAATTTCATGTACATTATAGATCAACAGGATATTCTAATTAATTTTTATTTTTTCACCAATTTTTTTTTATTTTATTGCCTGCCAACCTGAGTTTCTAAAATGTACATATCTGTGTGTGGATCAGTAACATAATAGTCCAATTCCAGTCTTCAGATATTGCAAGTTTTATGTAACTGAATGAGTTACACTGGGGTTACACTGGCATGTTTTCTACTCTGTGCCGTGTAAGCAGATATGTCTTGTTCTCTATCACATGAAATACTTTTCCCTCTGCTTCATTTAAGAGTAAATTTTCTCAAGTATTCTTGCCTATGAATCCATGCTGCCAGCACAATTCACACAACCTGACACCAGTTGCCTTTTCACCCACAATATCTTTTACATGCCCCCAAATTCTATCAGTTCAGTAGAGATACACAAGAACTTATGATCTGCAGTTCTAAATTTTTTAATTATTTTTTCATACCAGTGGTCAAAATTAACTTTCAGTTTTGACTTCCCACCGATTTATCTTTTCAGGCTTTTAGGTTAGTCAGTTTTTAGGTCAGTTGACTGTATAAATTCTCTAGCTAACAGATGATGCTGTGAATACTCAGTAGTTCTGCAAATCAGGTACACAGGAAATGAGGAATACAATTTGGTTTTAGTAAGTTACTTGTGTCACATCACAGTTTTCACTTGCAAGCTTCTCACTATTGGCTCAAATAAATATGTATTTATATGTATTCTCTTTAACAGAGATGGCAATGCAGTTCTGGATTATTATTCCTTTGGCCTCCCACTGGGATGTAAAAAATGGGGTCTAGAATAAAATGGGAAGAGGGAAAAAAGCAAAAGCTGACAGTAGAGTTCCCAACAGGAGCAGAAATAACTTCACTCCAATCTCCTTTCTTTTTCTTTCATGTACTGCCCAGATCCTCATCTTGCTGTTGGTGAGTGGTGAGGAGAGACTGAGCCCAAGGACACTGGAGTTTCACTTCAAATTAGAGACAGGGAGCAAGAATATGCTGTGAAGAGATAAAATGAAGTTTTATTTTAGGAGACAGGCTGTATTTCTGACAGAAGGACCATCCTTCTGAACCATATAGCCTCCAGCCCCATCCTGCCAGTGAGGAACACGTCAGCCTGAAAGATTAAAGTTCAGCAAAATGATAGGCCACCAAAATCAGGGCTTTATAATGGGAACTGTCATCTGGCTTGAATAATAGCCCCATTCATAATACTTATACTGGATCTTAATCTCACTTAAAGTGAAATTACTCCAGGGACTTAAAATAGGAGTATTTGTAATTTAAATGTCTTCTGAGACTCTTTGCACCTTGGATATAGGGTAAAAAGATGAGCTGTGTGTGCTCTCCACAAATGTGTCTGTACATGTGTACAACTATCTGAATATTAATATATAATTCAAATTTTTATACATAGGTATTATCATACAGATAATTATGAAAACAAGAGGCATAATGAGGATTTTCTTCTTTAATTATTCCTAGCATATTTTTTAAGACATCTGACAAAACATTTTCTGTTTCCCTTTCCCTGGCAAATATAAGAGTAAAATAGAAGGGAGAGAAATGAAAGAGAAGAAAAAGACGGTAGAAGAAATGCAGGTAATAAAAAGAAAATTTTTGTTATGATCAACTGCAGAGAAAAAAACCCCTCAGATAAAATTAAACATTCCTCTCTAGAGAAGTATTCTATTGAAAGGACTATAAGGCATTCATACAGCCATCTTTGTTTTATGACCAGAGCTACCAAATGCTTTCTGTGCTCAGGACTAAAAACTAGAAACACTGAATTGAATTTTCTCAGGGCTAAAACTTTTTAATATTTTTAGCATACATCTATACCATTACTCATAAATTTGCTATTAGAGACACGCTCACAGTGAACTCTCAGTGGGATACAGAATTTCATGCTACTTATGCAGTGCTGGCCATAGCTTCTCCTCTTCAGCAAAAGCTCATCAGTTTCTGCAAATTATCATTGCTCTTGCAGGTAGAACTTTATTATAGATGATGCACATATGCCAGAGTCATCCAGTATTATAACACTTTCTGTCACCTTCATCCAAACAACATCTGGCAGCAGTCCCTAAAGTGACATTTCAGACATGGAAGCAGAACTAATATGAAGAAAAATATGGTGGCAGTGACAATACAACCAGAGAACAACTTCCTCCCCAATTAAGTCAACGTGCTGCTATCATTCTGTGTCTCAGGAGTGCCTCCTCTTTCCCAGCAGTCTATTTTCTCTTATGCAGTTTGCAACAGTTTGGTTTTCTGTCGTGTTCTAGAGCAACTCCTCTCCAAGAGAGAGGATGACAAAGGTTGAATACACTTTTCTGAACCTGATATCCATGACTCAGGTAAAGATACTCATCTTTGACTTTATAAGGTCCTGTACACAAGCATGTTCTTTCTCTGTGTTTCACAAGCTGTGAACTGAATTCTGTGCAACATCACCTCTAAGTTCCCTAAAGCAGAAAACTTACTTTCACCCACTACAATATCAGATTGGATTGTTGCACATCACTTCTTAGGTGGTTTTTTTTTCAAAAAGGTTCACTTATATCCACCAAAACCATAACAATCAAGGGGAAAAAAAAATCATTGTTTTATTAGAGGCTTGAACATAGTTTTATGGCATTAAAATATGCTTCTTTATCAATAAACCTTAATTTTGAATATAAATGCAAATTTTTAAGTAATTCTGACAAAGCTGCAGTTTACAATTCCAGAGGAAGGCAGTTTAAAGAATTTTAAATTTCAAATACTTTTTGCTAAAAAGATCCAAACATACATATTGTCCAATTGTGTTTTGCCATTGTTTATTAGCTTCACAAAAAGCACATAAAATTCTTAAGCCAAACAGATTGTAGACTTTGCCTTGTCATTGTTTACCTACAAAACAGTAGAGAAAACTTTATTAGAGAACTTCAGAGTATTACACAGCCAGACTTCCCACAGTAAGCCATCACTCTCTAAATTATGGATCTGTATCACACTCAGCAGCAGCACAGACCCAGTCCCTTCATTGGGTCACTTGCCCTTCATGGCTTATGTAATTCTTACTTCTGGTAATATTAGGGTTATTTGCCCTAATCTGGAGGATTTAGGAATGGAACCCAGACAATGAGAGAACATAGAGAAATGGATATTTATCATATCTGCCATTTCTTATTGGGTTTTCTTTATGTGTAGCTTCTTTGAGCCTTGATATAGCAAATTTATCTCAGAATTCTTTTTGCCCCCCTTTTTTCCCTTGCCTCTTGCTCCACTGTGGGTTTCCAAAGTAATTTATATTTCTGTTTTGCTCTTTCTCTGCTTCTTCCTTAATTACTACAGCTTCTCTTTGCCTCACAAGCCTCTTGCATGTATCTCTGTAACTTCCTATCTAAAAAGTAGAGACAAAACAAGACCAGAAATGTTCTAACATATCAGAAAGAACAATAAATATTTTAAAGCCACAAGTCATACTTAGATTTGCCCCAAAAGAAGTAATGTTACTGTTTAAAAGCTTCTGTTGCTATTGTTGGTTTCAGTTAAATCTTAGGAGGAAATTCTTTGCTCAGGCACTGGCAGAAGTTGGCCAGAGAACCTATGGATGTCCCATCCCTGGAAGTGTTCAGGGCCAGGTTGGATGGGGCTTTGATCAGTTTGGTCTAGTGGAAGGTGTCCCCGTCCATGGCAGAGTGGGAATCAGATGATGTTTAAGATCCCTTCCGACCCAAATCTTTCTATGATTCTGTGGTTTTCAGAGGCAAGAGGAAACTCTCCATATACTCTGAATAGTTTTTAATTACTTTCCCTGCTGCAAACATTGGGATTCACCCTGTCTCCTCTTTGTTTACCATTCTGTTCCCAAGGAACCAAGGAAAGGAGAATACAAAATCAATTTCCATCCTTACAGCTTTCTGAGCAAGCACTTATATCCATATAGAAGAAAAAGAATTGTGGCATACTTAATATTTTGGGGATCCAAATCAGGTTGCTATCTTGTGTGTATTTAGGAACCAAAGAAGTCAGAAATGGAAGAAAACTATTAGAATTTATCATCTGGCCACCAACTTTGTAAATGCAGCAAATTCATCTCAACAGAGGCTGGGAAAAGAAGACAAAGACAACTGAAACGTCATAATTTCTTTCCCAGGAACTAATTGCAGAGGCTGGATGACTTTACATTGACTTCAGTGGTACCTGCAACTGTGACTCTTCATCATTTTGCACATCACTGTCTTCTGATATTGTAGCCATGGGACATCCTGCCAGCAGCTGACAGTGTCCTGTGCTTCATCCAGGGTCCCTCCCTCTACCTGTGTCTCTTTCCCACATGGGAAATGTCTCACAACATTATGAGTGCAATGGAGAAGCAGAATGTTGTGACAGATCTGAAAGAATTCAGTCAGGCTTTCTGATTGGAAAAAGAAAGACAAATTTTCCCAAAGTTCCCCAATATGAGCAGAGGAAATACAGAGGATTTGCCCACAGATTTACACTCAGTTGCTGAGCCTGGTTGTTGTCACTGGACCTGCTCTTTGGCTCAGGCAGTGTTGGACAACCCCCTTTGGAAAGGCCTCAGTATAGAACCAGTGTGAGTTATCAAGCAAGTAACTGCTCTGCTGAACATGTAATCCAGGCAGAATTTTTCAGGTGCCTTCAGATGAATATAGTATTTTCCATGACAGAGGAGAAAAGATCAAGTTATGAACTATAGTAGCTGAAATAACTGCTTTTATTCATGAAAGTGCTCAGAAATAATTCAAAATTTGTTTCTTGCTAACTTAGCTATCAAATTTTGAGGTAGGTTACTTAGAGGTAATCAAGATCAGATAGTGGGCAGTAAAGAAGGCCAGAAACACTGTGTTCCTGTATAGATTAATATTGAATTGATTTTATCTCCAACTAGTCATGGTAGCGCTGATCAATAAAACTCAGCAGCATAAGAGTTTGAAAATGCAGCTGCAAAGCACTGATTCAAGGATTTTGACTTCTGGATCTGTCCCTCTATTATCAGCAGGGAAATATTCCCTGGGCATATTCCTGCTGCCAGGGGTAGCAACTTGCAGACAAATTATCAGTTTTGCTGAACAGCTGGAGCATGAAGTGGCTGGAAGGAGTCGCCTTCCACTAGGGAAATGCACATCCCTGTAACAGACTAGAGAGGAAAGTGTGCAGGATTGTCTGATGTGGGGCAACATGGCAGATTCTGAGGTTAAACACCACAATTTGACACAATTTGACTTGACCTATGAATAGTTATAGGGATTTCTGAATGCACGGAGGAAAGGCCTCGGGCTTTTAAGATTTTATACTTCAGGTGTTGAGTTCTGCCATGAGATGAGACCCAATGTCCTGTGGAGATGGATGATGGATGTAATTTACCATTGAACTGACAATGAAATTTGTGTATATGTGGCATTTGTGCCTTGTGAAAGACTTCTATATATCTGTACCATGGTTAAAATGCCTCTTTTGCATTATGCCCATATCTGTGGGTCAGAAGTTTAGGTGTGTGGTCCAGAGTGCCAAGGAAAACATAAGCCGCTGGTTTGGGGTTTTTTTTCTGCTCTGTTTTCTACTTCATCACTCTCACATGTGAAGCCCTCATAGCTCCTGGGACATATCCTTGGATCTTTGTTCCATAAACTCTTCATGTGTGGGAGAAGAGCCTGGGCATTATTAGTGTCTGCAGTAAGGACATGATTGCTTAGTGGGACTTTGACAGGACTCTGTCCTATTTTACATCTGCACAAGACTATGAAGCATTCCAATTATATAGAGTTAATAAGTAAGAATAGCTTCCTTTCTCTCTCTCTCTTTTTCTTTTTTTCCTTTTAATTTTTATTGGCACTGACAGTCTTCCTTAGTTTCTCCTCTTCCACTCAATAAAATGTTGTTCGAATATTTGGATGTAAATACCTCATTCACCTTGGACTAGAATGATCCAGCTTGCAGTTTTCTTTCTTAGGGCAAGAAAATAAAAAAAAAAACAATTAAGGTTTTTCTTCAGATGAGTGAGACTTTGCTCCGAAAGTTAAAAATGTCAATAACATAACCTTCTTTAAACCTATGCCTTGGAAAATTTCAGCAAGTTAGATATGTTTTAATTTTTAGATATGCATATAGTTTTGCCACAGAGCCTATGCTTTGGCATTAGCCAAGCAAGTTTGATGAGCTGACTGCTGAGCAAATTATTTTGTACAGGTTTTTTACTTTGACATCCCTTTATTCAGCTAAGGGTGCTAACCTGTTCAGAGTTTCAGCCCTGCAAATAGGAGACTGAATCGATCCATGGACCTTATTGAAGCATACAGGCCCTGGAAAGTAAGGATGAGTTTGTCCTTATGAATGTCTTTGATGTGAAAATCAGTCTGATAAGCAAAGAGTGCAGGGTCAGCAAATTCAAGCATTTTAGGTTTGGCATAAACTGAACTAGCTAGAAGTGACAATCAAGTGATCTTATCAAGGTTTTTATTTTGGTTTTGACACTCCTGTAATTAAACATCTTTCTCTTCTGTCACCCATCTGTCTTCAAGATTTTTTTTTCTTTTCTGGTTCAAGTTAGAGCCATGGGAAGCATAACCAAGAAAACCAAAACTTGCCCCTTTATGAACTAAAGGTAAATTGAAGGATTAAGGGAATAATAATCTAATAGTATCCTAATTAATTTTAGGTTTTGGAAATCTTCTGCTTTGCTGCTTTGATTATTTTTTTTCTTACAATTAAAAATTTCTTGAGGTTATATATATATTTGTAAAGTTGTTTGTGTTTGTTTTGTTTTGTTTTTCATTGGGAGTTTTACCAAAAGAAAATCAGGTCAAATAATCTGGACTATGTTTTTCCTACTTTTCCTTTTTTCTTTTGTGAGTGATTGAGAGGTTTCCTCAGGACTGTGGGTATAATGTAGATAAGCGTCAGAATGCATTTTTTTGTAATTTACTAGTGAAGAAAATTATTATCTGGGATGTCAGTGATCCTTGGGGACTGGAAAATATACCCCAAAACTCTGATTTTTTCCATTAGAAAAATCCAGCTGTTTAATCTCAAGGCTGTTATCAAATTTGTTTGCTCCTCACATATCACCCTCTCTTCTATTACAGACTTTAAGGAACTTGAACAAGGAATGAAGACTGAAAAGCTGCAGCACCAATGCTTACTCCTTAGAGATAATAAAGGGCCTTATCAAACATAGACAATGCAGAGGCTTAGGGTTTCTCTGGTCTCCTGGTACGGTGGTTTTGGGTTTTTTTTTTTTTTTAACTCTCCACAAGTGAATGCAGGCAAAGAACACACACAGGTACTTTACTGAAATCACAGAAGAATTACATAAGCTGTAATTTTTTTTTTTTTAATAAGGTGAGACTGGGATCTCTTCACCCCATTAACTAGGAGGCAAACAATTAGTGAAAAGAAGGAAATTCACTAGAACAGCTTCACAACTCTTGAAAATAAAACTCTTTATTGAGAGTCAGGAAGATATGATGGTACTTATTTCACCTCAAAACATGACCAAAGAAAGACAGATTTGAAATAATGTCAGAGAAGCCAATAATAATGCAATCTCCTTTGGGATGGTATTATCTGCAATGGAAAATTTGAAAACCTCTGGAGATTATGAAGTGAGAAGAACAATAGCTACCTGCTGCTATTCAGGAGAAATGAAAAAGCCATAACAATGCACATTATGCTGTCTTTGAATGGGATACATTCCCCATTTGGTGAAATCACTTTAGCCACTGATTCTTAATGCTGTGTGAAAGGAAGTTATTTGCTGCTTCTAAAGAAAGACTAAAACACACTATTTCTTCTAATATATCAACTCTTACTTTGACAGACAAAAATATCAAATTCTTTTCTTCTGCCTTTCATTTTCTCCTACCTGACCTAGCACAAAACTTGGTTTTGTTTGGTTCTTTATTATTAGTTCAATTCCATTGTCATTAATCATTTAATCAACCTCTGTGTTAAAAATCTGTGCCCAAAAACGAATTCTACTGCTGACTTTTATGGCCAGTAGGGCTGCAAGTGCTTGAAGCAGTGCTGGAGTCTGCCTCTGTCTTGCTTTATTTTCCTCAAATGCAGCATTCAAAGAGCATTGCCCCTACCATGTTAGAGGACTTCTGTTTACCCAATCCATATCCCTGTGAACAGAAAGGCATTTATCAAAGCAGAGATGTTCCCTTTTCTCTGTGTTCAGCTAAGACCTCATTTTCCCTAATGCTTTATGGCAAGAACGTCACCCTGAGCTCACTGGGATCAAGAGGAGCTGAGCCAGGACCTTCTAAAGCCCACGACCCTCACAGAGGAGCAGAGTCAAGGAGGCCCAAGAGGACTCTGACGTGGCAGCAGGGAAGAAAGATAGAGCAGCTGCAGAGCCCTGCACCGTTTAATCAGCACAGCCCACACAGGCCTGGCAGGTGCTTATATCTGAAATAAGTTCAGTGAAGTTGCTGCTCAAATAAGTGATTGTTATCTTAGTAAACCAGAGGCTCTGATCTATTACCTTCACAGAGGTTGATCTCAGATGAGGGGAGGATAAGGTTAGTGATCCAATAATTTGGAAAAGTCCAAACCCTGACATTGACCCCACAAAGTGACCAGTAACCTCAGCAAAGCCCCTACCATGATATCACTCCAACAGCCCAAGAACAGCAGTATCTATAAAGCCCCTAACTTGAAACTGAGGCACCTTTGAATTTTGCCTCTAAAGTAGATCCAAAAAGCATGTTTTATGTGTTATCCTTTAAATGTGATATGACCCTTACCTTCCAAGGCTGCTTGCCCGGGGCTTTCCAGAGTGTCTGCTTGTTATGGCCATGATAACTATGGCAAATTTGCTGCTGTTCCTGCTGCTAGAACCACTAAGTGACATCTGAGTTAAAATACGAAAAGTTTCTGGTGATCTGAAGCATGGGGAACGGACATTTATAATTCATATTTCCTGCTGGTAATTTTGGGGAGACCAACAATTTGTATCAGGTGAATACCATACAGCAGTGTCCAAAGAGCACAAAAGTGTATTTCACTGGTTCTTTCTAATGTTTATTTTCACGTTTCTTGAATCTGCTGCTACATCCACGCCAGCTGCAGTAGATTTGGGACATTTCAGAGAAGTGAAAGGCTGCACTTCTGTGATTAAACAAGGGAGTTAGTGCAAGTGATCTTTCAGGTGACAGTATTGTAAATCTGAAGAGGTTTGAAGAAGTGCTTTAGAAACTTTTTCAGTGGTCTCCAGTAGGCAGGTTTATTGTTCTGAGAGTTGCACTCTCTCCCTGGCAGTCAGAGATTGTGGCTCTGCAGCTAAAGCCAGTATGAGTAGTTCCTGTGTTCTTTCTCTGGTCATTTTTTATTGTCCTTGTGGTTCAGTTTGTTCCTCCCACCTATCTCTTCTCAGCTGCACAAAATCTGTTTGGGGTGGGCTGAGCAGGAAACCAGATCACTTAATTCCATTAATTGAAAGTACTCCTTCAAAGGAAGAAAAAAAGAAAACTGTAATATGCCCAAATCAGTTGTGACAGATGGCATCTGTTATCCTTGCCCTTTCCTTTGTGTGCCTTTAAGAAGCCTGAGCAAGGTGAAGCCTCCAGAAAGAGAGGAAAATTGCTCCTTTTGCTGGAGATCTGTTGTGGCTGCTCAGAGAGGGATGGCTTGAGGGGCTGAAGAGTGCAGCCAGATGCACCTTCTTGAGACTCCTTGAGACTGCAGCGAGGAGCAGAGAAATGTCAAAGGCTGTGCAGAGTCTCTCTGCTTAGAAACTCATCAACTTATTAAAGTCTAGAAACCAGGCAAGGGGAAAAAATAATTTCTAGTGTGTTAACCTAGAGCTTGGATTGAGCTTGCTAAGTTAAAAAATATTGCTGTCATTTTTTTCTTGAAGTCCTGGGGCATTCTAGATCTCTTTTTTTAAAAAAAAAAGCTTGCTATGAGAAGAGAGATGAGGCAGGTGCATGTCACCGTCAGGCCATGGCCAGATCTGGTGTTCTAAAACTACAGCCTTATTGCGTACTTAACTTTATTCATAGCCAAGTTAAAGTTATCAGATATTTACTGATAACTTTTACCTATCAAGTCTTTCCTGAAGGCTGTTTACCTTTTCATGCAAGTGTTTCTCTCTCCTAGAAGCTACACTTGGTTGTTGGCATTCCTCTTGTTCCTTGCCATTGCCATTTGATCACATGCTGGTGTTTATATTTTAGGTGTCCGTTTTGTCTGATGTGAAGACACTTGTCTAAAATAGGCTTCAAAGAAGGGTTGGCTCAGTTAAAAGATACATTCTCAAGCCAAGAAAATTCCCAAACAATATTTCTAAGACAGACAGAAGAATTTCTACATAATATTGTTGGCTATTTTTTTAGCAAAGCAACACCATGGCTGTTTTTGTTATAAACCCACTTCAGAAGAGGGCAGGGTAGAAGGTGAAAACCTGCAGAGTTTAATCTTGCCTGGAATCCTGGAAATTTTTAGGGCTTCTAGAGCTGAAGGAATTCAAGTGATTCTGTGATTTACATTCTGAAATGTAAATATTGTTGCATACAGGTCTGAGGACAGCTTAAAAGAATACCCATTAAACAATATAAACTCCAGTCATGCTGGTAATAATGAAGCCTGTCCTTAAAGGCTGTTACCACTGAATAAACTTCTACTTGAAGATACTATATATAACATGTACTCTATTGTATTTAGTTTAGGTATCTTTAGCCCTATACATGCCCTTAATTTATAGAATCATATCTTCATATGGATGAAAAATTGAATGGGAGGTCAAAAGAAATTTTTTTTGTTGTTGTTGCTGATGGGAAGTATTGAAATAAACTGGAATTTTTTGACAATCAAAAGACTGATACTTCATGGCTACCTACATTACAGGAGAAGTTATGAAACCATGAATAACAAAGTCTGGCAATCATTTGTCAGAGTAGAACAGAGTCTATTAAGGATGAGGTAAAAATGCATTATTTTCCATTTGTATTTTGCAAGGGATGTGGGCTATTCCGTGTCTTGTTTCCTTTCTTCCCCGTTCTCTTTTTGCAAGGAGAGGTAGAAGGGGTGGTCTGCCACTGTCCAGAGATGTTGGTAATTACAGACCAAACTCACCAGTTAAGAGTCTGCAGATTGGTTAAAAGAATCTTCTAAATTCATTCCTGTGAATTCCACTTCCAGAGGAATCTGTGTTTCCAGCCATGGGCTGATTCCTGGCAAGCATTGCTGACACTAAGCTGGTTTCATGCAGTAAAAGAGAGTTGTTTGATGGTACGCAGGATCCATCACCAGTTTTCACAAGGAATAGCCTGGAAAACTACAATATCCCTGTTACTGCATGCTATGTTATCTCCTTACATATTTTGTTTAATAAGAGCTTTGGGACTTGCACTGGTTTTACTCTATATTTCCTCATAATACAGTGTGGCAGGACTTATCAGAAGTTCCAGGCAGCACCCTGCTGGAAATAATTAATAATATTACTTCACACTAGGGAGTTCTGCTTGCAGATTTCAGAACAACTTTTTACAAAACAGTTGAGGTTAATATCCACATATTACTGGGAGAAAAGTGAAGAAAAAGAGGTTTATTATGCAGTCACAGAATGTATCAAGGCAAAAGTGGCAGAATCAACACCACCCGACTGAGTCTCTCAAAATCACTCTCATTGGTTAAAATGCTGGTGACATTTGCAGAACCCCATCTCTCCTCCTGTGCTACGGTCAGGGCTCAGTGCATTTCCAAATGTTGGATAGGGAGGGGGAAGGCTTGGAAATCCCTGCTTGCACCTTGCTATTTCCATTTCTTCTCATAATAACCCACAAAAGATTCAAGCTACAACACAGGTGAGGTAGAATATGTGGCTCAGACTTCTGCAACAGCCTGACCAAGAAATTGATAGGATGTCACCGCTAGGATGTAATTTCCAATAGTCATATATCTCCTGTTTACCTCCCTCTCAGTGATTTACTGCTCCTCACCATACATCTGTAGGGAGCTCCTCTGCTCACCTTGGTTTCTGCCTTTCAAGATACTGCCCTGCATGATATAAGCTTCAGAGAGAAATGACTGCTGTCGATAAACCCAACCATCCATGCTCTACACTGCATTTCCCAGGTCCCAGGGGAGTGCCTGTGTGCAGGTGGATGCTGATGGCAGAATCCATTTAGGGAAATGGCTGCTGTTGGTCTGTTTATTTGCATACGGAAGTATCTGTAAAGCATCCCATTATTCCATTCCCTTATGTTTTTCTCAACAACCTTTCTCTGAGGACAGAACTTTAAAAATAAGTCTTTAAAAAGCATGTGAAGTAACCAGAAGAATTCTGTTTACTCTTAAAAAATAAAATTTTCATTTCTTACTGAGTAAATAGCAACAAGTGAGAAGGTGAGAGAGAGGAGAATTGAAAACAGAAAAAGTGCTGACTTAATTTTGCAGAGCATTTCAATACTTTGCTTTTGACATTCTTTCTTTATTCGGTACAAAATATTTCACTTTAATTCTCTGTGAAAGAAAAATGTGGACTCTGGGAGCATTCTGTCACTAGCAGAGAAGCAGTCCACCTGATGTTTTTCCCCAGAGCCTTGATTTAGTGAAGCCTCAGAAACAGCCACTCTGTCTTCTTCAGTAGCCATTTGGTGAAATTCTCAGGGAATTGGTTACAGTCCAACAAACTCCCTTAGCTCCATGGCAAAGTTGAAATATCATCTCTGCATCTCATTTAAAGTTCAGGGAAACAGTAAATTCTGGTTTAGAAAATAAAAAAAATCGTTGTTCAAACTTGTTACAAAAAGATGTGACTTTGGATGTTGTTTTACAACCAAAGTAGTTCTGCTTTACACCAGACTACAAATTGACATTAGTGGTCACCAACTGCTTCCACAGAAACAGCCTTAGAGTGCATGACTGCTCTGGCTACAAAAGAAAGTAAAATATCTTGTGTAGGATCTCTATGTCATTCCCACCAGTTCAAAGGATGTGAAAGGCTGAGAGAGTAATAGGAGTTAGGTATTGGTAATGCAGTTATTTCTTCTTTCTAGAGCCTGACCTTCTGCAGGAAAATGGACAAATACTCTAAAGTTGCTTTTGTTCCTCACTACTTGGAGGAGGGGGAAGGACTTGAGAAGAGTGGACTTCATTTTTAACAAATGTTTAATTACTGTGTTTCTGGGAGATGAGGGAAGAAGCTTACAAGTCATTCAGGGTATTCAGGAAGAATACCCAGCTGATACCAAGCCTTCTTACCTTTAAGTCCTAATTTCTAATGTGTGTAGGAGCAAGAAAACTACAGTATCAAAAGAAAAAAAAAAAATAGCTGCAGGCCTTTTCCTTCACTTTATCTCATCTATTTTAGGTGTTTCTCAGTGGTGTGTGATCAATTAATGTCATTCAATGAGGGAGGTTAACCCTTCCTTGCCAGGCTGAGTTCTGAGCTTGTTTCTTGTTCTAACCAGTTCTGACCAGTTTCTTTCATGAGGATTTTAAGGGACACGTTGAGAATTCAGCGCAGGTGCTGCTGATGTCCTTTATTTGCAATAGGTGCTCGAAAAATAAATTTCTTTTCCTGATAGTCTGTGTTATTCCTCATTGGTCCTCTATTCACTGCTATTAAGCAGACAGACACCTTGTATTTCTAACAGAACTTACCATTTTAGTTTAAATGGCTTGTTTTTTTGTTTGTTTTCTTGTTTTGTTTGTTTTTATTTCCATTGATGTTGTCACTGTAGCTCTGGGGAGAGTGTTTGTTACATGCCCCACATGCCCCAGAAAAGTATACACAACAACAGCAAGAACTATATTTACCTTTACTGTGTAAATAGGGCTCTTTAATAAGTGGAATATGAACAAAGATTTGGACTACAGAGTAATTTACTCTGCATACTAAACATTTTGAGGTAAGTCAAAGTAGGCATGAAATAGAATGTGAATATAAGCTTCAACCCTTTTCCTGGATACCTTTTTACTGAACTCAGGCTGTGAATACAAGACATTTTTAAGGCAGTGAAGGAATGCAGTCAGTTCATGACAAAGTAGGGCTGCTCATCACACCTGGCAGGCACAGATATTCCAGTCTGGAGATGTCTTGACTCTCTTGAAGGTCATTTGGTTCTCTCTTGGTGGGGAAAAATAAATACTTTTGGACCTGTGTAAAGTGAAGGAGCAAAGGTACAGAAGCAGCGGTTTCCAGGTCAAGAGTCCTACAAGCACTAAGAGAGTGCTTTGAACCTAAAAAAAATGAATTTTCAGCTTATTTTTTAGTTTTGTAGTCATAGCGTAGAGTGCTGAGACACCTAGATAGTGAAACTGCAGCAAATATTAGCAAAGACTTGCGGTATACAATTATATCTCAGGTTAAAAAGCAAAAATAGAAACAATAATAAGTATGAATATTGGTTTGTGATCTGATATTCACACTGTAAGATTTCACTGCTTTGTCATTCGGCAGCATTCCCAACTTCCACAAGTTTCTGTGCCACTCTTAGCCAGGAGTGGTAAACTCACAGCACTACCTGTTAGCAGCACCTGCTATCAGTACCAAAATTGTCTGTGTTAACCATGTAACATAATCCCACCTGGTAAGGAACAGATGAGCTGACCTGCAAGATTTGCTGGGGATTGAATTAGTGCTTATTTAATTTTATTTTCATATTTATTCAACCAGCTGTGTGGCCACATTAATTTACTTAATTAGTGAGATAATTTTTAACTTGTGGTCACTAATCACGTATTGTAGCCCAGCTTTTATCACTCTTACCAGGATTATGGTTGCTTATTCTTCTCACTGTTCTAAAGTGTGCTATGAGTCAAGTAGAAGTTGAATATAAAGATGAGAAAATGTATTCTGAAAGCCAGTCAGATTTGAGAGTGAGGACATGCAGTTGAGTTCCTCACTCAACATCTAAGCGTGTAATGATTTTGTCCTGTGGCAGCAGTGTGGAGAATTGCTTTTATAGGGGTTGCAAGTATATTTCTTGTGAGATACTTCATTTTTTTTTCTGAGGAAGAAATGTATATACAGGGATTATGCTGCAATCTACAGGAGATGCAAAACTTTACCAGCCAAACCTGAGCCAAACCCAGGAGGATCTGTTGATCCAGAGACTTGATCAGAAGGAGAGTAATTTTCAGCCAGCAGCAGGAGTGTTTGGGAAGGTGCTTCCAGCTGGGAGCTAATTAGATGCTGCTGAGCCTGCAAGGGCCTCAAGGTGGCAAATGCCACACATCTCATGTCACCAGCACACTCCAGCAGTCCCATCACATGTTCCTGCTCCTCCAAGGGCTCTCTCACATCTGCTTGGGCTGTGGGAATGCTGAAGGCATTTTCCTTCAGCTGTGCTTTTCAGTCTCAAGTATCAGGTGTGGGCCCTGTTACGCTCAGTACTGCTGGCTCCTATTTTATTGCTTCCCCTGCTGGGTTTGATGGCTTAGAAAGAGCTGTTCAGTGGGAGAAGGCAGTACTGCTGCAGGGGGTTTGTGCATGTGGGCATGGGAGCTCACCAAGTGATGCTCGTGAGGGGAGCAATGCCTGACAAATCCAGCTGTGCCTGTGCTCTTGGATCCTGAGCCACCTGCAAGCTCAAACACAATTTGTGCTGGGTGTCCACATTGCCCCTTCTAAAACATCACTGGTCTGTGCCTTGGGGTGTCAAAGGATCTTGGAAAGAGCCTGGGCTGAGGTCTCTGCTGAACACTGGGAAGCCCAGAATTGCTGGGTGGAAGAGCGAGGGATCGCAACACACCTGGCCACAGGCACTGTAGTAACTTGAGTCTTAATCAAGTCTTGATGACCGGTGGGGGGTGCTTGTGGTAGCACTGCCCGAGACCTTCCTCTTGCTCTCCATGAAAGCTCAGCTGAAGCCAGAAACTGAGTCTTCTCTGTGCCTGAGCAGCCCAGAACGTTTGGGCACAATTTCAGAATGCATTTTGGGTGAATCTTACAAAGTTAATTGCTTTGAAAGGGGAGGGTTGAGAAGAGACAGCTAAAAAGAAGGTAAAATTAAAAAAAATATTAAAAAAGCACACATGAACAGAACTGTGTGGTTTGAGTTTAGAAGTTAATATGAGACAGTCAAAGTGAGAACTCTAACTTAGCTGCACTCAGGCTGCAGGCACTGCTTGCTTAGTCTCAGCTTGGAGTTGCAGTAGGTACTAGTGGAGATATAAGGCTGTTTTAGTCTTGAAGCCTAACTGCATATTTAGAAGTCCAACCTAACTTTGAAAATGCAACTCCCTACCACCAGCTGTATTTTACACACCAGTAATACCTGCAAGAATTTCAAGTAACAGGTTTAAAGTAGCTTTCTTTTTTAGCTGTGAATGTAGTCAAATGGTATTAATCATGTAAATTACTCAAGATTCTCGTTGTCTAATTTCTTGCAATGGTCATCATGCAATTTTTAAATTCCTAATTGGCCAGCTCTAGCCAGTTTAGTGGCCCAGCTTTTGAGAAGTGTTGAGAGAGAGCAGCTCTGTGCAAACATCTGTGGTCATTGTAAGCATCCAGTTTACAGCCAGTCAGCGCCTGTGAAAGCTGCAGATTAAAGACAATCTGTTCTTGCATAGCTGGAACAGCAGGAATTCACTCCATAGGTGGCTGAGCAGCTCTGAGCAATACTAAACTGTAATGAAGTTGTTTTGCTGAAAAGAGGTGAAGGCTCAGAACTGCATCTACACAGGACATCCATGGAGCAGAAACTCATGGGAATACCATGAATTACCCAGAGACAGAGTGGGATTAATATGTGTTTGTTTCTTCAGTATTGCCCCTTTATCACACAAAAACAGTTATTATTTGGGCTGGTTTGGGATTTTCCATAAGTGTTTTCTGTGAATTTGCTTTTTTGAAGTCCAAATATTTTTTTTACTAAGCCCTTTTGAATATTAAATACTTTATAAGTGTCCTTTTTCTTGCCTTGCACAACCACTAGTTTTAAATTTTGGATTTTTTCTAGTGAGGTTATAACACTTTGCAAGATTATTTCTGCAAGATTATTTTCTCCATTAGCTGTATGAGAGAAATTAACCCTGTAGTTTTTAAATGAGATTCATTTGAAGTCTCTGTGCACTCCATGTTCAATTTAATGTTTTCTTTAATGGTATTAAATATAAACAATGGCTAAAATATAATTTTATTTAATTTTAGGGGGTTTGATTTTTTTTTTCTTCTTCCTGTTTTGGGGAGATTTAGTTGGTTAGGCAAGGATATTTCCAGCTCTATGAACTAAATTAAAAAATAAAAAAAATCATCTCCCTTTAGAAAAAGAGATAACTATAACTCTTCCTGCAAAGGTTGGGACAACACAGAGAAAAACTGGACCCTTGTGGCTTCAAGTCATTGTGGCCTCACTGGCAGGAGAAGTTGGGGACAGCAGCTTTATTTGCAGCCAGCACTGGGGAAAAAAGAAGCTCCCCAATCTTAGCAGAGTCCCCTACACTTCAGGTGAAAAGGAACAAATGCTCCCCCCCTAAAGGGAGGCCTTTAGGTTCAAAAAATTTGGATGTATTTTGAGAGCTTCTTAACAGCTAAAATTAAAATTAGCAGGATACGGGTTTGTCTTGTTATATGATTTCTAGCAGCTTTATAACAAGCCTCTTAGAAGCTGTACATGAAGAAGACCTAGACAGACTACAAGTTAATTAAACGTTGCTCCAGAGTCTAACTTAACAGAGAAATAAGCTGCTAGATTTTTTTCTAATTAAACATAATTTTCACATTTTACTTATGCAAACCACATTATCATATGTAAGCAGCTGAGACTTTTCTTAACTCAAAATATTAAAATTTGAAGTATAGCAATGTTTTAACTTAGTAAGACTAAATCCCAATCCACCCATAGATTTATGTTAATAATTAAGAAATTCAAGGCATTTAATATTACTAGGAGCCCGATACAGCTTTAGTATTTTAAGACTGTTTAGAAGTGACTGTTATTCTTCCATAAATATTTTAACACTGCATCATTTTTTTTCAAAATGTTATAATTTTCTACATAAAAGAAAATAATTTGCCAGGAATTATATATGGGCATGTATATGATGCTAGTTTTATCAATCTGATTCAATGTATTTAACACTTATGCTGTTACATAACTATGGCCATAGGAAAGTCTGACTAGCATTTTTTTTCTGCTGGGATTTGTTCCACTTTATTTTGTACTTCAATGCAGAGAAAAAGAAAGGTGTCTCCATAAAGCAGACATTACAAATAGATTATGGGGCTGTAATATAAAACCTCTTTACGGCCAGATTTCATTCACTACTAATCAAAAAGAGAATGTGTGGAAAGAGTGTTTTTAATTCCCTATATCCAGTGGACTTCATTTCATTCTAATTTTGGTGTAAATGGTGAGTTGTTGGCTTTCTTCCCATTGGAAAAAAAGGGTTCAAATGAACAGAGAGAAATCAGCTGCCAGTAAAATTGGTTTTTTGAAGAAGAGAAAAACCCAATATGTTTAGTAGCTCTGCATGAGAATTTAGAGCTCTCCATTAAACAGCTTCCTCTAATCATCCCCACGTTTAAAACTCTGAGCAGTTCAGCAGAAAGGAGATATTAGTGCCATTGCTGGGCAGCTTTATCCTTGCACTCCTGACCTCAGGCTAGGGAGTAATTGGAGGAAGAACAGAAAAGCCGCAAGAAACTTAGGTTCACAATGAATGCCTCAAAGCTTTTCCCTCAGAAATGTGGCCTCAGCTCATATTTGCATATCCCACCCTTTAGCAGAGTAATCCCACTCATCTCCCATCCTTTACAACTCCAGAGCCTGTGGTTTGAACCCTGCAGTCTGCGGGCAGTGCCTGTAGGGAGCCGAGCACCAGGACAGTGTTCCCCACCACCTGCCTTGCTGAGCAGATGGGTTGCTTCATTCCCTACCAGTTGGCACAAAGAATTCTTGCAGCTCTGGGTAAGGCAGCATTCACTTTCAAGCATGGCAAGGCCTGCAATAACCCCCAATTCCAGAGGAGGAAAGTAGGATCCACAATCAGCATTACCTGAGATGGGTGAATATGGCAACCAACCCTTATCTTGCTAAAATGAACACTGAAATAAAGCCAGGGCTGCTCGACGGATGCGCTGCAGCTGGAGACAGAGTGAGCTGTGGTAATTCGGGTGGATGGTGAACTGTGGGGCTTTTCAGTTCATCTCCACACATGGTAGGTAATTACTTCACTCCCAGTCTTTGTTTAGATAGCCACTGAGGGAATCGATAGTGAGCCTAGCCCCCAGGTGAAGTGTGTTCACCTTTAAAACATATTTTAAGTGTGGCAGCTGCAAAGTGCTTCAGTGCACAATAACATTTTCCCTGGGTGTCAAAATCAAGTGACTGAAAAGCAGGATAGACATTGCCAAGGACAAAGGCAACATTATATTACTTACATTTCTGGCATGTTGCCATTATTTCATTTGCAGCATTAAGGAGAGTAGAGATATATCTTGGCATATTTAAATGCAGAACACGTTAAAATGCAGGCTAAATGGAGCTACTCTCTGCTTGTTAAATATAACTGGGTTTCTGAAACATATTTATTGTGAAATATGAGAGAACATTATTAAAAGTACCCATTTGTATGCCGTGGGTAATTAACAATAATTATCTTCTTAGTGGTCAGCTGAAATATGGCTGATATAAAGAAGAAATTTCACACACATTTAAATTAAAAATTAATTAAAACATATTTTGAAAATGACCCAATTTGACATATAGCTATATCTGTCAATAAATACCAAGGTTTGCCTAAGTAGTCTAGGCGTAAGGAGATACTACCTTTTCAATAAATGCTTGGTCTAATAACAACAAAACTGAACCCTATAGTATCATATTAGGAAAATCCAGTTCTGCTGACCAAAAACAAAAACAACCAGCTGGGAGACCTTCCTGATATAACCCAGTTTTATTCTATTTGAGAAAGAGCCTCAGCAGTGTAAAAAAAAACCCAGTCATAGAACAAACCTTACTGTGTGAGTCAGGAATCTTCATGAGAGCTTAATTCTCACTCTTTTGCATAAATGCTGGCTCCTCTCATGCCTGGACAATGGTGCATGACATCAACAGTGGAGAGAGGGAGTTTTGTTCCCCTGGTACGTCTTGCTGGTCCATGTTTCCAGGATCCAAGCAAATTGTTTATTTAGAGTAACCTCAGAATTTTTGTCAGTTCATCCTCTAAGAGCTTGGGATCTTTCAGGTGGCTGAGATCTCCCTTCATGTGTCTGATCCAAGTCTGATGGTTTCTCCAGAATCCATCAAGATGGGGAACTAGGAATTGACTAGAGACTCCCCTGGCCTTTACGCAGGGACATGGATAGAGTGGTTGTTGTGACTGATGGCATAACAGTTAATTGCTCAAAGCCTCCTGAATCTGAATTGGAGTTTTTTTCAGTCTATTTCCTGTTAAGAGAAATTTTAAGTAGAATGTATTTTCTTTTATATTTTAGCACCTTCTAAGTCCGTGTAGTTCACTAATGATATGTAGAAATGCTCAATTCTAAAATATCTAAAACCAAAACTGATTTACTGAACTATACATTTTCCCAGCTCTGATTAAGGGAACACATCCAATTACATAAGCATATTATTAATGTTCATCTGTAGTGTAGTAGAATTAAAATTGCAATGCCTCCCAATCACAGTCTAAACCGTGCAGTAATCAAGCATGAATTTAGCAAGTTCATTTTTCCATTATGCTGTTTTCAACACAAAGTTACCATATTAGCATTTGGTACCATAACATTGCAGTTCAAACTAGAAGAAGAAAGAAATCCTTTACTGTGAGGGTGGTGAAGCACTGGCACGGATTGCAAAGAGAGGTTGTGGATGCCCCATCCCTGGAAACAACCAAAGTTATATTTAATCAGTTTTAAAATGGAAGATAACAGATTGTGATTGAAAGCCTCTAAACAGTAGTATTTGCTGAAATGAAATATAGAAGCAGCATATTTAAAAATATCACTATTTTAAACTTTCAATGCTTCTAATTCTCTCTCCATCTTGACTCTTTCCCCAGCAGACCATGTCAAAGCTGGACTAACCTTAGGCCACTGTACTGAGTTCAAATCTACAGGAGCCTAAATCTGTTGAATTCAAGTTATTCTTTTACGTATGTCCTTCTGTATTTAAACATCAAATTAGGCAGGAGAAAGAAATGTGAGTTTTCTTGGTTGGTTGGCTGTTTTTTTCTCTGTTTCTGTGTGTCAAAGAAAAATTCTTTATTAAATGATGCACTGAAAATAGAAAAAATGCTTGAAAAGTTTATCTTTGGCAAAACCAAATAGTGTCCTTTGCAGTGTGCCAAGGTTTAAAAGCAGTTATTCCTCACTATACAACTTCCTTTTTCCCCCTTTTGTTTTTAACTCGATCAACTTTCCTCATTTCTACTTCAGTCATTTAGTTAAAAATAGGCAAAACTCTGCAAATAATCCATCCTCTGTCAGTCATTCATGCTTTTGTGATATGCATTGCATTGGTAATTTTACCTACTGTAAAATTTTTGGATTTAGCTAACACTGACTACGCTTCAAAATACTTCCAATGCTAGTAATAAAGACTGTCCTTACATAAGCAATCTGTTCATTTGTGAGGTGGTTTTTTTTTACAGTTTTGTGATAATGTAGATCTGTTTTTCCCTATCTCACTAGTCTGTGCTTGCATTGTGTCACCACTGAAGAGTATTTTCCTTAGCAGCAACCATGCACAAAGAAGAGGTATGGTCATAATTCAGAAGATACACCTGTATATGAGGCAGGAAACATTATCCCCAGATAGAATCTTTGGCTAAAATCCAATACAAAGCTAAGCCTGAAATGCTTTATTTAAAAGGGAACTCCCCCCCCCCAAAAAAAACCAACATTAAAAGGATGGTCTTTTGAATTTAATTGACTAAATTCACTCTACTGAAAGAAAAAAAGACAAACTTTGTTTTTACTTTTACATTGTGCCACTAGACCATGACTGTTCCCTTGGAGTTTATTCCCTGTGTCACTTGCTAATGTTGGTTTAAAAAAACCCAAACACAGGCAGGTGCTAAACCATTAAACACTAAGTGAAGACATGCCAGATTGCATAACTAATGGCAATGTAAATTGAAAATAATAAGTTAGGGAATGTAATTTTATATTTTAAGCCTTTGCAAAAGCAGGCTTTGACTTACTAAACACTAATGAGTACTTATGGACTCATATATTGTTCAGTGTTTTTACAACCATGAATATGCATCATGAACTACACAGAAGATCTTATGGGTATTTTATTGGAAAGAGTAGCTACATGTTAAAACTTCTGTATATAAAAAGAATATTTTTTTACCTTTTCCTTATCATAAACCCACAGTAATGTCCCTTATTTCACAGAATAAGATTAAATAGTTCAAGCAACACATTAACCGTCTGGAGTTTTTCTTGCTATTTTCTGAAATTAACTTTTTAAGGTTTTAAAGTTGTTGTTTGGGTTGGTTGTTTTGTTTCCAGAGGAAGCAGGCAGTGTTGTCGCGCTCCTGAGATGTAATGGGAATTATTCCCCACTCTGTGAGCCCAAACCATCTCTCCTGTGGCACCAGGATCTACTCCCATTCTGGGGTCACTGGAGCAGCTGCTGCCAGAATCCCCTCTAGGACATGTAACTCTGAATGTGTCATGCATTTTGGACCTTTTTTCTTGCTAATCCTTCTATGTCAGATGACTGTAGCAGTCATGCTGTACTTGGAGATATTTTTTAAGGGGCTGAAGATGCTCATTGAATTATGAACTGAGAGTCCAAGCTCCTGCAGGAAAGCCATAAGCCCAAAGTGGGACCTTTTCATTGGACACCAGCTGCTATTAAGAATTAAATTGTAGAGGAAAAAAGATGGAGGGAGCATTATAAATGGTTTCTCCCCATTTGATCCATCAGTAACCAAGAATTCTTGCATTTATTGCAAGAGCAAGTGGAATCCAGCAGTTGGAAGTAAGCAGCTGTATGAGTAGTAGTGAAAAATAGAACATAGTTGTCATTGATTCTTATTGTGAGGTAATGGTGATATAAAAGATGCCTAGGTGGGGTTTCGGGATTGGTTTTTATTTCTTTAGAGGAAATTTTGATGAGAAGGAAACTCCAGAAAACCTAAGAGTTTAAGGATTTTTTAATTTTTCCAAGAAGTTCTCAAAACTTTTAATTAAGTTCTGTCATTTCTTTAAAAATATTTGTTTGCTTGAAATTACTTTTATGCAGCTGGTGTGAGTTACAGACAGAATAATTTTTACGAAGTTTCTCTGAAATCAATGTAACTCTGAGAATCTTGTGGCTCAGCGTCTCAGCAGGTCTGCAAAATGCTTCTCTGACTCCAAGTAATAGGATCCAGAATAATTTATATCAGTGGAGATGGGTGGATTTATACCATTCAAAAAAACCCTCTGATCCTGAAATAGAGATCAAATAGGTGTATGATATATAACTGATAACTGGAGCAATGTAAATTCTCAGTACAAGGTTGTGACAGCGAATTGTTTTAGCTTTTTTAGGAAAGTGTTGTGGGTTTTTTTGTTTTTAGTTTATTTTGTTTTGGGTTTTTTGTTTTTTTTTTGTTTTAAAAATACTTTTAGCACTTATAATAGTTTCTGAAGAAACAAATGACGAACATAGGTGATGTTTGGGTTTTGACCCCCTATATCAGAGACTATCAAGAAAGGTTTATATCTGAATTCAGCTATGATTAATGAATCAAAAATGATAAAAAAGGTAGCAGGATCAATCACAACAAAGACAAAAGTTAAGGTATTGTCTCAAACTCGCAGGCCTGAACACCTGAGCAAGAATTTATAAATTCAGGCAAAATCACCTCTCAATTTCTCTTTAATTTATTTTGGTATATGATTTTGCATGTGGGCTCAAAGTTTCCTAGCATTATCTGGACATGTTGTGGTTTTCAAAGTCTGCTTAACAATGAACTGATGTTTTTGTATTAATCATTCCAGAAAACATGAACACAAAGCCCCAAGTGCAGGAATTAGTTGGAGGATGAGAATTATTCAATTCTTTGCTTCTACTTTTGTGTTTTTCATTGCAAAATTACTATTTGTCTGAGCTGCATAAAGGAAATGATGTAAAAGTTGAATTTGTCGACACTCATAAATGTTCATTTGAGCACTGATGTGTGGGCTTTGTTATATGGATACCAAAACATTAACTCACACATTTCTTCGGTCCTGATGGGTCCAGACAAAACTTGACTCGTCAGACTGAAATATTGGCACTGTAGGAAAACACAATTTATCCACTTGAATGTCTACTGGGTAGTTTGGCTGCTGTAAATCCCTTTGTCCCATAGGATCACCCTAATAGAAATGGAATAATCTTTCGTCTTTGAATATGAAAACTGTAAAACCTGTCACCAGAAGAGACTGATAATATGATTTCCTGAAGAATTCATTGCAGAATAGGTAGCGATACATACATAGAGATATATACATATATGCTCCTACTACAAGTAAGGAAGCTGTTTTTCAGGAAGATAAACCCCGGGTTCTCCTGTGATGTGGTATCTGTATAGAAATCTTGTGTTGGTCTAAGTTTGATAAAGTCTGTCCAGGAAGGAAGTTAGGTTGTTTATTGCCTTAAAATATGTTTTAGAGGTCAATCAATGTGCTGAATACGAGCTTGTAAAAATTATTATTATTTATCTTTTGCCCCTTTTTCACTGCTTATTGCTCTACTCCCCGTTTCCACCCTCCTCCTCCCTCCCAAAAAAAAGATGTTTTTTACTACCTTGAAGAGATTTGACAAGAGTTTAAAAGTCTGCTGGATAATTCTATTTACACACACTTTAAAAAGAAAATAAGATAATTAGGGGATAAAGTGAGTTTTAAATATTCACTTTGGATTATTTTTGGTTGATTTTTTTTTTTAAAACATGGTTGTCTGCAAATTGCTGCTACAATGCTTCATGGAAGAAAAGTATATGCATGTAAAGGTCACAGAAAGCCTTAGGATAGTACAGGTCAAACAGCTAGGAGATAGGCCTGTAGGAATCAGGAGCTCAGGTGCTCAAAAAGCAGTTTATTATCCACTTTTCATTCTTTGAGCCCAAGAATGGGCTTCTCAAGCAGATGCTGCGTTGCTTCAGGGTTTCACCGGGTCTGTGACAACGTCAAGCACATTTTAATGTTGTGCTGCGTTAAGTGTTCTGCTCATGCAGCCCTCCTGCTGAGCAGCCCTTGTTCAGATGTGCTTCTAAAATTCTGGAATGTTTTTAGCTGTGAAGAAAACCCACGGGTCTCAGGGGAGGTTACTGTGGATTTTGTAACATTGTGTTTCCTCGATTTATGGACGGGTTTCATTCCGGCAGCAATTCCAATCTGGCTTTTCAAAATAATTGCTGAACTTCACCTTTTTATTTTTTTTTCATTTTCTGCATGAATCAGGGACTTGTATGCATTAAAAATTAAGATCAAAATTAATTTCATTACTCCTTTTCATAGGGAAAGATATTTAAGGGTTCATTTTGAGCAGTTCCAGGATAAAAACAAGTCAGTAGCTCAGACTTTTCCCTTTTCCCTCTTCTTCCAAAGGCATCTGCAGGAATCGTAATGATAATCTCACCAATGTCTATATCTGGCCTGTTCTTTCATGGGTGATAATTACAGAAGTAATGGAAAAGAAATAGTAGAAACAGATGAACAGGCATCAACTTGGATGGCACTGCTGGCAAAGTAGCAAGGCAATTTCCAGTATATGAAAAGTGCATCTACTTAATGAGGGCCAGAACTATACAGAGCCAATTAAGTGAAGACGAGCGCAAAAAAAAAAAGCAGGTAATAGTGAGTTTACAGATATCCCCTGCATGTTTTGGAACTTGCTCCTTACTTTTTTTCTTTTTCTGAGTACATCCTTCACAGCCCTTGGCAAATCTAAGCATGAATTTGCTGTGTAATGAATAAGATTACTGAGTGCTCATGGTGTGCTGGGGGCTGTGTAGTCAGCCCAACAAATATGGGATTTGTTTGCAGGCATGTAAAGCAAAACACTGGGCAGGGGAGACTCTAACCTGCTTTTAATGTTCTTCAGACTTCGTGTGCATTTCCTGCCAAATGACTCTGAGATTTCTGTTCCAGCAGCCTGCACAACCAGGGGCTGCCAACAGATTCTGTGCAGAATAACTTGGAGAATTTCAACTCCTGGTTTGTGACCTAGTTGTACTTCAAAGGACACTTAGAGATGAATGTACTTTTCCCACACATACCTAGGTTATGGAGAGGTACTTTTAAATTTAACTTTGCTAAATGTTATGCAAATTCAGTGCATTTTAACTTTCACAGTGTGGAATAGAAGTGCTATGCTTTACTTTAAACACACATTTTTGCATAACAATATTAAGTTCTATATATTATCTTAAAATGCAAAATGCATAAATCTACATGGCTGCAAGAGCATAAGCAGAACATATTACTCTGTGAAAATGGAAGCATAGTCCCAGCAGCGTGCAGCATCTGTATATTAATCAAGCCCACTGATAGCTTTGTTTCAGGGAAAAGAACTTAAAGTTAACTTTTTTTTGCTTTAATTTATGAACTACCAGGATATATTAAGCAATAATGCACTCCAAGAGAGAGCATTTAACACATGAAGAGGTTCGTATTTTTATCCTACTAGGCTA
Organism: Petroica traversi; assembly: GCA_025920805.1. NCBI lineage: Eukaryota > Metazoa > Chordata > Aves > Passeriformes > Petroicidae > Petroica > Petroica traversi. The sequence goes on from JAHLSL010000040.1 coordinate 6,999,880, forward strand.
AAAGAAAACCCATAAAGTTTTCAAATTTATAATGCTGCAGCAGAGATAAACTCCTGAAATCATAATTTAGCTGTTTCTCTGTCAGTCAAAAAAAAAGCAGTTACAGTTCAGTAATCAGATCCTAGTTATTAATTTTTCCCTCTTAAAAAAATGTAAACCTCAAAGTTTTCTTCACTGAGCAGATGAATTTCCATCAGTGCAAAGAAAGGCTCAGAGGACAGAGAGACCCATTGACTGTGTGTCATCTTCTCATGGCTCTATCCAGTGTGGAATTGGGCAGTGAGAGGGCCAGAGGAGGCTCCTAAGTGGTGCTGAGAAAAGCAGCAAAGCAATTATTTAATTAAAGGAAGAAGTGTTCTTTACCTCACCTTTGTCCCACTCCCAAAGAAGGTGGTGTCTGCTGTCATGAACGGGGGAGTGAAGAGATTTGGGGTTGTTCAGCCTGGAAAAACCACCCTTCCTGTACCTAAAGGGGTCCTAAAAATTGCTGGAGAGGAACTTTTCAGATAGGCATGTAGCGACAGAACAAGGTGAATGGCTTTAAACAGGAAAAGGGTAGATTTGGATTCGATATTTGGAGGAAATTCTTTACTGTGAAGGTGGTGAGAGACTGGCACAAATTGCCCAGAGAAGTTTTGGATGCTTCATCCCTGGAAGTGTTCAAGGCCAGGATGGGTGGGGCTTTGAGCAATCAGATCTAATTAAAGGTGTTCCTATCCATGGCAGGGAGCCTGGAACTAAGTGATTTTTATGGACCCATCCAACCCAAACTATTTTATGAACACTATTAATGATGACTATTTGGGCATGTTCATAGTTGAAGATTTTTCAAAGGTATTTAAGCTTTTTTATTCACAGAAATTGTTCTCAGTAGGGTTTTCTGCATTGTCTGTTGAAATCCGTGGGACTTGCTTTAACATCTTTCCATTAAATGTAGACAGTTCACCTCTGTACTTAATTGCATGTTTGGGTGCCTAAACACTTCTGAGAATATAATCCTAAATTACTTGTCTGCAATAACAGAAGAACTTATGACAGACTGCCATCATTTACCTGTACTCACAAACATAATCTGTTCCCTACCCACCAGAACATCCTTTAAAATGTACTGAATAAATCACCTCTGCCTAAATAATTGCATGTTCAGGTTGTAAACCATTAAGATTCATTGATTTATTACAAACCTTTTGAATATGACGCTCTGGCTTGGAAAACATTCCCAGGCATATCAAGAAGCCATACTCCTGGCAGAGAAACAAGGCAGAAAAATGGTATTTCTGTGGTTTTATCTTTTTCACCAGGTTCTGTAAAGTGCATGTCTACATGAATAATCGTGTCCCATTCCTCAGAAAATGTTTAGGCGTGTTGTTTTCCCTAATTGAAGGAAACATAAAAAGACAAAATTCTTTCTGCTGTTACTTTGATAATAGAAGTGGGAAAAGCTGAAGTGATTGCACTCTGGTCTCTTAGGTAGAGTCACGTGGTGCCATAAATAGTTAAAAGTTACTCAAACCAAAAGGCAAAAAATTTGTGTTAAAAGCTCATGGATTTTCCAGTTCATTGTACAGATTCTTCTCACAGTAAAATTATTTAGTCCCTACTGGCTTTTTAAAGCTGTCATAAATGGTTTAACTATATTTAAAGTTGATTTATGTCTTTCATGTGGAATACTGTCTTTTAAGAAGAAGGAAAAGGGAAAAATATAAACATAATTTTTAAAAAAATACTGTATTAATTAACTTGAATTTTTAGACTCTCTAACACATCAGTAATATGATAGAATTTAATGTTAGTGTGTTCTGTCACCTAGTGACATTCTGAGGGAGAGTTTTTGGCAAGCATTTGTAAGAAATCAGCTCTTTTTATTTGTTGGTTTGCAATGTGCATGAAACTGGTTTTTTGGAATGCTCTCTTAATTGTTCTTTGTTTGATAGAGCACTTGTTGCTACACATGAGACTGAACAGCCTGGTTACTTCTTTCTCGTGACAAAAGGAGAAAGGAGAACTTCTGTCTTCTCTGTGATCCCTCAGAAAAGTAATTTCTGGTAAGATTGATTGAGAGGACTGTTTTATAACACCTTTTTGGGTGTTCTTCCCACACTACATCTGTTCTGGGTATCATTGCACATATCAGTAGCCAGACCAACGCTTTGGATTGCCCTATTTTTAGTTTTATGGATGATACTCCAAAATAACATGGGCTAATGTAGCCCTAAACTTAGACTGTTAAACTCTGACCTAAATGTCTGGTAAATCAAATTTATACTCTCTTGTTTCCTGAGGATGACACAATAAGATAGAAACTGAACTAAAGCTCTTTTGACTTTACTATCTAGAACAAATAGCAAAATATATAGATTAATAATTCAAATGAATTGCATGGAACTTGCTCAGGACCTTGTGCACATTACAACGTGTGCCTACCACCTACAACTCCCTGATACCTAATTCTTCTTAAAAGCATTTCCTAAAACCTCAAGTAAAGGTTTCTCCAAAAACGTTTAGGAAAATTCAGTTTGAAGAGGTGATCTTAGATGTAATTTTCACATGAGAAATTTCATTTTTAAGCTCCTGAGCCCCTGTACTCAGGGAGAGTTAGCATGGGCAAGAAATCTGACAACCTGCAAACACTGGAGCAGTACAACTGAAATATGTGGGGGATTTGTCTCTGTTTTGTTGTTGCTGGATATGAAGGAAGAAAGGAAAATATAGAGGAGGATATAGAATAATTTTTCCCTACTCTTCAGGCACAGCAATGTATTTAACAGGTATTAGTTTGGGCAACTTAATAAAGAGCTGGAACTTTTCCCCTGGACTGTCTGGCAGAGGAATGTGTTTAACTTATGTTGTCAAGGTAACATCAGCAGCATTTTCAGACCCCTTGAGTGCTTTATTTTCCATTCTTTAATATTTGCTGGATATGGTGGGCAGACTTGCACACCCCTCAAAGTGTTTCCAAGGGCCAGTGAGTCATTGCTGAAATCTACCCGTGAGACCCCCTCCACTTTCTTGAGGTGATCCTGTAACTATTGGAAAAAACTTTTTTTTTTCCAAGAATGACAAGTTTCAAAATTTCTGTCTAAAATGTTTTTTTAAAAATTACCTTGACACTTGCGATGGGGAGAAACAAATATTTTTTGTGGCTTTAAATCTCTCACTTTCTACCATGAGCAGAATTGTGCTGGACACAGAACACAGAATTAAGGTCAAGTTTTAAAATACGCCTTTTTAATGCAAGGGGCTCTGCATGGAGCAAAGCTTTGCTGTAGAAATAATTTCACAATTATTCTGTTTATTCACTATAGTGCACTAATTCCCTCCCTGGCTCTGCATGTTAAACAATATGTGTCCATAAATTAGTTGCAAAAACACACTGGAAAAATTATTATCTCCCTGGCCCAGTGTCTTTGCATTTTTCATCAGAAGGGTTTCAGTCCCTCCATTGGATTTCACAGTGTGGTGACTGTAGCTGCAGGAGCCCCGCGGGGCTCTGTTTGTGAGGAGCCTCATGAATTGAATCCCATGGTTCTGTCTGCAGGGGGTGACTGGCAATGAACCAGCCCCTGTACACTGAAGAACATTCTCAAGGGCAGCTGCCAAATGGTTTTCCTTTTTTAACAATTAGCAGCCAACTTCTCCTGCTCCCTTCAAAGGCCTCTAATTTAACTGCATCGCTTCACTTTGATTATTTCGGCAAACTCAGTGCTATTAGTGTGCTCCCTTCTCAGCTGTCTTTCCTCCAGAATCTTTTAGAGTTTTCTTGCCATCCATACTCATTTTCTATATCTGCTAACATATAGAGCCTGGGATGTAAACCATCACATTTTGTGAGTAGGGTCAATGGGAATAGTTACCATACTTCCTTAAATAACAACAGAAATACACAGAATGTGTCTTCCCGGGCATTTCAGATGAGAAATGTGCTGTGGCAGTGAGTCTCTCAAGGTAATTCCCATGTTGTGGTCTCAGTTGCTGTCTGGGGTTAAACCACAACAGGCAGAGGGGCTGGATTTCTGATATTGAAAATAGACTGGAAGATGCATTCATAATCCTCTATGAACTCTTACAGTCACTCAGTCAACAGCGCAAAAACAGAGCTAATTTGAGGTTTATATATATATATATGGACATGGTACCAAGCACTCAGAAGCTGCAATAGTTTTGCTCAATAAATCTGTGTAAAATGGACTGAGCCAACACTAAATCGCATTGAAATCAATGACACTTGTATAATTTCCCCAAATGCTGGGGAAAAATGACTTCACAATTTCCTGAAATAGCCAACAATTTGCATCTCTGAGAGGACAAATAATAATTTAACACTTTGTTTGAATAGGTTTGCTTTTCACTATAGATTTCTAATAAAGTCCATATAGTTTTTCACTGTGTGAAAATCACCCCAAAATCACCGTCCATTGCAAAATTCAAATATTTCTGTATGGAATAAACAAAAAACAACAACAACAACAACCTGTTGTGCTAACTTGATACACTTACCTGCAATTTTAGGGAGAAAACAAAACTTGAAAGCCAGATAAGGTTCTATAATTTCACAGAAACTGATTTGGCTCAGATGGAATTGTAGATGGGATTACGTATCTTCTATTAAATAATGTTTTGTGTGTTGTTGCCTTCCAAAGCAAAATTCTGACTAAGAGATACCGTGGATGAAGAGTATTGTGCTCCAAATTACAAGGAAAGTACATTACTCAGCTGACAGCTGACCTGCCATTTATAATTAATGTCAGAACAGCAGTAAACCAAAATGACTACTTTTCCAACTGATGTAACTTGTCTTCTGTCTTGTCCTTTTTAAACCTCTTTCAACACACTATATCTATTGGCATATCCTTCTAAAATCCCTTTCAGCGCTGTGTTTTGATCTCTTTAGCCAGTTGATCCCATTTTCTCACAGTGTAATTTTGTTTAATTGAACAATGTTCTCTTAATTAAGAAATAATTAAAGTGGAATTTCACTGAAAATATCTAGGTCTTACCTTATTTCCTGTTTTGCCTAGGAAGACAATCTGTTGGAGCAGCTGTGTGAACAGTAAAACACACCTTGTATTAAGAGGCTAATCTGTTTTAACCATAATAAAAGTTATCTTAGTACTGCAGATACCCAGAAGGATCTTTTCACTCTCTTCCTTATCTGTCTTAAATCTCTCAGAGAAATGAGAAGTCTCTTCTTATATTCTCCTGGATTTAATTTACATACTGTCAGCACTCTTGACTGGTCTCAGATTTGACACATGCAAGAGAATTGAGAGAGGAATAATAAGTTGAACGATTAAAGTAAGTGGGAAGGGAAAGAAATGAATATTTGTGAAGAACATGCACAGAGAATATAGTAAAATAGCAAATGTGGCAGTTAAGGATGATGCATGCATTTCTTTTTTTAATGGAAGTATATAATTATGACTATCATGCCTGAAATTCAGTAAGCTATTTGGGAAGAAAATTCAAAGACTTCCTATCATATTTATTCAATATGTAATATCCGTGAAGAGAAAATAGTTTAGCATGGCGTGTGAGTGCCCATGACTATCTCATAAAAAAATATATATGAAATATATTAAATACATATATATACACATTTATCTATATTTAAATTATGTATATGTCTAAGAGCCTTTGGAACACCAAGTCAAATTGTATTAGTAACAAGCACAGACTAGTGTTAATTTAAACTTTCATTAGATTCCTGCTAGTATCTCTTCAACTTCATCATTCCTTGACAAGCACAAGGGGAAATGATGTGCCACTTTTCATTTTCCAAGTATGATACATTTAATAATGGAAGTAATGTTTTTAAACTCTGCAATTTGCATGGGAGCTTAGCAAAATAGAACATTTTTAATAAGAGTGAGGTGCTAGAATCCATATTGTGACAGAGCTGACCACTCAGAATTTGGGGCAAGGAAAATCAAGGGTGTGAGAATTAAGAATTGTTTTAGAGAGAGATAAGCAGGACATAGGTGTGCATATATATGTGTATGCACATATATATAGATTCTTGTCATATTTCCTCTATGTACTGTTGAAAAGCAGTAAGCATTCAGAGACAATTTACTTATTTTTTTTCTTTTTTTAAGAAAAAATCCCAAGATTTGAATGGTGTATTTGAACTATCTCTGACAATTGTTACTTCTGCTGGTAATTATTGAAGACTGAAAACTGTTGTTATGTGCATATGTGATAGACTCCCCAGAGACAGCATGGCAAATATGAAACCTGCTGCATGTGCTTGATCTGAACCATAAAAGCAAGTGTATAATCAAATAAAACAGGCTTGTAAAGTGCTCTCACACTTCAAAGCTCGCTATTAAAGCATCTTTGTTGGATTCAATGTTTATTGGGCTCCAATGACTTCTGGGGAAAATGTGCTAATTTTACTCAAGGCTTGATATGTCCCTTTCTAAGAGCAAGGAGGACCTTTCCGTCATGGATGTGAGGGACAGGGGGATATTTCAAGGCTACAAATGCACATCAGTGTTATTGTGGTACATGCAAGTATCAGAGTTTACATAGCAATAACCCAGTGGTGGTAGTTGTTTGACTGACCCCTCTTTTCCAGTGTCATCTTTTACAATTTTGTAGATGGTTTTTATTGTAACGTATGTACTGGTTTTGACTGGGATGGAGTTGATTTTCCTTCACAGTGGCTGGTACAGGACTGTGTTTTGGATGTGTGCTGAAGGCAGTGTTAGGAATATTTTAATTCTTGCTGAGCTGTGCTCACACAATGCCAAGAAATTTCTTCCCTCCCACACTGCCCCACCAGTGAGTGGACCGTGGGATTCATTACGGGATAGGCAGGGGATAGACTTGGGAGCTGACCCCCACTGCCCCCCCGGGGTATTCCAGACCTTATTGGCCAGGGTTACCATTGCACAAGGACCGGCTGGGCATCACCACAACCAGCATTGTTATCTCTGATATTTTATTTTGCCTATTATTATTATGTCTTCTTCTTAATTTTTTTTTTTTTTTTTCTGCTCTGATGGTTCTTCCATCTCACTCAGTGTGGGGGTTAAACTGTGATGCTGTTGCATGGATATGAATGTGCACATAGATGATTTCTGTGAAGTAACTGAGATGCTGTAAATCCACATCTCTTGCTTAGATGTGACCTGTGCTACTCTCCTCTAGATACTCACACACACTTACCAGTTCCTTGTGATGGCAAAGATGCTGGAAAGTAAATTCCATTGGCATAATTCAAAGATGTCACAAAAATGATATATTAATATAGTCTTTACTTATTCTCCTACATCTCCCTTTAGGATTTACAGCAGTCAGTCTGCATGTGTTCCTTTTGCTGTGGAGGCCACATCCTTGTATAGGAACCCAAGGAATTAATTTAATGTTTGGAATCACCTGGAATCTAAAATTGAGCATATATTTAGTTCCATGAGCGACAAAAAACAGCTGTAAAAAACCACAAACCAGCCAGTTTATGGATAAGGGCTGATAAAGGGCTGGGTGCAATGCCAGATTTCTGAATGACATGGGAATATTTCACAGCATTGGGATTCTTGTCGCACAGCAAGAGGAATCTTTATGTAGCATGTAATATCTATAAAACAGGCTGTGTTTTACGTTAAAAAAGTCAACATTAAAACAGTCAGGTTAAAAGAATAAAAACAGATTTTGAAATAATCTTGGATGTAGTCGGTAGTGTTCCATCAGTATCTTTCATTGGTTTTGACAGTAATTTGCTCTTGTAAAATATGAATGGAATAAAATACCGATGTATTTGATACAGGGTGAGTGATATTGGTAAGAACAACACTCCCATTTTCAATGTACAAATACTGTTTCAAATTGGCATATTTTTATTGAATTTTGACTGGTTATGTTAACAGTTCCATGAAACACTTACTTATGTAACCAATACTAAATATATATAATTTCATTTATTTTATTTTCTGGTATAAACTTTCAGAAGTGGAATAGAGTATTTTTGATTCTGCAGCTCTTCCTTTTGGGTAATCATTTCACCTCTCCTGGATGTTAATTGTTGCTGCCTAAACATTCTACTTTGTGCAGCTCTAAATGATTACCTAAATTATTATTCAGAGAAAATTGTCTCATAAGGAAAATAGGTCAAAGAGTAAAATAAGAAGAAAAAAAAAAAAGCAGCACATTCTTCCAAAGGTGGAGAAAATGGTGGTGCCTTCCTAATCTCCTATTTTCCAAAGCTGTTTATCCTCTGCTGTTACTCACTTTAATTCTTAATCCTTGAACAGTAAGAAAAAAGAAAAAAAAAGAAAAAGACAAAAAAAAAAAAGACATTGATTTGACTGGAATGAGAGTGGCTCCTTTTATGAGGTGTATTGAGTTCAAGTAGTTCTTGGTCAGAATTAAAAATATTTGCTACATCATTGTGTTTATTTCTGAAATCTGGTGAGGTCTGCTTGTATTAAGTACTGTTTCATTCTTATCTTCAATACTTCCTTGAAGTGCTGCTAGAATTAAGTGAAAGAAAATGGGTTTGAAGAGTAGATTATAATGTCATCTGTATTAAAACAAACAAACTCGATGTGAAAAATGCATGGCTCCAGAAATAATTCCTTTTCTCCTCCAGTTCCACAAAAATCATTAAACCGTATTATACATTCCACTTAATAATTTTGTCTAATGCTACAAAATGTGTTTAATTTTTTTACTAAAGGATAAATGGTCAATGACTCACATATATTAATTCAGGAACATCTGCCTGCTTACAGATAAGAGTCAGGGGAGAAAGGCAACTGTGTTGAAGCTCTTTCTTGAAAAACAATATTTTCCTATATTGTGAAAAAAAAATATGCAGCAGCAGTAGTTGATTAGTGAATTGACATTATTTCTCAGATGTCATTATCTGGAGAAATGCTCAGGTGGTTTAAACCCTTGCTGTGTCAATCCCCCGTCTTGTAGTATTTTGGAAATGTTGATTTTTTGGATTGCTCACAGTCCAAACTGAAGTGTATGAAGTTCTCTCATGGTGAAATTAAAATGACCTCCATATTGTGCTTGACTTTTGTTTTGGTCTCTCTTGTGTTTTGGGGTGTTGTTTTTTTTTTTATAATTTAGTTTTTAGGACTGTGCAAAGCCAATTTATTTATTCTGAATTCTTCTGAGGTAAGGGAGAAAAAAAAAAAGCAGAGAGAAACAAAGACAAATGTATGCAATCCCAGAAAGAAATGTTATAAATTGTGAGCTTAAGGAAAAAAAAAGTGGTTGTTTGGCTCAGATTTTTTTGTTTAAACAGAAACTACAACCCATTTTTGGCCTCTTTTAAGGGATTGTTGAACACTGGTGTGGTGGGAGGGAATGTAATTATTGTACACTGAGGCTAAGTCAGTTTCAGCCAAAGTGATTTACTTTGCACAAATGTAATGCATAATGAATGTATGGTGAATTTATAATGCTTTTCCTTGCAGTACTTGTTATCAGACGTAGCCAATGCCAAAATTTTATTTTCACATACAATGTATTTTATTCTAATTACAGCAAATTAATTTGACCAGAAAAAGAGAGATAACAGTGCAGAGAGAATGTGAATGATAGTCTGCAAACATGCAGAGAGACAAAATGGAATTAGTTTAGAATTTTTTTAACGATTGTCCTTTTTAATAGCTGGGTGGGGTGGTGACTGAGACTGTATTTTCAATTACTCTTCAGGTCATTAATGTTGATTACATTCTTCTTCTAACCATAACTCTTTATTTAATGAAAATGTATGCTACCCACTAAGCAGGCATGTAGTTAGGGAACAATACAGCAGGATTTGATTGCCCTATTAACAATAATCATTGTGAGACTTTGGGAGTAATAATTTAATGACTTCTTGCACTCTTGTGCTACTTTTTGGTAGTGTTCATTCAGCATGTACTACAGCGATATCCCTAATGAAATTTAAACTTGCCAGAAAGCATTATTAACTGGAGATAGGCAGGTATTGAAATACCAGACCTAACAGGGCTCCAGAAACTGCCTTAAAATATCTGTGGACCAGATAACCTAATTCAAATAAAACAAGGCGGAATCTCAGAAAAAGAAAATTAAATACTTTGCAATAACTGACAGGGTACATGTGAAGAAGATTGGGGGCTGGAGAGGGGAAGGAAATGTTTTATTTGTTTGTCTTTCTCCTCCTCTCAATTCACAATCATTGCCAGCCTTGTGGACCAAGTGCAAGGCTGGTGGCAGAGAGCTGAAATTGACCCAACCAGAGAAAAAGTTGAGACTGTTGAAAGGTTTCCTTTTATGGGGCTCAGTCTCGCTCACAGGTCAGCTGTCAAAATCTCACTTGATGAGTGCAGCTCCTGTTCTCTAAAAAATTCACTCCTCTGCATTCTGAATTGACCAGTGGAAACTGTTTTACTGACACAAAAAATTAACAGTCAAGGAAGACATTTTACCTAGTCTTATATGAAGAGTTAAAGACAGGGAAAGGAGCTGCTGCTGTACCTTCAACACTTCTTTGAGCCAGAATAGAGAACTCTGTGTTTCAATTATCTGGTTGCATGTTTGCACACATTTTCTCCTCGCTCAGCTAATTCTTTGAGCTTTGTTATACATATTCAAGCTAAAGAATACACTTGGTAACGTTGTACTGGGAAGAGGCCTATGACTGAATCATGTCAAGCACAGAAACACAGAGTGCTCTGAGCATCCAACACTCATTGGGCACTCATTGTCTGAGCAGTGGTGTCTGAGGTCAGCTGCATGCTTGCCCATGAAACCCAAGATCATTCTTTTCCAAAACACACTTCAGTCAGATGCTGCTTGATGTCATAAATATATGATTACCTGAGTCCAACAACTGAGACTCTGTCAGTGGGGGGGTGAGAATTCCTGCTACATTCCAGTGTGAAGTTAAACTTTACTGTGCTTTGCTGAAATTAATCTCTCTAACACCAGGCTGAGGCTCTCAGGGGGCTCTCACAAGGCCAATAATCACTCTGTGGCTTGGAGGCAGAAGTTAAGAGTTGGAAGTCTGTGAAGAGGCAGCTTCCTAGAACTTTACTGGCTTAACTGCTGATCAGTAAACCTGGTGCATCTCAGCTGAGATCAAAGTGTAAGTCATTTGCAGCACTGGCTGAAGGCAAACATTTCCACTTAGAGTTGAAGGATGGTTTAACAAGCTGGGTTTTATATATTCCACTAGTTGCTAACTAACTCAGAGCCTGAAGTTTGTACTTGATTTGCTTTCTGTCCATCAACTGCTCGTCGCAGGAAGGAGAAAATGTGGCCTTGTGATCTAAAGTGAATTAATTTTCATCTCATGCACAATCATGTTTTCATTATACTGGAAGCACACATTTGACGTATTTTTCTATAAACAAATATTTAAAGATAATATAAGAGAAACATAAGAAAATAACAGTAGAGGGTATATGCTTACACTTCAAAGACCTTTTTGTATCACCTCTTTAAACTGCTGTGGATAAGAATAATTCCAGAGTTAGAACAGAGGGAAGACTGTAAAAAGTTAAAAGGTAATCATTATGTCCTAGAAGGTAGTAAAAATGTATATTCACTGTTTTTATAACTTTACAATGTATGCCAACTGTCTAAGTAAAATTCTCTGCACATGTAGAAGTATCCATATATATAATTCTGTGTTTTATGTAAATGCAGAATTCTGTCTTTAATATAAATATAGAAACAAAAGTAGATATATGATGAAGAAGATTATATCCAGCTCTGCACTGAGGCTTGCTCTAAAATTTCTTCAGCAGACAGAAGTGGCCACAGCCCCTATCCCTGACCTCTCATGCTGTGCAGCACTTCCAGGTCAAACACTTGCAGTAACCATCAGGCTAATTGAATATATTCTGTACCATTATCCCAGAAAAGAATCTTTCTAGTTTTATAATTGCTTAAATAATTTTGGTCTTCAGTAATGTTAATTTCAGTAACTGACATCTTATCTCCTTATTATTCTTGAGATCTTTTAAGAGAGGAATAAGACTGGCTCAAGTAATTGTTAGTTACCTGATTGCTGCCTGAGCAAGTAGGAGAAAAAAAAATTATTGTTTGTGGTCTTTTTATGTTGTACCACAGAAAATTTGAGAACAGAACGTAGTACTAAGCAGATACAGTCTTGTAAGGCAGTATAAACCATATCAGCACTGGAAGGCAGCATAGCAGGAAGTGTTAAGAATATCAATCACAGAAAGTGTTTCTTTATTTCCTATAAATTCACACATCACAGTCTGACTGACATTCAATGTCAAAGTCAAATTTAATAGATACAGTATTTCACCCTTGATGCTCAAACCAAACCAGATGTTTTCTTCTATTTGCAAAGCACCATAATTTCAGGTCAAAGAGAAAGGTTTTACTTTACAACATTTATCATGTCCAGGAAAGTCACTGATTACTTCTGTGAAGTTGACTGTGGTCACACAGTAACAACTACAATGCTGCAGTTCTGTCAGTAAGCCAGGCTTTGGCCACTTCCGTAAAATTCTGGTTTCTTGGTTAGAATGGGAGAGAGTGTGTCCCTTACTATGTAAAAAAAAGTGCAGTAATTTCTATATGATAATTTTGTCATATAAATATTTATTTATTTATTTTTGTGAGTGTGAGTCTACAAGACTTGTTCTTAAACATTCTTTACATAGATTCAGAACCACTTAAGCTGCTTGCATTTTTTACATATATTTTATCTTTATTTATATCTGGTGAAGAGTCAAGAATTATTTAATCTGCTCAAGTGTAATACTGGATGTTTATTACACAAAGTGTATCTGTTACCATTCAAGAGTCTTTCTTACTTGTTCATGTGGTTGGTCTTTATTTTCTCCCACTTCAAGGAATTCAACATGTTAATCTAAACTTTTATAGGAAAAAAAATATGTCCAGGCATTTTTCACCTGCGGCCACACAGAGCATACAGAGTTTGTGAACGTACATTTTTAATCTGACCTTGGCAACCTTTCCCAGCCCTTCACTTAAGTGGTTCTTCATCTTCCATCTGTTCTATTAGGCAGAAGCACCTTCGTCAAGCACAGGGACCTGACCTGTATGATTTCTTTCAGATGCCTGCCTTGATTGCCCTATCTATTAGCAACCTATATTTCTTACCACAGAGGATTTTCTGAATAACTGAGGCAGATATCAAATAGCTATATGTAATCTTTTACCACAGAAGAACTCTGACATTAGGAAAATTAAAATCTGTTTTAGTCATACCACATTAAAACTCTTGTTTGACATTTAAAGGATTGTTTGGTACAGATCTTCTACTGGATTTAGGTTGAGTTGCTTTTGTAATAGGATTTGAAAGGGAAATAAAACCTTCAAGAGAGTTTTAGAAGTTGTCTCAGGAAATAAAAAACAAAAATATATTTTGTCTGATAATTGTGCTCTATAAAGGCTTTGATTTTAAATCTTGATAGTTCCCAAAACTTCTAAAGCATAAAAAAAAAAAGGAAAAGATCTTGGAAACTTGGGGGGTTTAGGGTTATAATTACATTGGTGGTAATAAGATTAAAAATTGGGAGGTTTGGTGGAATCAGTAATCCTATGTCACAATTGAAGGCACAAATCTCAGAAAGTTTGATAGTTCTTGGACTTCAGCTTTGTGGAGTAAACATATTAGTTCAAGTTACTTACCTGACTTAAAAATTCTCCAGTCTGGAGTGTGAAGGAAGAAAACAAGTACCACTTCAGCTAATAAAATAGAAAAAAAAAATGTGGGGAAAAGGACAGAGAGTTTTTATATGATTAAGAAATAAAGAGCAAGCATGTGATTTTAGAGTGTTTTCCTTTTACATTTTGCAATCCTCAGCCTACATTATTTCTCATTATTGCTTTGACATAGAGTGGTGATTGTTGCTGTGTTACAGAAGTGTGCAAATTCTCTATATTCTTAAGCATTGTAGCCTCTCTAATTTATGTTCTATTTTGGTTTATATTTCTAACACCTCCAGAGACTTAACCACCTTGCATTCCTGTTTATGTATTGTTTATTTGGCATATAACCATGGGAATACTTTTCTGTGGGGGCTTTTTCCCTTCCAATTTCCTTCCAATTTCTTCCACTCACATGGCCATTGAAAAAAGGGATTTGGAGTTATCCAGGCTAACTCAGATTAGTTCATTTACTCTGGAAATAATTTTGAATCAAAAATATACAAGATTTTGTGTGGCTTTAATAGCTAAGAAATTTCATATTTCATAATGTTTGTGCAGCTAATTGCTCTCCCTGAATAACTTCAGTCTCCCCATATTTTTATGGTGTCAAGTTAAGCAGCTTCCTACAACTCCCCACACAGATGTGTGATAGTAAGAATCATTTAAAAAAAAAAAAAAAGAAAAAAGAAAATTAGAACCTCCAGTAGGTCATGAAGGTTTTGGAAAAATTTTCAATGAATGTCAGTTTTTGAAAAAACAGTGGGACTGAAAACTGGTTATTTTCAGTTTCTCTGTTTCAATGTTTTATTTAACAAAACTTTACTTTCCATATCAGTGTAGGTTGTTTTAATTTTTTTAAAATCCAATTTTGTTTTCATTATTAAAATTTTGACGGCAAATAATAACGATGACAAATCTGAATAATACTCAGACTCCAGCTTTTAGAATTTGCAATGTTGAAATATTTGAGAATGTAAAAATATGAAAAAACTTTCATAAGACAGATTTTTTTTCCCTAAGAAAATCTCCATATAAGTATTTCGTTGATAGAAAAGAGGAATTCTACCATGAAGTCAAGCACTGGTGAATCAAAATTATAATATGTTTCTTCCACCCTTGCTCCCCCTCTGGGCCAAATCCCTATGTTACTCATTAACGGTAACATGTTTCTTACAGTTTATCCAGCTGCCTCTTTCTGTGTGCATATTTGTTCAGGTAAAGCTGTTTATATTTTCAAGTGTCTTTATTTACACCTGAAACATATATTTTTGGAAAGCATTTGATTTTCTAAGTACTAGACTGGGGTTTTTTTCTGTTGAATTTATGCTTATGTATTCCATTGGGTATAGGTTATCCACTTGAGATACACAGTAATGGATGCTGATAAATTCCTGAGGAACCAAAGAGCACTGGGCTTGTTTCTTTAAGCAAAATATCTTCACCAAGATGGCTTGAAATGTTTACTTTCTTACAGATCAACTAAGGTTTTGGATGCTTTGCTAAGAACACCAGGAAAACATTTACTACACACTGCATCTTCACAGATATCACTGGTTTTGCTTTTTGAAATGATCACTGTTGCCTTTAACAGCATTAGGATTAGATGGAGTTAAATCAAAGCTTCCAGGATTGTGAGAACACCTGGATCTACTGCATATCTTAGTCAAGTCCTGACACACCTGCAGGTCTTACTCTGTTATATCTTAATGTTCCTCCAAGCCCAAGTTTCTGGTGGAAATGCACTTGGAATTTGTCAGGTTTGTTCCCATGTGGCTTAGTCCAGACAAAATAGGACACAAGGGCTGTGAGTTGAATCTGTTCTGAAGTTTGGACACATACAATGACATTTTGCAATAGTTCACTGTTGAGATTCTGAAGTATGCTGTTGTACTCACTAGAAATCTTTTTCTTCTCCTGAATGTAGGTTATGTTTTGTATTATATATATTTTTAACAATCGATCTGAAGGCATATGGTCAATGAGATTAATATATTCAAAAATTTTAAGAGAGGCTTTTGAAAAGTGTGATTTGACCACAAACTATCTCTGTGTAAGCACAAAACCTGATATCAAAAGGAAATAAATTTGTAAAGGCTGGACTTTCCCAAGAGAGAACCCAAAGTGAGAGAGACCATAAATAAATATGTTTGCAAATACATTTTCCTCTTATCCACTGTGTCCTGGTAGCAGATATTCTTCTTAAGGTTTCTCCTCAGCCTGGGAACAAGGTATTTATGAGAATAGCAGGAAAATCCATTCAGTACTCTTCAAGTCCTCCCTTTCTGTTTTCCAACCTTCTTGGATATTTCTGACCACATGGTTCTTCCTGTATTTTCTTTCCTTTTCTATGTTGCAATTGCAAGCTAAATTCACATTGCTTTGGTTTTTTGGTTTTTTGTGTTTTTTTTTAGTTTTAATATTTTGGCCTTAGTGCAAATGGTGTTTGCATTCAATTTAAAACTCATCCTTTCCTGGTTACTGCTAGCTATGGTGCTGTATATTGTCCAATTTAATTGTGACTGGAATTTCAGATCATAAAAAGCAGTATTTTTCTGGAGTCACAAAAAGATGAAGCCTAGGAATTTTTGTCTTGTTTGGGTTTTTTGGAGGGCTAGGGAGGGATTTAATGACAGTTTTCTCCCACGCCAAAAATTTCAGAATCAATAAGTCATCCCTTTTTCTTTTTTCTTAACAGAGCTTACATGACGACTTTATTATTCCTTCTAAATTCCTCAAGCTGTTTAGCATTGTGCTGTCCTGTAGCTCGGAGGTGATAGTGATACTGTGTTGTTGTGAAAATAATGGTGACACTACACTTGAGTAAATATGTGGTGGATTTCACAGGTATTTTCTCTGCTAGAAAAACATTCGAACTAGAAAAAAAATAATGTGTGTATAACCCTTAGGGAATCTCTCTGGTCACTCCTCCTCACTTTATTTTTCCATTATCATTTACATTTCTGAAAATGGACCTTTGTTAAAGACTTTTGGCTGTTATTTGGACTTTAGGCTGGCAAAATATGGTTTCCCTGAGGGATAATGACATGAAAAGAGGAATTATGTGAACCAATGCAATAATACTGTTGTGATGGTATCTTGCAAGGTGAGGGGGACTGAAGAGTAATGTACTACAGAAGCTATTTAAGAGTTGGAGTATAATATCTTTACCCACTTTGGCTTCAGAGCAACTTGCCCATGAAGTTAAATGCAGCTCTTGTGTAATTCAATTGCCACTTAAGAAAGGAAAGTGGATTTGTAGTTAGGATAGCCAAGGAACTCGGACTCCATTCTTGCCTCAGCCACATTTTTCCCGTGAAATCTTGGAAAATTGATTTGACCGGCCCCACAGGTGGAAACGTTATTGTTATGGTAATATTATGGTGTCTCAAACTTTTTATCATGTTCATGTTAAAAGGATGGCAGAGGTGAATCCCTATTAGATATTACCTGTGTTTACACTTTTTTCAATAAAATCCTGAGTTTTTCTCATGTTCTGGCTCCTGGATTGTCCTCTTCTGTGAGTCCTTAAATATGCCCCAGCTGTAACCACATCTTAAGGTGACCTACTTGTTACAAGCTGTCAAGTTACCAACAGACACCACTCTGCTCTTTCCACACTCTAGAGTGTAAAAAGTCACCAATTTGTATGCAAAAAGCCATGTTTTGGAGGCCAGTCTGCAGCTCCTTAACTTCAGTTTCTCCACAGGCAAGATACAGAGTCTGATTTATAAATACTGGCAGAGGTTGATGCCTGGTAGGACCTCAGTAATCCAGCACTGGTTGGATAAAACTTGTTATTAACTCCAAGGTCCTGTAATACATTTCTGCAGAAGTATAAATGGCTTCAAACAGTACAGCCCCAGGTTAATAACTTTGCTGCAAATCCAACAGCCACCCACTGCAGGAGTAGCTTTATGAAATAAACATAATGAAAATCAAATCTAATGTATGCTGAAAAAAGGTGACCTATGCATAAGTCTTTAATTCTAATTCTCTTTCTTCAGTTTTAGTCATTTATTTGTTGCCAGTGATGCTAAGGGTGCAGTGAAACAAAATGAAATCTACTTCTAATACATCTTCAGATTCCCAATAGGGTAAGTTTTGAATCGTAAAATAAAGAAAAGAAAAAGAAAAATGTATAAAATTATGTACTTTGTTTCCCCCCCTGTGGATGGGGTTTACAGGAAGAAAGCAAATGTTAGCTTGTTATTAGAAGTAGCCAGCCATCCACTGGAAATCACCTTTTCAACTAAAGGGGAAATAGCATTCTTTTTCATTAAAATGACTTCTTTTGTTTGTGTCAAACATATGCACTCACTCAGTAGATTCTCTGCAGTGGATCATAAATTAAATATGAAATTATATTTTAAAATCTACACACAATGCACACAGAATATAAAAACTTTGTGCAATTACTGCTGAGCTTTTGTATTCACTGTAATATCTACTCCAATGAAACCAAAAATCTTCACTATGTTTTTTCTTTAGGAGTAAATAAGGTGTGATATTGGGAGTTTGGTCATGGTTGGTTGCGGAGTTTTCCCCCTCACTTTTCCATCCAGTAAGTTGCTTCTTTTTTTTTACGTTTTCCTAAAATGCAGTTTATTATTGCATCTTTACCAATTAGGTAACTAAAAGCTTAAACCAGGAACCTTTATTCAATTCTTTGGACATGGCACCAGAGGTTTGGGTGATCTTTTTGTCTGTTTTGCAAAACTTCCTGCTGGCTCCTCTCTGGTTTTGGTGTGTGTCCTCAATCACATTAGAGGTGACAGTCTTCTGGAGTGCTTATTCACCACACAGCAACAAAAAATATGATAAGTCCTAGTCCTCAAACGCAATAAATCCATAGTAATGTGCTGATTTTAAATTAGTCTGCAAAACTTTGTTCTTGTTTTAGCTTAGGAAATGGCAAAGGCTCTGTATAATCCAAGATCAGTATGTGTTTGTTCCCAGTTTTAGAGCTGCTTTAAAACATTTATTGGCAAAACAGAGCATTTAGTGCCATGTAGATGTCTCTTATTCTCTGCTCTGTTGCTGTAGACTTTTGGCTTCACCAGAACCTATTGTTGCAGAAGCTGGCATGTCCCAACTTTCATTTCATGAACATCTGGGGAGGTCATTCATGGTAAAAGGTGTTGAGAACAAAGAAGATGTTAGCGAAAAAACCCAACCAACCAAACAAAAAGTCTTAATTAACACACTGGCTGGTTTCAACCCTTGCAAATACTGAATATATGTGGTTTACACATGAATATTCCAAAATTGTAACTGTCATCAAATTTCACAAATATTTGGGAAGCAGTGACAGAATTTTGTCAGTATTTTACTGGTAGTCTGTCCCTCTTCTGGGGAGAAACTTTTTTTTCACAGCTCATTGTGCAGTAACTAATGAAGTAGAAACAGTCACTGTTGAGCAATATTTTCTTAAAGTAATTCTTCCCTTCTTTAAGCCATGCCAAGTTATTTTCAGTGTCAGTAAAACTATCTACACTGATCCTATAGACTTAGAAGATCTAATGTTATTTATGAAAAGTCTGCTGCTGTCTTTTCTTAAATCTGTCTTTTAGTTGATTCATATTTGTCATTAACTAGTTCAAACCAAAGATTTTAATTATGGTAATAGGGTTGGGGCAGGAAAAAGTATTTTTAAGTTTTTGTTTGGGAATATTTTTCTTGTTCTACGTAAGTGTTGAAAGATATCTAATTTTCTATAGTAAAGTAGTTTTGTGCTAAATATTATGTCATTATGTTACCTTATTAACTACTTCTGCATCTGTTTCAAAAGAGAGCAATTGCAGAAAAGGCTCTAGCCATAATCTCAGAGTTCTAACAGAAATTATTTATTTATAAGGCCAGATACCCTGCCTTACCATCTGGCATTTAAACACTAAGTGCAGTCAAGACTGAGCTGTGTTCAAAGGGTTTTTGTCTAGAGAGATGACAAAAGACAGGAGCAATCTGCATTACAAGGGCTGAACACAGACCAGAGGGGACTTTCCTTGTTGAGAGGTGTGACAAATGAAAGGCAAAGTAGGTAGAAAGGCATTTGTGGTTCCTGTCACAGAGGATTTTTTATTATTTTTACCATTTTTCTCCTAGGAGTTCCTTCAAGAAGGCTGAGCAAAAAATGCCACATCTGAAGGCTAATTGGGAAGTTTGGTTACAGATCCCAGAACCTGCAACATATGGAAGAAACCCTGTGTTTATTAGCATTTCTTCTTGACCTGTCTCAGACAGCACAGCTGCAGGATGAGTTGTGGTGTGGCTCTTCAAGTTCGCTTCAACCATTTAACACCAGTTCTAATTCCAGAGGGCCAATGCTCCTTAAAGCAGCATATCTGCTTCTTGGATTGACTTAAAAATTAACAGCCCTGATCATTCCCTTCTCAGTTCCTGAAATTTTTTCTTCCACCTGCAGTAAAATATTTTTTTCCGTCCCTTTCTTTATGGACAGCCAGTACTGTGATATGCAGAGGTGTCTTTCTCCATTTAGATGACAGAAAACAAAAAATAAAATGGACCAGATCAAGTATTAACAAAATATAAAGTAAAAGAAATAAGTAATATCCAAGCAGGGTGTGTACTTCCGTGGGTTACACAAAGACAAAATCTGAATGGCAAAAATTTAATTTTATTGGAATGTAAGAAGTTATCAGAGAAATCCATTCAAGTGCCAAGCAGAGGAATAAATATTTTCAAAGACTAGAAGTTGGAATATGCTAAAGATAGAGCTATATTAGGTTGCTTATCCTTTATAGTTTGTTCCTTCTCCAGAGCAGGGTTCTTTTGTGAAGATATAGCCTTTCAAGTGCAATTCACATTGAAGGAAAACAGTATGAGGTTGCAGGAGAAAAATAACAATAATGAATTGAAAATTAATGTTAAGTTCCTTTAAGTCAGATGTTGATCTTTCATTGATTGTGACAGTTTATAATCCTAAGGTTTGGCCTTATATTAGGAGTTTTTAGCAGACTCTAAAGCTGAAAACACTTAGATGAATAGTACACGTTCAAAATAGTAGATGTTAAATAATACTAAGAGATTAGTTGCTGGAATAAGATTTTTTTAAATTTAGAACAATATTTGCATAGCTACTTAGTTGTGCTTTTCACTTCACTATTGCTGTGCTTGAATTGTAACAGTCATCATGTGTTAGCAAACTCTGAGCATGAAAATAGAGAAGAAGTGAAACATGTAATATCTATGAGGTTCAGCAAGAATCTAGGATAAATCACATACATAAACAGTGTGGGCTTTGTTATTTACAAAGCTATTCCAGCTCCAAATTACTATTGGTAGCTACGAGCCAGAGATCTACAAGAGATCAACTGTCTTCTCTCTGCCTTAAATTTTCATATTGCAGCCTCTGTTGTTCACTCAAAGTTTTCTGTGTTGAAATAAGTATTTAAAACTTCAGACACAGAGATATTTATGTAAAGACTAAGATATACCTGTATCTCAGCAAAATTCAGAGACTCCTGCAACAGAATAAATGGCTATCATCAGAAATGGGAGACAGGAAATAATGTACTGTGTTCCTTTTCCTAGGCTGGGACCTAGAAACAGGTGAGAAGGTTGAAAAAACAGTAACAATGGCAGTTTTCATGGGAACTGATGATGCTGGACAACTCTAGAAATCACACCTTGAGTCTCCACCTGACAAAAAAAATTACATCTGCATGTGGCAAATCATTCATTTGTAAAAGTTTGTTTCTGGTAGTGTTGTTGAAGAGATTCATGCACATGACGTAAAAATAATAAAAGGTTTAAGTTTGCCTTTTTAATTGCACATCATAAAAAACCATCTGCAGTGTATGTGAAAGGGTAAATCATTCTTGTGAATCTCAGGGCTGAAACTGTGTTAATAAGCATCATCCATTGACATTTTATCTGTCAGCTGTATCAGTATAGATCTGGAACACTTCTGGAAGAATTGTTATCAGAACAAATTCGCGAATTTCAGTGGATGTGTCTGGAGTTTGGAATGGTTTCCATGTGCACAGATACAGACTATGGGAGATGCTGTCCGGGAGCTGGGTACCTGTGTTAGTAGTGAGTGCTGGATGTCCAGCACTCACTCTGAAAGGGAGACCTTCCCTCAAGAAATAATCCAGTCAAGGAAGTGTCTGAACCCTGGTCTTGATGAAAAAAGCTCTTTGAAAGTGACCTCATTCAATGGTTCCAGCCATAGTTACAGCTTCCTTCTTGGGGAACTGGCTGTTCTTAGTCCAGTTCCAGACAACAGCTTTGCAAGGGCAGTAGATGGTTGTCCTGGAGCTCATTTCCAGTGAGTATTCCTCTGCTTCAAGCATTAACCATTCATCATTTTAGCTACTTTATTCCCTGAGTCTTTTTCTGAGCAGTTGTGATAGAATTTCCTCTCATCTCCTTTCTGAGTGTCCTTACCTCCATCAGAGTGCCACTGGGTGCTGAATACCTGAGAAAACACCACCCAGTCTGGAACGATCAGAGAGGAGAACCAAAATTAGGGTGCTCCTCAGTTAGAGACTCACTGGCCTTGGTATTTCCTAGCCTGTGAGATGGGCCTGAAATGATTGTCCATCCCTCAGGCTGAGTAGCACAACAACTGCTCTGTCCAAAAAGAGGTAAATTCTTTGCTCTTCAAAACAGAGGAGGCCCCTCTGAGCTGCTGAGGGACAAATCACTGCTCTATGCTCACACCTGAGCTGTGCCTGTGATGCCTTTTTCCTGGTGATAGGAAATGAAACCAGACATGGTTAGAGGGTTTGGGGTCTTTACCTCAGTATTTTAATCAGGATCCTGTTTGATGCATCCACTTCACCCAGGTGACAGTGTAGGAAAATGCACACCCATTGTCAATCACACACACCAGTTATAGACTTTACACATCAGCAGATCTAACACGGGAGCCCAATAATGGGGCTGGGGTGGGCTTACCCCTAGTTTACAGAATCTGTCCTGCTCGGAGACCTTGGCATCCTAAGACAGTAGGAATGTTTGGTCTCCCTGGCTCTGCAGTTCTGGGGTTTTTAGTCTCAGGGCCTGCAGAACACTTAAAAACAATATGCACTAAACTAAGGAAAAGGTTGCAAGTATGCATACTGATACTTGTGGATACACAGAACTGTGTAAAAGGGATATAAAAGAAAAGATAAAAAGCATTCCGGCATCACCTGAGCTCTGTCCTGGATCAGAAGGTACCAATCACTGAGCATCTTCTGTCCAAGCTGCTAAAGCTATGAATGGGTAATTCTTTACTTCTCATGGCCTCTTGCCTTCCTGCTGTGTTTTGGTGCAGGATGAGCACAGAGCAGTGGAGTTGTGCCTCACCTCACACACATCCCTCCTTTCCAAGCCCTCAGTACCAGGCTGGCTGCTGAAGCAGGCTCTAGCTCTTGTGGCTTTATGCTAACAGGCAGCATTGTTTCCCCTGCTGGGTAATTAAATAATGCCTGGGGCTGGAGAATAACGCAGGATCTGGGCTTTTGCATACCCTCAATTCTTCTCAGCAAGTGTTTGTGAAATAATGGAAAGTATTATGGAGCAATTTGATTTCATGAATTGTTCATACTGAAGGCAAAGCATTCCCTAATTATATAATAAACATCTGTTCTGCTTGATTAAGTACCCTCAGAACAGAACCATTTCAGAGAGTCTTCTTTCACTTGCTTAACCAATACAAACAACTTAATTTTACTTTTTTAAGTGGTCCCTGCAATGTGTGCTGACCTTCACTTGACAGAACTAAAATGACAGCAAGGAAAACAAATTACTGAAATGAAAAGGTGGCTTTTAAGCCCTTTAAACTGCCCATTGAGCTGAAGCACAAATTCCCAGGAAGAAGATTTATACTCTACCATGTAGTCTTATGGAAAGAATCTTACACTGTTGGAGAACTTAGGTTTGACTTGTATGCTTCTCTGAGATCAGTAACCATAACTAAAATGGTAGCAATTCTCTAGCTCTAAATGACCCAACAGGAGAAAGAGTCAATTCTTTGAGTTTTGAGCTTTCTTCTTTCAAAGACTGGAGCCATGAAAGGAATTAAAAACAAACAAAAAAAAACAACCAGAGAACTTTACAACATTGATATGCAGCACAAACTGTTGGATCAATGGTCTGCAAGGGGAGGAATTTTAGTGTGGAAGCCTGGAACAGCCCTGCTAGGACATGTCACTGATGCAGAAGGGTTGGAGTGTTTACTCTTTTATGTGCTTCACTAGAAAGGCCTAAGTGTCCTGAAAGCAAAGGGCAATCAATAACTCATCAAACATAACGTAAAATGAAACGAATGTTCAATCAATTAGGTACTAAAGCCATCCCATGAAAGTATCAATTGGAAATAAAAGTTGTTTAAGTAATTAAGCAACGTTTTAAAGGCACCTGAGGATGGGAACCGTTCTGTCTTCACAAGTGGCATATTCTAACAAGAATATCCTGTCAATATCTGCCAGAGATGCACGGCTTTAGATACTAAACTGGATTATTTCCACAAATAGTACCTCTAGCATTGAGTTCACTGAGACATCACAGTGAAAATTTTGTCATCTTCATTTAAATACATTTCTTCTGCTCCTGAAGGTGCTTTTTGAGTGTCCACCTGTATGAGAAACACAATGAACACAGAAGGTATAGTAAGATCTATTTCATAAAACAAAAAATTCTTGGTTTATGCCTTAGGCTCAATTTGTTATCTGCTTCACCTGAACAATACCTATGAGAATCAATTAAAGTTTTTTTGGCACTGCTGAAGGATGTTGTTATTTATTATTATTTTATTTTTTATGTTGCAGCTGAATGATTTTAATTAAGAAGTTCGACTAATTTCCATTGTTTTTCTTTCCCCTTTTTCTTTTAAGGAAAAATCTCTCAGAATATCTATAGAGCAGAAGCTAGAATTTGATAACCTTGCTTATTCCGTCTTTCGGACCATTTGTGGCAAAATGTTGTTTTCATTTACTATAAGTGTGTGTTAATATGGAAATTTTTTCCTGTATATTAAGAAAAAATTCTTTATCAAAAGAATAGTATCTGGGACTAAAATGCATCATTTACTGCAAGGTTATTACAAGTAGTTGAAAATACTATGTCCAAGTGTGCTGCAGAAAAATGAGTGTTTTCTAAGTCAGGGGATTTTTTTACTTTGTGGGATTTTTGTTTTTTGTTGTTGTTTGTTTTTTTAATATTAATTCTCCATGGATATCTCTGATTTTTTTTAATCAAAAAAACACAATGATAAATCTGAATATTTTTCTTTTTCATATAAATGGCTTCATTTCGTTGAGCTGCCATAAGACACGGGGCAGCTGTGACATAGTTGTCTCCCTTATGTCTTATGATATAAATTACTTACTGACCTCAAGTATGAGACAAAACAATTCCTTCCTGCCTTAGGAATATCAGTTTCTCTCCTCTGATATATGAGTGATGATTTATTTGGGATGGTGTAAGCAGATTCCAAATCTCCAGGGATAGGAGATTTTGTTTTTTAAAATGGAAAATCATGTAATGAAACACAGCTCCTTTGGGAGTGTTGCAAACAGCAAACAGCCAAGTCCACCATGAAAGGAAGGTTGCTGTACATTAAAAAAAAAATGGAAATTGCAAGATAATAGTAAAGTTCTTATTTTGCTAGAGTTACACTAACATTATGTTTCCATTATCTTAAGGGAATTGTCTTAAATATCCTGTTTACCAAATAGACCTTCTTTAAGCATGGAAAAGACTAAGGGGAAACACCTCATTCCTATTGGAGAGCATTATTTGAATTCTGCAAATGTGGTTGAACCATTTCTCTCTCACAGGAAGGGAGAACATGAACAATAGTCCAGCTTTTCACAAGCATCTCAAATATTTGTGTTGGAAACTGGGAGAGCTGGATCCCATTGTGTAGTTACCAGAGAGGAAATGGAAGGGCAATAAAAATCATTTTGGGGTTTTCTCCTGATTGAACAGTTATCTTGTCCATGAGGAGGCAAACCCAGAGAATATTGGGATTGTCCTTCATTTTGGAATTGCCAGCTGCTCAGAGATGTTGCTGGGAGGTAAAAGATAGGAGTCAGAGTCCTGAGAGCAATCTAAGCATTGAACAGTGATATTCAGTTTGTGAGGTGAATATTTCACTGGAGAAGGTGTTCAGAAAAATTTAAGTCTCCCTTTCTGAGGTGTCTGTTTTTCCTGATGGACTGCATAAGAATCCTGTATCCTATAATATTACAGTGCTTGGATAGCATCCTAAAAGGTCTCCTGTTTCTCAGCCAGAAAAGACTTTTTTTTTTGTGTGTGTTTTATGCAGTAAGGAAGATTGAATAACTGCAATGAACTTCAAAGGTACTGAAAATCTTGTATTGAAGAGGGTGGAGGGTTTTTCAGAGAAGACTACCAAAATAAAACTTGCTTAGATGTATTTATTACTGCAGAGAAAATGAGGTGTCAAATAGCCAGGGAGTTCTGATAGCTGTGTTTTATTTTTGGGAAACATCAGAACTGTTATTGCTACCTTTTTTTTTTTACTTTTTTCCCCAAGGCTTAAAGAAAATTTGTTGCCCAGTGAACCTTCCCTTCCCAAACTATCTTTTCTGAAGCACTGCATATCCCTGAATGTAGATTTGGATTATATTTATGTAAAAGGGGCAAGGTGTGCTGTGTGGGCGTATGGCTACTGCTCCATATATAGAATATTACCCTCAGCAGAGTTAACATTCCAGCTGCAGAGATCACTCATGCATATGCATAGTCCTCCAGGAGCAGAAAAGGCAGGATTATTGCATGTGTCTGAAAGTCTTAATTAACAGATTTCAGCAGGGTGAATGGTAGGTAAAACTTATTACAAGCATCACTGTGGTAGTGTGTCTGTGAAAAGGCAGGTTATGCAGGAGGTGGACTGAATAATTACTGTGGTCTAAAAACTTATGAAAAATGTTATCTGGTATTTATTGGGTAGAGATATATGACATGTATTTTTTTGAGCAAGATGAATACCAAGCTGCACTGGACTTCAACCTGCCTGGAAACAGAATTGGGACTTTCTTTTCTTCTTCTGATCCACTTGAATGAATGGAGTCAACAGCAGAGGATATGAGCTTTCTTTAATAGATGAAGTGCAGAAAGGCATTTAATTAAAGCTCAGAAAATGCTGAACCTGAGAAAGGAAATACTTTTTGTAGGGTCCATGTAATTTCTTTTCATTGTTCCTTGAATGCATTTCAGACATAGGTGTGTGACCAAACTAACCAAGAGACAGATTTGTCATCTGGTTTGCAGTAACTGCACAAGTTCTTGTGAACTCCTCTCTGGAAGATTGCCTCACCAGAGTTGTCAAGTTCCAACAGATTTGTATCACAGAAATGGAGCTTTGGCAAGGCCATTCCAGCTCTTACTCTGGAGGCCTGTGACACCACTCTGCTCCATTCCTTTTGGTCAAAAGTCATAATGGTCATCCTCACCTCCTACTGGAAGAAGAGCAGGACTAGCAGAGTCTGTGTCACTTGTGATTTTTGGCCAGACAGGGTAAGCCAAGCTGCCAGATGGGCTGTTGGGAGGCCAAACAGAATTCACCTGTCAGCTACCATGGGGTTTCAGCCAAAAAAGCCACCTGTTTTGTCCCAAAGGCTGCTGTCTCACTGCTTTCAAGACCAGTGCTGTAATCTCATCTACATGACAACCATTTGGGCAAATCGTGAGTCCATGGTTAGGAAAACCAGAGCTGTGTGGACATGCTGGATGTTTCTTTGCCTTTTTCTTCCTGTGGAACACTTCAGTTTGAGCCCCGAATTCTCCTCTTTGACTTTTTGGCTGGCTACGGATTTTTCTTTCTCTCTACCTCTCTCCTTTACCCAGCAATCAAAAATGTGGCTTTGTAAGGAATTTCCTGCAAAGAACCTTTCCAAAAACCTGCTTCTGAAGATAGGAAAACTTCCCCAGTACAATTCCTACTTATTGATCACATGGATCATTTGACCCCTGTGCCAGTGCTATATACAGAAAATCAAGGACATAGGAGTTTGACATGAGGGCAAGAATAATGCATGTGGGCAGGCCATACCCAAAGATCACTGGTGGGTATATATTTATTGATTCAGAGTGGCCCAAGGTCCATGAATGTTCTGTATATTTCTGAATTTCTGAATATTTCTGTATACCTCTGAAATCTTCTATATTTCAGAAGATTTTCCCACCCATTGGAGGTTTTCCACTTTAAACTTGAACTTGAAGTTTTTCCTGCCTGCAATCCATATATAACTCCCTTTGAACAGTGCAGATTTCCATGGAACCATCCTGAAAACCACTGGTGGGGGCAATGAAATAAAATATTCTTCTGCATGCACAACTTACATTCTTTTACCTGACTCTATAATGGAATTCAGCTTTCCGGTGAAGGGGTCTGAAATATTTCTCATTATTTGAACATTTTTCCTACTCTTTCTCCAGTATGTTATTAGAAAATTCTACTTAGCAATGTGCTGCTTATTTTCTTATTTAAATGAAATTATATTCCTCACATGGTACTACACAGTTGATTACTAGATTTATCTAGGCTTCAGTTTTTGAGTGGCCTGTGGATGCATCCAGGAGTTCCAAGCATCGTGTATGTATGAAAGCACTAGGTCAGGACAAATTGTTTTGAAACGCTGCACAAATAATGATCCCAAAAGCTATATTTCACTGGGTTTGTCTGTGTATGTGACAACTGTGCTAAAATAATCTAAGAGTGCTCCTCTGAGTGAAGTTACTGCTCTCAACAGTCCTGACAAACAAAACAATTTCTTTCTTTAGTGACATATACTCCTGTTTTATTGTGTCTCGTTCCTGGAAGCAGGATTGGGTTTTGAGGGCATGACACCTCAATGAGATCCTGTGGCGCAGATGACATAGTGACAAATGGACACTTTGCAGAATAGAATATGATAGAGACTGTGGCAGAGTTCCATGGCCAATATTGCTTAAATGAATAAAAACCCAAACCAAACAAAAACCCCTTTCACTGGAAACAAACAGCAGTATAGTCTTCAGAGAAAAACCTAAAAAGCTTCAGGGAGCTCTCCGTGCTTGAAAATCGTACAAAACCCTTTTCACACCACCTTGCCTCTTCCCACCCCAGGAGAAAACCTCTCTGCAGAAAACAGGCTTCTCTCTGCTGGTGTGCTTGGGTTTAGTTGCACATTGTAAGTGTAATGAAGAGGAGCATTACTGATGAAGTTAGAAAACAAGAGCCTGCACTGACATTTGTGGAGCATCATTGCCAACAGGCATATGTAAAGATTTACTGTTTATAGCAGTGGTAAGCTATGATGCTGTGCCTCTGACTCATGGGAGCTATATATTTTGTTCTTTAATGCTCATTAGTGTTGTAGGAGGTTGAGATTTTAAAAGGGTTTGCCTAGGTAGGTTGTCAGTTGGTGATGAACATAATTGGTGCAGTGAATCTTTCTGACAGCTCACAATCATAATTATTATCAGAATATCAACAGAAGAGCTGTAATCCATGGTTTATAGCATTTAGCTGGTGGTTTGTGCAGTGGTGGGCTTTGTTTTGCAGATATATCTACCACACCAAAGCAATTTTTCTATTCTCTCACCTTCTGTGGCATTTTCCCTTGAAAATCTGTTCCTATTACACTCTGCCAAAGCTACGGGATCTGCTAAGAATGCATGGGGGTAGCTCAAATCTGCAATTTGGTGGCAACATTTTTCAATTATAAATTTCATAGCTATAGTTTCTCTCTATAGAAACCAAAAGTTTAATTACAGGAAAGCAATGTAAATTAGGGAGGGAAATACCATGGCATTACAGTAAATAAATGTAACAGGGAAAAGTTATTCACTGTACTGGCTGTGACCAAGTGCTCATGGAGGTTTCCATTTTCCCTTGGTGGTCTCTGATGGGATTTGGGATCCTGCTCTCAGAGTGGCCCTGCTGGCACTTCAGAAAGTCAAAGTCCAACCCAATTTGAATCTGTCAAGGGATGTCAAATGCAACATGAAAGGCAGTTGTTCTCAGGTGACAAAAGGAGCAGTGTGTGCCCACTGGAGAATGAGGCAAGGGACTTGGGAAAGGCTGGAGACTGAAAGACTTCTTTACCTTGGTCTTTACCTGCAAGGCCCTCGAAGCACAAAAAAGGCAGCTTTAAAGAAGAGACTCTGTTGCTTTGCATTCAGGAGGGTTTTTTTTCCTTCAGTTTTATTGCTGGAACCTATAATATCTTTAGATTCTGTCTTCTGTCCCCAGATTATACTTGAAAATGGCTTGCTTTTTTGGTTTGGTTTGGGCTGGGGATTTTTTTTTTGTTTCATTTTGTTTTGGTTTTTTTTTTGTTGTTTTTTTTTTTTTTTTTATAAAATGGATGTAGTTTAATTAAAAGTAAAAGAGGCAATATATAAAACATAAGACTGTATGAAAAAGTTGGACACGAAACTCAGAAAATTTGCAAACTCATCACAATAATTTAATCAATTTTAGTCTGTTGGATTTTGCAATGATTCACAGGCTTAGCACATGACTTTTAAGACTCAATACAGAATGGTATTGGAGTGATAACAGTGCACACTGCTGACTTGAGAGGTATTTTAGTGGGGATAGCGGATACCTGAGAGCACATTCTGAGGTGATATAATTTCTTGTGACTCTAATGCATTCTAGCTCTGCTGATTTACATCTGCTGAGAATCTTATCTATGGGAATTCCTTGGTGCTCAGTGCTATTATTCTGACACCTGCCAAAGTGTCGATGGAGAATGGACCATAAAAATATCACTCCTTGATAGAAATGAATGTAACTTTAAGATCAGTCATTTGTGCTAGCCAGATTTTGTTCTCATCTTAATAGAACTTTTAAATATCTGTTTCATTGCCAGGATAAATGGCCATGCTTTAACTATTACAAATGAATGCAGAACTATAAAACTTCAGTATAATCATATAATTTATTTCCTAATTTTCCGTTAGTATAGAACAAATCTTCTATTGAAGAACATTGTGGTGTCAATTTGGTGCCATATATTTGACATGCAGAAGTGAAATCTGTATTCCTGAGAATGCAGACTTACAATGATTTTTATCATAATTTTAAAAATAGCACACAAAGATAAGTAATTCATTATTATCTTTATTTTATAGCTCAGGAATAGGGTGTTTAGAAAGGTGAAGCGACTTTTTCAAGAAATTCAGTGATGGGAAATAAAATACTGTTAACATGACAATGGTATTTTATTATAAATGTCATTTTATAATAAATGTCATTTTATAAAATGACAAAATTCCATTACCTTCAGGGAGGCCAAAATTTCCTTTGGAGTCTCAGATATAACCCATATGTCTAGTTCATAACCTTATTTGCAGGGAAAAGTATTCTCAATCTTTTGCCTAGCATGGAGCACACCTTTTCATAATAATCTCATAACTTCCCTGGGACTGCAACCAAAGATTTCATTAAAAAACAGGGTTTGAATTTGAGTTCATCTTTTTTGCTGTAAGAATAGAAGACTTAGGGACCTCATAACCTCAGGGCTCCATAATCAGCCACTGGTTCATGTACAGCTGTTTGATAGAGACCATGCTGAAATTTACTACTTGCAGCAGCATAATAAGCTGTGGTTTAGGTATCCTTAAGGATTCCTAAGCAATTCTTGACCTTTTTTTCACTTTTTCTTTTCCTGGTGAAGTGGTTGTTGACTCTGCCACAGGAATAATTTCTGTGTACAATCTAACCTATAAGCATCTACAGTCAGAAGAATTTTTTCACTGAAAGAGTTGTCAATGGAATGGGCTGCCCAGGGAGGGTGGTGGAGTCACAATCCCTGGAAGTGCTCAAGGAATGCCTGGATGTGGCACTCAGTGCTGTGCTGCAGTGGAAAAGGTGGTGATCAGTCAAAGGTTGGACTCTATGATCTTGGAGGTTTTTTCCAACTCTAATGATTCTGTGATAAGGATGTGAAAACTTACGGAGCTGTTGATGGTCCTAAACTCTGGCAACTATATCAGATGAGACCTGGAAATAGTGGGAAAGTAAAATCAGATGATTGGCAATGAATGCTGTGTTCTGTGGACAACTCCTGCAATATCTTCAGAGAATGAGGAATGATTTAATGGAAAACAATGGGGAAACTTTGAAGGCAAGTATTTGAAGGGTTTCTCCAAGGTGTTGCAAACAGCTCAAGAGGGAATGTAAGTAGTGAAACTGTTTTTCAACCCAGTACTTGCATAACAACCTTAGCCTACTCACTGCCCATTGATTATCTCTTACAATGTGATTTTACTAATCTGAGAAACATCTAGTCAGATGTTGAAAAACTTGAACAACTCCAGTGCCTTCCATAAAAGTGTCTGTTCAGGAAAATTTTATTCTGAGTATCTGAAAGTGGAATTTTGCTGTTTTAGGATATATTCTTCAGTAGAATTGTCAATGAGAGTCTCTTTTTAAAATTTATTTTAAAGCTTCCCTTCTGACACTGACTTTCTGACAAACTAATGATGAAAAAGATATAAAGAAAATGTGTCATAATCAGCCACTTTGTTAGCAAACAGAACAGCATTAATTTTACAGGAGAGTGACACAATTAGGGAGGAAGTCACACCTCTGGCCATAATCAGTTGGTGTGTATTGGTTGTGCAGTGGTGCTCACTGAACATAGATTATTCAATGCCATGGAATGATGTGGGGTTTTTGAGGAAGGTGGAAATGTACTTTTTGGGGTCCTTTTGGACCTACCTTCCCACCCTTTCTTTCCCTTCTACCTGCTTAATCCTTTTCAGTGAGGATTCTTCTACTTTTATTCCTTCCATTGTGGATTTGCTTAACATCATGCACCTAAAACCTAATGAATAAACCCAGCAGGAACCAGCTGAATAAATCTGGAGAAACTGAAATTTCAGTTTCATCTCCCTTTGGCTTCTGAATTCTAGAAGTGCCAGAACCATTACTCTGCTTTGCACCAGACTTGAATGTGAGCATGGGGGAGGAGGAAGAAAAAAGAAAAAATAAAGGAAAAAGAAGAAGAAGAATTGGAGTAAATATTTCTGCAAGTTACAGGTGGAAGTCTATGTGAGGTACTGGGATCACATCCACAGATTTATAAACTCATACAGCTCTTTTGCTGATCCACACGGAATTTTACTCAGTATTGGTTACAAACTCATTTATTGTTTCTACCTCCTGTATTATTTTTTAGAGCTACAGATAACATAAAAGTTTTTTAGACTCTGCTGTCCCTGCACAACATGAGCCTTTGTAAGCAAGGTGTTCCACAGTGGGAATAAGGGAGGCACACATGGAAGATTTCACTAAAAATAAATTTTACGTCGTTTTATGCTCAGGTTTCTTAGAAAGTTATAATTGTAATTCTTTTTATTAATTGAAGAATATTGGATCAGTTAGACATGCTTCTTTAATTACTTGCTTTTTCTACTTGCTACAGTTACACATTACTTGCACCCTCTATAGCTTCTTTTTTTATTTTTTCCTTAAAAAATACCCTGTTAAGTTGCAGACATAGTTGTACAGAGGCAATTTAAAAATCTCTTCCTAATCAGCGTTGATTTTGGTGTGCTCCAGACATCTTACCAATTTTGCTACACTGTTAAATGTATTTTCTAGTTAGTTTTTTCTGTATAAAATGTATCATCCAAAGTATATAGAGTTGTAGAGATGGAACCAATATCAAGCTTTCAGTGACTTGATAGAATCTTTATTATGTTTTAATAGTAACTCAGCTTTCTTTAAAATTCATCTCCTCAGTATCTTTTTCTTACTGTTGGCTGGATATATTCTTATATTTTTTTTTTCCAGAGATTTTCGCTTATTTGGAGAATCTGGGTTGGTTTACTTAATTTTCTATGGATGAATGGATAAATTCTCTCAATGGCTATAATGTAAATTAAAAATAACTGCACTGAGGTCTGTGGCTATTACATGGAAAGGAAGGATAGATTTTACCATCCACAGCTAAGAAAACACAATTCTGTAGTTACCAGATGTATTCCAATATCTCTTATGAAAAGCAGGCCCTTAAGACTGATTTAATTTGGTGACTATTTCCTGTGGACTTGTTTGAGAAATATAGATAGATAGATAGATAGATAGATAGATAGATAGACAGACAGATAGACAGACAGATAGAATTGCTTTTATTTTAGTTTCTTCTCTTTTAGATATATAAGCCATACCATGTGATATCTATTTTTTTCAATGGTTTGGAGAAGTGCAATATGTGGATCAGAATTAAAAACCCAAATCATAAACACTAAAAAAACAAAACAAAACAAAACAAAACAAAACAAAACAAAACAAACAAAAAAAACCCAAAAAACCCCATAAAACAAACAACTTCAGAAACAATCTGATTACAGCATAATTCCAGCCTTTTCCCAGGGGACCCCTCATCAGCAATATTCTGAGAAAATGTAAACACTTCACCTTAGAGTAGAGAGGAAGCAATAATCCCTGGTCAATTGGCCCAGAATCATCAGTGCACCATAAACAGCTGGTGGTGAATAACTCTCATCCTTACTGAGAATTGCAGCATGCACAGAACTCAGCTCCTGCCAACTGCTGTGTGCATCCCTTTGTTAAAATATAAAATAAACAGTTTTTGGTTATAGTGATGTGTCTGTGTCTTTGTAATCATTTTCTCAAATTAAAATGGACAGAAAAATGCAAAATTTGAATGGATTAAAGGTCAGTAAATATTCTGGCAACTTGATTTTAAAGGGAGAAATAATTATTTAAAATGCATGAGGGATTAGAAGATCAGAAATAAGGGTGTTATATCTACGGAAGTGGGAAAATTGGAAAGAATGAAAATAGCCTGTGGCACCTTTACAGATGCAAGAAAAGAAGGGAGGAGAGGGAGATAAAATACTTTCTATGCTAGATAATAAAGAAAATAAAATATTGTTATAAAATTTTTGATTGTTATTATGACCAAATTATCCAAATTAATTGCTAAACATAAGGAGCCCAATCTATCCCATTTGGTCTTCATTTGAAAATTTTCATTATTAGAGAATTAGATTCATTATTTTGTGTTTATGGCTTTTTGCAGATGTTATATTTTGCATTTGAATATTTCTTCTCCTACAATTTTCTCAGTGTGTTTTTTTTTAATTGGTTCAGAGAAGAACATGGTTTTATTTTACTGGAAGAGTGGAAAGCATTTAAGCAGAAACGAAGTGTGGTTAAGGATATAATTTGCTCCTGATATCCATTAGCATTTAAAAAAAAACATTTAGTAGTCTGACTTTTAGTTTGTTTCTTCTATTTTTTTAATTGGTTGGTTGTTTTTTAGGTTTCTCTTGGTTCTTTTAATTCTGAAGTCTACATCTTCATGAATAAAAGTATTGGGACACCTGTACAATCCTGTTTTTCTTTTAGACTGATTCAGAAACTATGTCTTGGAGGTGTATTTGTGTTTCACTTATAGTTTATCTGCTTCTGGGGCAACGGCAGATCTTCGACACAAGTTCTCACTTTGCTTCATTCGCTGAAACAATTTCTGACAAGTGACTAACTCAAGATGGGAAGTAGTCAAGATCATAAACTTCCCACCAGAGTTACAGATTTTATCCTTCTTGATATATTTAACTTATTTTAGGGCATTTATATCTTTCCTGTGGTGACGAAGAGGCATTTCTCAGGCAAGTACATGCGCAATTATATGTGTATTTTTATTACTTTTTTGTGATGTGATAAAATATCTTGGGAAGGAATCAGTATTTCCCTCTTTCTATAATTACAATAAATTTAATAGGTTACTTTTCTTATTTATATGTATATGTCCTGATCACAGTCAAGTGCAATTGGGTTTTTTAATTTCTTTCCAACAGTAAAATAATCTCCAAGTATGCCTTTCTTGTTAAATTTCGTTCTCCAAAGAAGGGTCCAGAAAAAGCAACAATATTTTTTATTACTTTTTTATTAATGTTGCTTGTTTGGTCTTTAACTCTCCTGATTTTGTCAGTCTCCAACATAAGTCAAACCCATTTGAAGAGCTGTTTATTGGCAGGGATTCCTCAGCTTTTCCAGGCAGCTAATTATGGTCAAATGTGCGAAAAACTCTTTCTAGCAGTCTGTGTTCTCTCGGAGCAAAAGCTCATTACTCTTTGACAAAACCTTCCTGAATCTGGAGGAAAAACTGTTCACAGCCTCAACAAAAACACTTTACTGGCTAGAACTGTGCTATCATTAATCACATCTTCCTTCCCCTGCCCATTCTTTCATTCCTTAAACACAGTGTTAGTATGGTATTCAGGAGTAGAAACATCTATTTTTTTTAACCTTTTCTAATGCAACATTTTTTAAATCTCATGTTTCTGCTTCCTTTCTCTATGCTCCCCTTAATTTGCCTACATTTTAAAAGTGTGATCCCCAAAAGACAGACAAGCTGAATCCTATGGGAAATAAAGAGAGCAGAATAACACGCTTGTGCCTCTGACACCGGATAAATATTTAATAGGTCACAGAATGAGATTTACTCACTTTTCAAAACTTCCTGCTGCATGAATGGCATAACATGAACCTTTGAAATATTTGCTCTCTGTATGGAGCTAAGTGTTATAAGAAACTTTTGATAAGGCCTCAACACAGAGCACCCTGGAGAACACTGTTTGATTTCAGACTGAGAAGACTCACCAAATCACCTATGCATGTTTTGAATTTTTTGGGGATTTTTTTTCCCCTTTGTACAGTATATAGTAATTTCATCATCACCATGTTTTCTCAACTTCATTAAAAATGTCATGTAGTTTATGACTTCTTCCCCCCTAATATACTTAGACGGTCAGAGGGAAATTCAATTGATATTGCTTCTTGTCACTTTGTTATTCTTTCAAGGGTTTGTAAATGGATTGCTGAATTTTCTCTAGTCTCTCCAATACTTGAATGAGGCTGACAGGTCTATGATTTTCTTATGCTCTTTTGTTTGGCAGTTTCTTTTTTTCCTCTGTTAAATTTTAAAGAGAAACTTTTGTCTTCTCCTGACCTATGCTGCATCAGCTGCACTCCAAGTCATGGGAAATAATCACTAATGCCTTGGAGACTGTTTTTACCACTGCTGCAAATTCTTCAGGAAGCCCTGGTTACTTAGATACTTCCATCATTCAAATATTACTTAAGCTCTCCATAAATAGATGAATAGTGGCTATAAATAACCAGTTAAATTCTATTTTCAGTTCTGTGAATGACAGGGATATATTATTGAGGAAGGAGAGACTGAGTATTAAAAGGGTGTAGGGAGGAAATAATTTAGGCTTTTAGGAATTACTAGCTCAATTAAATCCTAAGTCATAAAAGAGTTATAAGCTAAGGTCATATGCAAGAAGTTCTCTTTACTTAAAAAATGAATCAGGGTCATCGGTCTGAGCCTTTTCAAGAAGTTTTACATTGGCCTTTTAATTCTTTTATAGTTCTTTTAACTTCAGTGATAGATTTAGTTTTGCTTAACTTGTCTCTATGTGTATTGAATCAAGAGCTGGTCTTTTACTGAAGAGCTATATAAGTTGCAGATTTTTTAGAATCACTTTGCACAATTCAGTCTGGGGGGAAAAATAGAGAATATTGTACCTAATTAACTTAGAATTAAATAACATCTTGCAATTTGTATATAATTTCTCCACTGAATTAATTTCTGTGGGCTTTTTCCTACCTTCATAATGATTTTAAATCTAAAAGGATAAAACACTTAATTTTTAATTCCATCTAATTAAAGGAATTCTGTATTTTATTGATTTCTTGCCAGAAGAGAACAGTTTAAAAGCAAGCAATATTACACTAGGGGAAGCAATAGCCTTTAGCATATTTGATGGGGTATTTCAACATTTCAGTTTAAGAGAATTTTGTATGATTTTACTTGATGCATTTTATTCTCATCGTTTTATCTCATGTTTAACTTTTTATGTGAAAGAAAGAAAACTTAGGTTGCAAACACAAGGAAGAATCATGTACAAAGTTGAAAATCAGACTAAATAAATTGGACACTCTACTCAGTGTAATATATATTTTAAACACGTACCCGTGATGATATTCTTAAAGGTCACAGATGATCTCAAACTGCAAGTTACCTTTTAGATAAAAATGTTGATTATAACGAAAGTGATTGTAAGTGTGGTTTAAATTGTTCTTTTCTTTTAGAAGTGTCTCTTGCTCTTGCCTCTTTCCTGTTAATTATAGTGTGCAAGCAGGAAAGAAACCTCTGCTGCAGCTCTGCAATAGGTGACAAAAAGTAATGCACTGCATAGACAATTGCATTGAAACCACCTTTATCCTGTACATTCATACCCTTGGAAAACATGCTTCATTTGTCCAAATTCAGGCTTGGCTCCCTGTTCTTACAATGGAGCTGTTAGAAATATCCTTGGAAAGGTTCTGTGGGCAGGGGATCAGTGCCTGGCCTCTAGGAGGACACCAATTTAGGCACATGGAGAAATATAAATGTGAAAAACGCTATGTACTTATTGCATTTGCTGTAATTGCAGCTAGAAAGCCTCTGTCTTGCAAAATACATCAAAGCTTAGTGGAAGTAAAATAAATATTGAATGTAGAAGTCTTGTATAGTATACCACAGACCGATTATTATGGGATTTTAACACTTTTTTGTGCTTTCATATCAGCAATTAATTATGAGCCCCACCTCTCATCCTAAAGGGAAAATTATTAATTATTACAAATTATTCTTCTCAAAGTTACTTAAGGTAGGGCTGAAACTGGAATGAAAGATTTATAATTTAACACAGCCTCATTTTAAATTTTTCTGGCATAGAGTGACGCCTTTTTCCTGGTGTTAGGAAAATGAAGCTAGACACGGTTAGAGGGGTTGGGGTCTTTACCTCAGTATTTTAATCAGGATCCTGTTCAGGGCATCCACTTCAACCAGGTGAAGTGTGGCAGAAAGCCCCCTCCCACCAATCACACACACCAGTTACAGACTTTACACATCAGCAGATCTAACAAGGGGGGCCCAATAATGAGGTTGGGGTGGGCTAACCCCTAGTTTACAGAATCCTCCTGCCAGGAGACCTTGGGTTCCTGAGATAGTAGGAATGTTTGGTCTCCCTGGCTCTGCAGTTCTGGGGTGTTTAGTCTCAGGCCTGCAGAACACTTACGAAACACTAAGCACTAAACTAAGGAAAAGGTTGCAAGTATGCATACTGCTAATACTTGTGGATACAGAGAACTGTGTAAAAGGTATATAAAAGAAAAGACAAAAATCATTCCGGCATCAATGAAACTAAGAAACTAAGACTAAGAAACATTCATATCTGGACATTGATTTTTCTTTTGTAAGGTCTTAAAAAAAAAGGAAAAGAAAAGCAAGCTACAGTTGGAAATATATTTTCCCATCTTCACCTGAAATTTAATATCCAAGCTCTTTTGGACCAGAAAATTGCTATAATGTTGGACTATTTCCTATTTTGAGATGGGCGTTTTATGCAGTATTTGGAATTGTTCCAGGGAAATAATTTTTAGAGACAAGAAAGAATCCTTTGGTTGTCAGATAGGGTTCTGTAGCATTTCATTTATCTGTATCATCAAAGTACTCTCACTTCAATAAAACATGAATGAAAATCTATGCAAACCTACCATACTTAAATGTTTTTCATATGGCCTTTAGTACAAAGTTTCTATGTTTTCCTATCTCTATGCTAAGCATTGGGAATTGCAATGCATTTCTGCTGATGCCCTTGTATTATATAATTATTAGGGGATGGTGTAGAGTGCCCCTCACAGACCTGATGTACCAGGGGCATCCCCGTTTTAGAAATAAATGAAAAAAATAGTAGCTGCTTCTCGGCTTTAACAGGTGGGATAATTTTTGGAAGGAAAATTGGAAGTATGGAGCAATAATTGTGCTTGTTAACACTGAATAAAAGGCACAGTACGGGAAGACAAAGGAGGCTCTCCAAAGATAGAATCTATTCATTGTGCCATAAAAAAATTCACCCAAGGTGTGCCTAACATTGCATAAAAGGGGGATTCCCAGCATGTAAAGTTATACTTGCTATCTCTATTCATCTTTTTATTTTACCTTGTTAAAAGAGGTATTTTGTCATGCCATTTATCATGCCTTTCTCTTTGAGATCCAGGAAGAATCTCACTCCATCTCTCTCTTTCTCCCTTTTCTTCCACAGCCCTGGAGCAAAACATTGCTCCCCAGCTCGAAAGGTGCCAAGTAAAGCCCTAATTGGATATTAGGTTTGTAGGACATTACAAACTAATGCCCTGGAGAATTCCTGGGCAATAAGTGCAGACTCTGCCAACTTGTTGATATGGATGTTAAATGCAGAAGGGCAAACAAAACTCAGTCTCTGTAAATAAAATGGAAAAAACTTTGTAGGTTCAAAATATTCCCCAAAAAATGAGATAAAAATGAGATTGATTGTTGATGCCAAAAAAACGGACATATTTTATTTAATAGTAAGAGAGGCAAAGAGAAAGAAAAAGCAGAGAAAGATGGAAAAAGCTAAGATTACTTAACAAAGCATAGGATATGTCACTGCCACACTGTGCTACCTTTGCTTGTGCTGAGCCACTGTCTGCCCCTCCCTGCAAGTTATTGTCAAATCTCCCTCCTACAGGAACTCTGACACATAATGAATTTGTTATGGACTCTTAACCTAATGATACTTTTGCTATGGATAAACAATGTAAGAGCTGATGGTCTGTGTGAGGCAAATGTATGCAAATGACTGAGGAGGGTCTTAGGAGCATTTTCAACTCTTGATTTTACACTTGGATGGAATGGTGGAAAACTGAATTAAATGTGGGAAAATTTTATATATATATGTATGTATGTATGTGTATGTGTATTTATATATATAGCCACTGAGCTACTTTAAACTAAAAGTGTTGTCTCATCTCGCCTAAAAACCCAGATCCTGTTTCTCCTAAAATAAATAACAGAGTAGTCATAAATACATTTTTGTTTCTGGTTTTGTTTAATTCCTTAGGAGAAATGAATAGGAAAAGCAGACAGCCAGAACTAATTTAAGATGCCAAGTTTTTGCTTCTGTTCTACATTATTTCACATTGTATTTTTTTAAATTAAGAAATCGATGAAGGATACAGCCAATATGGTGTTTCTGTAAAAACAAAAATCTCATCTGTACAATAATTAGAATATAGATAGATGTTCCAGATGGTACACATGCAAAAGAAGGGTAGCTGCATAGCAGATGGTATTATGACCATACATAAAGCAACTGGATAATCATCATAATATTGTGACATGTCATATTATGTGAATAAATACTATGTTTTCCTGAGGAAAAAAAAGGTAAAATCATCGGTAAATTAAACCACTCAAGGCAGATGTGGCACTTATCCAGGAGTTACAGTTCTAATAGAAACTTAGAGGCTTTATTTCTTTAATTCATTCCCCTTATGAAAAAGAGGTAATTCTAATTTGAGTAAAATGTCCTTTACACTATTTATTTTAACATAGGCAACTTTAAATTATTTATATTACTCTGTAGCTACAAAATGTTGCCAATTTTTTTCTCCCCCCAAGAATAGTCAACTAGCAGTTGTATTCCTAAGATATTTTTCTTTGAATGCAATAAACATTTATTAAACAAAAAAAAAAAACAAAAAAACAAAACCAAAACAAAACAAACAAAAAAAAACCATGTAGTGAAACATTGCAATATCTGGTAAAAGAGATTTTAAAAATCCAGCAAATCTGGACAATTCCTAGGATAGGGCACAAGATCAATAAATTTCTGGATGTTGCTTGTATTAATAACATACTCAACAGCCTAGTTATATTCCTAAATATGAAAGTGACCAGCACCATAACTAGAAAAAATATTCATATGTTGGTACTGTAGAGAATTCCTAAATCTAATGGAATTTATTCTTTGATTTTTTTTTTCCTAACAGTAAAAAAAGTTGTTTCGTAAACATTTATTTTAGAATATGTGTATGTATATATATATCAATCTAACTTTGTGATCTACAGTAGATCATTTTATCTGTGCAGATAAAGTTTTTTCAAGATGGAAAATAAATAATTTCAAAAGGGAACAAAACCAATCAGGACCATTCGTTCCCTATCTTTGTAAACATGTTAAGAGGAAAGAAAATTCTTCCAGCATGTCTCCTACTTAGTTTAGAGGACATTATGCTCTTGTACAGGAAACACATGTATTTCTGAGGAAGCAGCCCTTTATAGAGGGTATGATCTGTATGCAGAGTCCTCATTGATGAAGAGGGATAATAAAGTGTTGATCACCAGTAGCAGTGCCTGGGACAAAACACAGCCTTGCCATTCCCTTCTAACAAGAAATGGCCTTCTCCTCTTGTCCTGTTTCTGAGAGGCAACTACTGTGGACATTTCCAAACTCTTCCTAAAGGCCACCTTTTGCTGAAGAATCCTTTCATGTTCTAGGAAATCTGAAAGGCAATGTTGCCTGCTGATAGTGCAGAGCCTGAAAGATCAGCCCGGCATTTGTCATCATGGTGTTTGAGCTGAGCTGCCTTTGAGTTCCATTTCAGACAAAGATTTGTGACCAATCTTTTGGGTGTGGTGTTGATTTTGTCCCACAGTCTGATCAAGTCTGATCTGCTTGATTTTTTCCTAGCAAATTATTTAACATCTTTTGACACGAAGCAATTAGCCCTTTGTTCTGTAATGTGAAAAAGTTTCAGCTCAAGATGATGCAGTCATTGGAAGAATAAAAACCCCAAACCAACCAGCTTCTGTCCCCTCCATAAATTCTCAAAATAGATAGATAGTGTCAGGTCTTCAGACACAGATACATCATCCAGTCTAATGTCCATAGATCACTTAGAACACTGACTAGAAAACTTCCCTTGATAAAAGCAATTTGACTGGATAAAGCCAGTGCTCCAAAAGAGTGTGCAGCTGTGAACTGAAGACCTTTGGAACCATGAGAAACAGCTGCTGTCTTAACTTATTCTGCAAACATTTATTACAAGTCTGGTTAAAAAAAAAAAAAACGTGAAATTTCTCTGTTGAATTGTCTGTTTTCAAGTACTTATTCTTGCTCTACCTTTCCTCACTTCATTTGCTTTCTGTACTGTCTTCTAAGGATAATTGCATGCAGTACACAAGTCACCTATCTTGTTTTTGAAGCTGCAAATAAACTGGTTTTCTAGTATTACTCATTGTTAGGAATTATCTCCTCATCTCAAAACCTTATTTCTAGACTCCTGATCTTTGTTTCAATGGCCTCGTTCACAAATTGATTCATCTCAGTTTGCATGGCTCTTTCTATCCTCAGTTATCTTTCTCCTGGTTTCCAGCACCTCCCAATGTTTTCAGGAGTTATTCTTTGTCCTGCCTTGATGAGCGATGTGTCTAATATTGATCTGTGTGGAAGACTCAAACTGCACACAGCCCTAGAACCAGGGAAATGGCTTTTTGTTCATGGTGTTTTTCCCCAGCATCCAGACCCATTGCCTTCATGGCTACATCTGCTGTGCTTTGTAGAAGTTAAAAGAGATGCACAGACAGGATAACTTCAGTCATACTTCCTGTGTTTTTGTACTGCCAGAGCATGGCTTTAAAAGAAGAGTCTTGCATAAAAAGTGGTAAAGGTTCAGCATAGGTTTTAACCTCTGCTGTTTTTACGTTCAAGGCACCTGTTGTGTCCGAGGCACCTGGTATGTTCAGAGGAGTTTTTCAAAGCCTATGTTTGCCAAGGGAAACACATAACAGAATATAGAAATAGCTTGCTTGTTAATCCTAATGCTTCCTTTGCATAAAAAATAATAAGTTCTAAATTTTCACTACAATAGTTACTATTAGTAGCTCTCCAATGTTCGCAAGTTGGAATGATAAATTTTATTTTGATGTCTTAATAATGAATGTGTCTGCCTATGATAATTTTTGAGGAACTCGGGCCAGTGACTTGCCTGCAGAAATATTTGTAATACTGTAACTGCTTGTAACCTGCTGATTCCTTATCTTGTAGTTCTGAGTTGATGCAGATTTCACCTACATGGGCAATTAAATTTCTGTTGAACACTACTGATGTTTTGAATCGGTAGGAGACAAAAAGATATGATTTTCCAGCTATAAGAATGAAGCTAAAATGGGAGCCATTTGCCATATGATAGAGGCAGTGACCATCAATGAAATGAGGCAGGAATGACAGCAATCAGGAATAACCATGTTTCTTTTCTTCCCACACTTCTACTAGCACAAAGATCATTTTCTTTGGACACAGGATAAAATTCTTGAAATCTAGAGAGGGAGAAAGATTTATCTATATATCAATTACACTTCGAGGAATTATGTCTCAGCTCTGCTGGGTTCATGATGTAAACACCTGTATTCTGGAGCCAAAAAACACAGCATTGAAAAAGTACTGTTTTGACGTAAAAATGTTATTTTAAGTTAGGGAAGGAATAAACAAAACATAATTAATGAAGATTAAGGGAGAATGGATCATGATTTTGAAAGAGTAGCAATTTAAAAAGTTGACCAAATACTTCTCATTTAATTTTAGACAAAGAGATGGACTTGCCCATCACCTATAGATAATGGCATCTTAGTGCATGGTGTATTCAGAAAAAATGCAATGTTACTGGTACTGAGTCCTTCTATACTTCCATTGATATCCAACAGAGGAAAAAAAAGCACT
This sequence comes from Petroica traversi, assembly GCA_025920805.1. Lineage (NCBI taxonomy): Eukaryota > Metazoa > Chordata > Aves > Passeriformes > Petroicidae > Petroica > Petroica traversi. The sequence goes on from JAHLSL010000040.1 coordinate 7,044,097, forward strand.
TTGTTTTGCATAAGTACACAGGCAAAAATTATTTGAGCCTCAATCACCTTGCTGAGAGTTTGTTTCCTGTTTCTGCCCACTTCCCTTTTATTACAAGCATTGACAATATCCTACATTTTTTATCTTGGCTCTTTTACTTACTAGCGCATAAGAAAACAGTAGAAAACTTATCCACAGAAAGAGATATTTAAAGATTCTTCACAAACACATTTAATGTTGAATTACTGTCTAGAGAAGGACTCACAAACTGAAGTCTGGTATTGTTACATGAAAAAAGCCCAGTCTGACTAGTAACCAGTCAGTTATCTCTCAAGCCATAAATCAGTCACTCTTTATCACAGAGAAAAAGATACTGGAAATTTTGCAGAGGATATTCAAGCTGTAGTGAGAGTCAAACAGGAGAGTCAGTTTGGTGTCCTTTTCTTGGATTTTTTTTTTTTGTGTGTGTTTTGTTGGGGGCTTTTCGGGGGTAGTTATTTTGTTGTTGTTGTTTTTTTCTTGGGTTTGTTTTTTTTTTTTTTGCAAAGAGATTATGAAGAATATCCATCCTATTTTGGTTGCCCTTGGGATCTCCAACAATGTCACACTGGGTGATTTATCCCACTTTAAACGAAGATGTATCACATTGGAGATTATAGCTAGGGGATATCTTTAAAACACAAAGTAATCAGCACCACTCCCATGCCTCCCACTCTTGGTGAGTGGTGTTTTTCCCTCGTGGGAGCAGAGGAGTTGTTATCTGTGCCCAGGCTGACACAGCTGGGCTTTACAGGCCCTGCAGGCAAAGGAGCTGATTTCCAAAGCCAGCAGCTGCACATCATTCTTAAGAATAATTTAGCAGTTTTCTCCTCATTTAAGCTGAGCAGGCTCCAGAATTTACCGAGACACAAACTGAGGGCAGCAGCAATTTCTGTGTGTATGAACACATATCAGACAATTTAGGGCTCCCTTCATTCCCAACCTGCCAGTGAACTGCCAGTGCCAGTTCAAGAGCAGCGAGTGCAATGTGCTGCTGGCATGGAATAATCAGCCAGGCACTTACTGTAATAAGTGGATTCTCGATGAGAAGTGTGATGGGAACTCTGTTATAGCACTCTATTGTAAGGAGGACAATGGAGTATGAGCCAATGGAAATTTTTTTTAAAAAAACGATTTCTGTGGAAGCTTAACTTCAGCATTTTTCTTTCAGTCAGATATTGGTAAATATTTGTCAAGCAACTCAGTGTAGTTCTTAAATAAATCACTTGAAATAATTAGAGCAGGTGTATTTCATTTAAGCTTGGAGTAGTTACTCTTAAGACCTTGCAATAAGAAAAAGGAATTACTTCTTTGTAATACACTTTTACAAAACTTCTTTCAAATGGTTGTAAATACAGAGACTTTTCAGGACTTCGTTCTTTCCGAACAGACTATTTACATAAACTCATGTCTTCTAATCAAACCAAAGGTTTTATTCCTTATAAAGATTGGACTCTCAAACAATGTTTCACGAACTATACTGCTTTTCTTTAGCTGTAAACTGATGGCATAGGCGTCTAGAAAAATTCCAGTGTCTGGGATCTTTTATAGACTCTGCCACTATTGCACCAGCCTTATCTGGAGGGAAACACAGGCACCCTGCCCAAAGACTAAAGGTATTTCTGCTTTTATCACTGGCTGATGTCTGACAGAGACAGTGCAGTGTGCGTTAGCACATTCCATGAATCAACATTAATAGGAAAATCTTACTTCTCTTGTGAGCCTCCCAATCATGGAAAGCTATTTGAAAAGAGAAAAATTTTGGTAGTCTTTAAAAATTACATGGTATTAAGAAAAAAAAAAATTGGTTCTTTTTGTTGTTTGCTTGTGTTTGTTTCTGTGGTTTTTATTTGGTTTTTTTTTTTTTTTAATATTTACTAGACCTCATTAATTAGATAAGGAATGGACCCAAATTTTCTTTGTAGATGTCAAATGGAACAGCTTAACAAGATGACTAAAAAAAACCCTAAAACTCCACTTCTTTTTAAAACAGTGGTTCAACTATTTTTAAAAATGTACTAGTAGAAGGTATTTATTTATTTATTAATTTTTTTAAAACTCATGGGCTTTAAATTACATTACAGTTATTATAATTTGCCAAATGGGTATCCTACCCCTTTAACCTTCTCACCAAAGAAGAAGTATGTTGTCGATACAAAATACATTAAATATATAATTAACAGAAGATGATCATCAGAAATCCAAGGTTTTTTTAAAAAATCAGCAGTTTCACTTGAGGTCACTTAGACAACACCACAATACCAATGATTTTAAATTCTGGAATACCTGTTTTCCTGTCTGTTCTTCTAAGCAGGTCATTTTGAGGTATCTTAAACATTGCTGAAAGTGTTACTGCAAAAAAACATCAGATGAGCAGCAAGCCTCTAGAAAAGCATCTCTTCCAGCTTCATGTGGTTCTGAATAAATTGTAAACTTTTGAAATAATCCCGTTTCATTTAATGATTCAGTGTAGGGTACTAATAATGGGTTTTCTATAAGAATGTAGGATCAACATGAATACTGATATGCCCCAAAAAGAAAGCATTTTTTTTATTCCAGAGATTATGTATACATTCTTGTCAAATAATATGGCAATAGACTGTCCTTCCTGAAATGAAATCAATTGACTTTTGTTCACAGTCAAATAAATTGAGGGCTCTAGAAAGTGTCTTACCAAGAAAAGGGATATTAGGGTACACAGTGTTTGGTTTTTTTTTTTTTTTGTTATTTTTCAATAAATCAAATGTAAAAGTGGAAAAAAATAGGAAAAGAAGGCGCAGGTCTTGACTACATAAGTTCTAGAAAAATTAAAGTCTTGAGACAATTGAGAGCAAGCTTTTTTTTTCCTTTAGGGGTTAGTTCAGATTTTTCTTTGGGGAGGAACATGGGAAGCCTGTCACATTTTTTACAAAATGTTTCTCTCCATGAGGGGTGTTGGTGACTTCTGTGAGTTACTGTTTTGGTATGAGGAGCTTCAGCTCAGCAAGAGCTGTGTATGAATGAACAGCTAGAGGGGGCTGGGAAAAAGTATGTAATTACTTACTTTAAAGATGTAGGTTAATTATTACAGATTTCTTAGTAACTGTTATAGTTATAAACATTTCTATGTTTCCTCAGGGAATATTAATTTTCCCTCTGTTGAAAAGTTTCAACAACAAGGGTTGAAGGCAATGAATACACAATAATTTTAAGCACCCCATATGTGTGCTCATAGGCAAAAATATATCACAAGCATTTAGTTTTGAACATGCATTTGCCAGCTAAAAAAACCAAAAAAAATCTTATTAAACAGGTAAAGAATGATTTTCAGTTTCTTTAGAAGAAGAATAGATGCAGCTTTAGTTCATCAAGAGTTCAACTGAAAGTTTCTGAAGAGGTTCTCAGGTGACTGAATCTTAAGGATACAACCTGAGCTATGAAAGAATATTGAAGCAGCATCACCCTCAAAAACAGAGATGTGTTTGTAACAGAAACATGTGGAGTGTTATATAACACACATATGAGAGTTATAAAGCCAACAGGCTTTTTTAAATTGCTGCAAGACCATGGGATTGGGAAAAATAAAAAGTGATATTTTATGTGCAGGGGTCAAGAGAAGAACGGGAGGCAAAGAAAAAAAACACAAACATGTTTTTTTGGGGAAGGATTTTTTTTTAATTGGTATTAGTTTATTTGCATGCAAATATTTCCATGGATATTTGTAACATCTCAAAATGACCTGGTAGGGCTTTTGGTATCCCAAGTATTTTGGATTACAGTCTCTTTTGAGCTATCCTTACTTCGTGTGAAGAGAGAGAAAAGGAAAATAATTTGGAAAACATTGACATAGAGAGAATATATGTTTTCTTCTTTTTCCCTTATTAAAAATAAAAAAGAGAAAAAGAAAAAATAAAGGTAAGTTATATTTTCTGTATACTTTACCCCTTTATTTTGGCCACATAATATTGGGCAAGTGAAAGATTATTTTCTTTTTCTTTATTGGATATCTTTTAACACACAGCCCATCCAGAAAAAACTTATTAAATTCCACTTCACTGCTGTTTTTCATTGAAAGGAATTAGTACTTGTTTTTAAAAAAAGTTAGTTTGACTTAACTGTATTCCAACAGCTGAGTATAATGAACGGTTTTCACTGAGAATTCAGTTTCAGGACACAGAATCCTTTCACAGTTTCAGTCTTGGGAGTAACAAAACTGTCACCAACATCTTTGCCTGATACTTTTGACAAAGGAAAAATATGAAGGGTTTTGGAGGGCAACAAAAAGGAATTTTCCTGATTTTTTTTTGGGTTATTTTTTCATCAGAGCAGTAAAGGAAACTTTGTCTAACTAGAATGGGCCTCCAAGGCAGAGGAGTACAGCAAGTAATTCTGTTTCCTGCCATACTCAATGCCCTTTAGGCTGACAGACTCCAGGTTTTTGGGACACTGAAGTGGCAAGCAAGTTATCAGGAAAGGCAGAGGAATTAAATTTACTGGGTTTATGCTAAATGAAAAAATTGCTTTACAGTAAGTATATTATAGCTGTTTTTTCCAACTGTGTTGCAGTAATAATGCTGTCATCCACAGCAGGGCTTGTGTGGAAGTGATTCCTTCTACTTAGAGCAAGGTTGCACCATGACCCTTTCCAATTCCAGCTTTTTTGGCTGGGAGCTGCATTACCCCTGCTGACTGTGAGAGAAGCTCTTCTTGCCATTGCTGTTTGATTTCCATGGAAAAGAGGAGCAATATGACTTGTGCTAACTCTATGTCTGACTCTTAAGCAAATTATTTTAATATTCTTTTAGCAGCTCGCCCCTGCATAATAGTGACTAAATCTTATGATGAAATATTTATAAAGTCTGAAAACCAGACTGCTATGTGTGCTCCCATTTTCTTGATCATTCTTTTGATGGCTGTCTCTTAGTATTCAAAATCTGGTGTTATTTACACTGGTGTCTATTCACAGTGACTTTTCTGAGGTATATACTGCTAAAACCCATGGCATAATTTATCTGGAAGGTTGAAATAGCAACAAAAATCTGTAAATATTTGGTTAGTTGGACTATTGCAGCTGATTCTTTCTCTTCTTTGGAATGCATGTAGTGCATAATGAGGTGCAGAGGGAAGGCACGGCAACTATTCTCAAGGAATTTATGTAAATAAGAAGTATTGGCACTTTTCTCAGTAATATTAAGTTTCTGAACAAAATGTTAAATTAAATTTAAAAAGTCAAGGAAATGGTGCATAAAATGTGTATGAATCAGGTCCTAACTCAGTAATCTAACTCTTGGGGAACAATTAAGGCATAGCAGTCTCAAGGCATTTATCTGTTATTTTTACTGGGACACAGGGAATTAAAAAGAAAAAAACACTAATGGAAATCTTAATTATACATACCTAATTATGAAAATTTCACAGAATGGAAATTCAGACAAGGAAAGCTTCCAAGCACTAATAATGCTGCTTAAAACATGCCATAAACAAGGGTGAGAGTTTGGAAGGATCCTTGATGAAATCCTTCTCTAGTCTTGCATAGGATTCAAAGGCATACTTGTAAGAAAAAGGAAAACAAATCATCACGATTCTGCAACCATAATTTAAGTAGAAGGTAAATGTCTTTACCTATAATAGAATCAAACACAATTTACCTTTCTTTAATTGCAGACACTTGTTTTTTATGTGAAGAATTTATATTTGCAAGGAACAAAGAGGTGGGAAATTACACTATTTCCACACTCCTCAGTGCGAGATCATGCCTCAGATGCAATCATAATCTTAAGCATTAACAAGGTGTTGATTTTTGCCTGTCTGTATAACCCAAAATGTCTTGGGATTGAACCTCTGGGTTGGCAGGTGGGAGTGCACAACAAGAACTCTAGGAATACTGTAGAAGAGGGAGAGTATCAAGAATACTGAAAGTCAGATTAAAAAAATATAAATCCATTAAAATTACATGTGTCTTGGCAGGCTTCTGTTCATGTAGTTAATGCAATTTAATTGTATGCCGCATTCCATTTCAAGAATGGCCAGAAATCCTGGCAAGAAGAATTAGCAAGCATGGGATGTGTGTTTTACCTTGGTAAACTCTTCTGGCTCTTGCTGGTTTCAGGACTGGTATTATGGAAGAAACCTTTTATTGGAACTAAGCCTCCATTTATACCATTCAAGTATCGGTGCTTAAACAAGGCATTTTTATTAAGCACCTCACTTGCTCCTCTGGAATGGAAGTGTGTGCCCTGCACAGATCCCTCTTAGACAATGGGGTGTCCCCATCAGCTGTGGGCTGAGCTGAAAAGAACATCACTCTTCCCAGCTGGATAGGCACAGGCTAGATGTCCTACAAGCTTTTTGGTACATGAAACTGCTGATGAATTTGGCCATTTTTTATTGTCTGGCCCAGCAGGATTCTGAGTTAGGCAGTTTAGCTCACTTGTTGAATGTGGAGAAAGATAAGGGGTTTTTTTAATATTTGATTTGGTTTTATATTTCTTCTTTTTTTTGGGCTAGGAGGAGTAGGTGATATAATGATTTACTACTCCTTTAGGCATGAAGACTGTGGGAACATATGGTTCTGAATGTCTTAAAGTTAATTCACTGTGTCACCTCACCACCATCTCTCCTACCGGGAAAAGTTATCAAGCCCTTACCTGGCAGAATTTAAATGTGAAATGCGTAAAGGACATTTTAGAAAACACATAAAATACTTTTGTAGGTGAACTTTAAGTCTCATAAGATCTGTTTAATAGTGTATATAACAAAGAACAAAAGACTTCTGATAAAGAGCTGGTTTAAGAACCAAAATTAATACTTTTTCTAAAATAATTGGATAAACATTTATCCTTACCCAGGAAGTCTGTGGCATGAAACCTTTATCACTTCAAACAATAATGTAGGGTGACATTTAAATCCTCAGCCTTTCTAAATAGTGACTCTGAAAATGAATCAATACTGATGTCTTTGACAAGAAAAATATATGAAGGAAAAGGAGATGTAGCAAAAAGATAAGCTATTTATTTTTACTGACCTCAGTCAATCTTGTCCTTGTTTTTTAAATATTTTACCAGTCAATATGCTCCAAAATGTGTCACTCATTAGATCTGTCAGAGGCAGCAGCTTGGGGAAATGGATGTGATGGATTCGCAAAACTCCTTGAAAAGCAGAAATAGTGATAATCTTGCAAAAAAAATGATATAAAAATATATAAAAATTGCCTTTTTCCAGCGTGCCAGAGATGTAACAAACTCCAATGCATCTGACAAGCCTAGTATGAAGTTAAAAAAAAAGGTAAAAAAGGGAGCAGGAGTTGTAGAGCCTTTTTAACATTTCATACTTTAAATAAGAAGTTGGTTGGGATTTGTATTTTGGGGGTGTTTTCTAAAGTAATAGATATGTGTGATAAAAGTATATACCAGATGAAATAAAATTAATGTTTAACTTTTTTTAGAATAAACTGATTTTTAACAAAGGCATTAATGAAGGTGTGTTAGATGAGAAGGATCTTTTGTCAGTTTGATATTGCTGACCATAAAATAATTATATATGATTCATCTGCCCAAGAAATACTTAGGAATTTAAAGTTCTCAGTGCACCTCGCACAGAACAGCCCTCATGCTTGTTTACAGACATGGTGAGGATACAAATGATGATCACAGAAATGACAGAATCCTTTTTTAAAATGAATGAATAATTTATTTTAATATATTTAAAAAAATTATTTAATGAGCTTTAAAATTTATTTAATTTACTAATGAACAAAAGAAAGCTTAGCCTATTTTACCCAAAATGTCTCCTTGGAGACATTCCTTCATAGAAAAACAAACTTATCCCAGGCCAAAGCCTTGTCATTTCATTTGCAGAAATGTCATCTTAATAATTTATCTGTTTCCTAATTAAGCATCATGTTGAAGAATGTCCTTAGGGGATCCTTATTTATTAGCAAGACTAAGCTGTTTTGTATTTTTACGAAAGTGAACTCACATTTAGGAGCTCTGAGAAATGGGAATGCTGTAGATGGGTAAGCACAATGGTGAAATCCTTCACACAGTACCTTATTCTAGATACTATCAGTCCTCTGTGGTGCTTTACAACAGATTGCGTGGAGTCACTGAAGGCGAAAAGGTGTAAGATTTCATCTTGATCTTACCAGTGGCCCTATTATGCCTTGTGCTGTGGAGGTGAGAGGTCCAGATGTTTTTTCTGGAAACAAGGCTGCATGGGTTGAGTAGGGCTGGCAGGATGAGGTATAGAATTTCTCAATTAAACAGTGTAAACTCTACAGTTTAAATGCAGGTCATAGATATGGAATAGCCTGGGCTGGAAGAGACCTTAAAGATCATCTGTTTTCACTTTACCTACTGTGGACAGGGACACTTTCCACCAGAACAGGTTGGTCAGAGCCCCATCCAGCCTGGTTTGAACACTGCCAGAGATGGGGCAGCCACAGCTTCTCTGGGTAACCTCTGCAAGGGCCTCACCACGCTCTTGGTAAGGAATTACATCTTTATATCTAATCTAAATTTACCCTCTTTCAGTTTAAAAAGGTTTACTCTCATTCTATCACCACATGCATATGTGGGAATGATGGTTATTTTTGAAATTTTTCTTCATTAATGCTTTCCAATTCCTCTAGTTCAAAATATCCCAGTTAGAACATTAAATAGCTTAAATTATTTCAGTCCTCTTTTTCTACTGTAAAACAATTTTTTATCTTTGTACTAAATATATATTTTATAATGGAAATATTTAGGTCTAATTATATGGCAAAGAAGGAAAAACCCAAACTGTGTAAAATGAGAAATGATTTCTTGTTGTAGAGTTGCACAAGTTTCAGGCCTCAGTAATAAAAGTATTACTGAATTTTCATGTTTCTCTTGCACAGATAGCTTTAAAATCCACTGTGTCATAAAATAATGATAATAAAATATCAAGGAAGGAAAATATGTCAGTTAAATATAGAGGTAACTGATCAGGGAATCAGAACACATTCTTGGAGAAATGAAGACGTATTCTGCAAACAGTCTAACAGGATTATAAAGGTATTCTGAAATAAACATGGATATGTGGAGATATTTCAAGGTATTTTAAAACACTTCAGCATTTTTTAGGGTTTATTTTTCTATTCTGCCTACTTTAGAAGTTTGAACATTATTAGCTTATGAAATTTATCATGTTTTAAATGTAACTGAAGAATATGCTAGACAAATTCTTTATTGTGAAAATATATGGGGATTCTGGTAAGCAAAGATCAGCAGAATTATTTAAGTAAGTTTAAATATAATTCTTCAAATATGACTTCTATTCCTATCTCTTGGTACTCATGGGAAAAAAGGTAATATCAGCTTTCTGTTCTCAGTCTCATTTTTATTTGGGCTAGTCTATGCTAAAAATCATTATTCTCAACTAGTACAGTCCTAGAAGTGAAGCAAATCTTTAAGCTGAAATACATTAAAAAGTGGGAAATATATTCAATAGGTTAAAATATGTGGGAAAGTTTATATAGTATCCTAGTTTGATTTCAAAGAACATCATCTTCATAACCACTTGCAGTGTGTCCCATTTAAAAAAAAAAAGAAAATTCCTTTCTTCCTTTCATTTCTTTCTTCTTCACTTTGTGATGATCACAACTATCTCACTGCTCTAAAACACTGACTGATTGTTTTCTTGTGCTTGTATGAACTGTGCACTTATTCTTAATTTTTTAATCTTGAAAAAAAATAATATTGTTCTTCCCTTAGTCAGGTGATCTGTACTCCTACAGTCAAAGCTACTCTGTATAAGTGTTTTTTTTTTCTTGCAAGACTTTGTATTAATGTCAAAATACTTGCTGGGGGAAAGGATGTTTCTTTTTTGGACCATTTTTTAAATTTAAAAAGGAAGGCATGATTAGTTAAGAAAATAAATTGAAAAAAATGTTCTAGAGGAGAATCCTTCTCTTGAGACATCCCTTCTACTGCCATAATCATGAACCATTCTTTAGTTACTTTTCAATCTGTGCACCTGAAATGCTTCATTTTGTTTGTTTAAAACAGTTTATATTTGCATTCAGCAAAGGTATATGAAAGGAGAATTAGAAATTTCAGATAATTTTCAGCTGGGTACCAGAGGGGAAGTAGAACAGAAGTTAAACATTAGAACCTTTGAACCTTTGAATCTTTCTGTGAAACAACACTCGAATTTTAAATCTGTCCTGTACTTTTTGATATAACATTATGCCATATATGTTCATGTGTATCACTGTAAAGTATCTAAAAAATGTTATTGCTGCTAGATTTGTACCTGAATGTGGAATTATGTTTTACAGATATTTTGCACCGCATTATTCAGAGGCATAAATTACTATAAAAATGCAAGGATGTAGAAAATTAGATCCAGCAGATACAGTTTTTCCCATCTAATTCTTGCTGCATGCCTCTGCAGTTCACCAGAAATTTTATAATGGGCAACTACATAAGATAGTTGTGGTTTCTTTCTGTGTTCTAGTTCCAGGATTGTTTTCTGCTGAGTGAGTGAGTGGTGTAGTTACTTTTTTTATTTTTCACTCTTCATTTAGCTACAGTGAGTTGTGATCTCCAATCCCTGCCATTTGCAAATCATGAAGGCCCTATTATATTGAATTTCAACAAATGACAGTCTACCAGAAAGACTCTGTGACTAGAGATTTTTGCCTAAGATAAAGATATTTCCTGTGATGTGGGAGGAGGAGCCTACCTAATGTCAGCACCAAATATATTGAGTTTGAGCTGCAAACTTTTATTTATTCAGACTAAGTAAGACACCACAAGGGGTAAGAAGGTCATAGCCTTCACTAGTATATGGGGAAAATTGTTGGGATTTTTATTTATTTTTTTTCCCCAAATATATATATATAAATATATATAAATATATAAATATATAAATATATAAATATATAAATATATAAATATATAAATATATAAAGATATAAAGATATGAAGATATAAAGATATAAAGATATAAAGATATAAAGATATAAAGATATAAAGATATAAAGATATATATATACACACACATACATATATACCCCTGCAGTTCAAAAGTACTTCTGAGTAATTATCTTTCAATTCATAAAATAAGACCAGAGAACTGAAAAGGACATACAGCTCTCCCTAAACTTCCCCTCACTTCCCCCACCCCAGAAAAAAGAAACATCCCCAAAAGATGATGGGACATTTACCTAAAAAAGAAAACACCAGCAGGGAGATCTGTGCAGCCCGTGCCCACACACTATGGGGCTGTTAGTGAAAGATTTGGTTTGATATCCAGGATATCTTTTTTCTTTTCTATCCCTAACCCATGTTACATCCTGTGCTCTCTTAGTTTAGCAAATGGTGACTGAATTATTTCCCCCTGACTCAGTTTCCTGTATGTAAGATGGAAAGGGTGTTAAAATATTGTCAAAGCAATTGAAACACGACTTACAACAAGAAAAAAAGGTATTAGTTTACTGTCTATTAATCTTCATACCATCTTGTGTTTTTTTGCTAGAGTAGCCTGTGTTCAAGAACTTTGACATTTCTCAGATATGTTAGAAAAGTGAAAGAGACACTTTTCTGAGCCTGCTGAAAACAGACGGACCATTTAAGGAAAAAGAACCTTCATTTTTTCAAGCTATGTATTTCAGGATACACTTATAATTAATATTGGACAAACTTTAAGAATCATGATTTTCTTTGATCTTTGAATGGATTGGTCCTGTGTGCTGCAGTTAAATCATAGCCAGTCTTCTGACTTTGGATGAGATGAATTGAGGATGAGAGAAATAAATATAGACTGATTTGGAAATGTTTCTATTATCTGGGTAACTTCTATACTTTTTCTGCCTTCATTTCTGATTCTTGTCTTGTAGAGAGTAATTTTTGCAACCTAAGTAATCAGGAGCTTTGTAATTGACTTTGGGATTTGACCCAGCTAAATTTTTGTTGGTTGGTTTTTTTTTTTTTTTTGTTATTTTGATAAAATTATAAATAACTTCATTCATCTCTGGTAAAAAAGCCTGAAAAGAACAGTTCCGAATTTCCTTGCTATCAATATGAGATTTCTATATTATGGTATTACAAATAAACATTTTATATTAGGGCCTACTTTGTGAGAATCCGTATCAAAGAGTCTGCAAGGTAATTATTTATTCTGGGGCACATAAAAGCAGTGGCAATAACAGCACTAATTTTAAATAAATGCATTGTCATCTCACTCTCCTCTTCCCAAACAGCACAGGGGAAGAAAATAAGATGGACAAGCGCGTGGGTTGAGATGAGGGCAGTTTAATGTGTAAAGCAGAGGTCACACACAGAAGCAAAGCAAGATGAGGAGATTTATTCTCTCATTCCCATTTGCAGGCAATGTCCAGCCAGTGGGAAGCAGGGCCTCAGTATGAGTAGTTGCTTTGGAAGATAATTGGCTTATTAATGAAACCCAGTCCCCCCTGCCTTTTACTGCTGAGCATGATGTTGGATGGTGTGGACTATCCCTGGCCAGTTGAAGCCACCTGTCCCAGCTGTGTCCCCTCCCAAACTTTTGCTCATCCTTTCAGCCTTTTGGCTTGCATGATCTGATGCTGTGCAAGTACTGCTCAGCAACAGCAGAAACTTTGGCACTTTATCAGCACCATTTCAGCCACAAATGCAGCACATGGCACTACATGGGCTGCTGTGAGGAAAGTTAACTCCATCCCAGCCAGACCCAGCACAGCCATCACCCAAAACAGCTCTAGTTCTCTTGCCAAGTACAGCAACGCAATAAAGATGTTTTATTGTTTGCTTTTGTTGTTTGTGTCTTTAAAAGGCCATTAAAAATAACAGCCCAAATGTTCCTGTGGTTTGTGGGATCTATATGTGTCAGTATTAAAGTGAATCATGCCATCACAGTCATGATAGGTTATCGGCATTTTACTTTAAAAGAAAAAGTATGGCTTGCTTGAACTCTTTTTTTCTTTCTGCTTTAGCAGCATCTCCATCCTTGGAGAATGTTTATATAAGAAAAACTCCACAAAGCAGAATTCCAACCTTTATCAAGCACAATATTTCATTGCAAAATTGGTTTTGCTGTGAATTCTAGGAAAATATGTTCAAAGTGTTAGACTGTGTAAATATGTTCTTGGTAATTGCATAACACATTGATTTTGGTGAGTCAAATATCAAACCATTTCCTGAAGATACTCACTTGAACCACAAGTATCTGAAGCCACACAAGCAATTTCATTATTTAATAATATCTGTGGGTTTGCTTCATAGTTGAAATTTAAAATAATTGTTTTCATGGGCTGTCAGCAGTGTATTGGTATGCGGTTTCCTCTTCTCCTGGAGAGGAAGGGTGGCTGGTATCCCCTTTAAAGCTTCTAATACTACCAGGATAACTTAAATGCTGCTATTGCCTTGTTTAGCAGTGGTCCAGTTTGTCACTATTTATTTTTTTACATAAAAAAAACTCACTAAAGCTTTCTACATCCATATCCCAAAAATTCAAATGCTGACATGGATGGTACAGCCTTGATACAAACCCTAGCTGAAACCAGGACAAGGCCTCTGGACTGATTTTGCTTGGGCTTTGTATGGACCTGTCTTGATCTACTTAAAGATTTCTTTATTTTTATGTAAATTATAGTAACGACTGAGGTTTTTTCTGCATAGAGATTTATAATCTTCATATAATGAATTAATACAGAATATGGGCATGGTACAGGGGCTTGAAAGTGAGGACCTGGTGCAGTGTAGAGGAATGTGGGTGTGACATGGTAAGAAAGGTGACACAATGGTGACCCTGGAGATCTCAAGAAGAAGCTCACTGTGACTATTTGCTGATAAGTAAAGAAAAAAGGTGTGGGAGTTGGACAGTAGCAATATTTAGAATAAATAGCAATTATATACAAGACACTCCATATGTAGTACATTGAACTGTAAAGTGGAGTGGCAGAGCAAGGAAGGAAAGAAAAGTGTAAAAACTGATTTCATAAAAAGACATAAAAAATATCCCTCATTGGATGCCAGAAAAAGGAAGATGAAGTTATCCTGCTGCCACCAAAGAGGAGAAAGAAACCCCTGCCTTTTCATTTGAAGGACTTTTTCTCAGACTCCTCCTGCCCGCAAAATTTAGCTGACAACTCCACGAACAAGAAGAATAGTAGAAAGATGCATTATGACAGTAAGGAATGACTGGCTCCTAGGAATTGTCTGTATAGCAGTTTTATCTCTAATATTATTGAGACATATTCTCTAATAATAAGCTATATTTAGGAAGGGATTTTGGTTTTTGGGTTATTTTTGCTTCTTTTTTCCCCTATTCATCTATAATTACTAGATTTGAAATTATTTGATTAGATGACTAGAATCTCAATTTCACAAGCAATAATTCTTGACTTTTCTCATTAGGAGTGTTTTCATTTGCCCAAACAATTTTCTGAGTCTATCAATACCTCCCCAACACTTCTATATTATTGTTAGGGTTCATCATTATAGAAGATATTCGATACTTGTTGTACCAAGCAAAAAATAGCTCAAATAACTATTTACTTGTAATTATATAGCCAAGAAGAAAGTGAAATAATTTTTCTCTGTCTTTTTAATAATGCCAGCAATATTGACTTCTAAACAAAATTTTAACTGTATGAATTCCAGATTGTATTGGTTGCTTGCAAGTGTTTCACCATGTGGAAAAAAAAATTAAAAAGAAACCTACTCCACCCCCAGTATTCATAACTAAAAACTTGTGTTCAAAGGTTTTCCTGGGAGCTTACTGTACCAGAGCTACATCTTGAAGGATGTAGGGACACAGCCAACAGTGGCATTTAATGAATTTGTGGCTACAGGAAGTAGAATTTAACTGTATTACACTGGGCTAACCAAGCTGAACATATCCTTTTCATTAATTGACTGCAAGCAGAAGATATCTATGGTATGCAGTAATAAATTGAACTTCAGACTTAGCTGCCTTTTACTGTAGGGGGTAAAGATACCTCTCAAACTTTGAAGCACAGTTTAGGAGGGATTACAGCAAAGGAAGGGAAATAATTGCACTGACTGAAAACATTACTATTTAAGCCTGTGTAGACAAACCGTTGTCATTCTGTGGCACTAAAGCTTTAGTGAGTAGCCTAATTAGAAAGGCAACTCAGCCTTTAATGGAATCCATTGGTTTCTGAGGCTTTATTTTGCTGAGTACTGTGGTAACATGGATGAATCTCCATGGCTGCAGAAATGAAATCCTGAACCTTATTGTCCTACGCATCCAGGCTAACACTGGCCCTTAAGTATTTTTTCACTGTTAGATCTTGCAGGGAAAAATGTGCATGATGCAGCTGGTATTAATACTGACCTATGTGATATTTTAGCATGACACCAATTTTCTTATTTATTTGCATTTTGTAAATCTGTTGACTGATACAATAATGATGAGCATAACTAAAACCACTTAACTTACTGTTAGGTCAGTTTGGTTTCATCTCTAACTTCATTGAAAATACACAATATAATTTTTACACTTGTTCTGGTTTTGTTTCTTTATTTCTCCTGAGTTATTGGTGAATTAGGTCCTTATCTATTTAATACATGGAATGGAAGATGTATTATTAACATCTAGTACAGTGTTTGCTCTCTACCCAGTTCAGCAAGCTTGTGATAGCACTGGGTTATGTTGTAGTTAGGAAAGGTAATTAGAAAATCAGGGATAAAGAATATCCAAGCAAATTAAGGCCCATGCAGCCACTAAGAAAATTTAGGATAACATGAATTTGATTTGTATAGATATGCCAATGGGGAAACATATCCAGGCTGTGAGAATTTTTTAGATTGAAGGTTACTACACAGGTAAAGATGTTTTTTTCAAACGATATCTTTTAATCCTACTTTGATTTCTCTCCCCTGTCCCCACCCAAATGCACACAATTTTAGAAGTTCTGACCAAAAAAATCATTTTTTCCTCTCCTTAAGAAATGCTACAAAAGAAACACGGTGGAGTCCCAGGCGTGTCTTTGGAGGCCAATTCCATCTCTTTGGCCACGTAACTCCAGAGCTGCTGAGCAGCTCCCGTGGCCCTGGAGAGGAAGGGGGGTACCCAGGGGGTGTGAGCTGCTCTGACAGAGGTTGTCACTGAGCTCCTGGCTCTTTCAGGAGCCCTGCTCACCACCAGGCCATGTATGCAGCTGTTGCACAGCAGCTGCTGGCCCTCTGCTGTGCAGCTGGCAGGCTCTTGGGAGGCCCTGCAGAATCCACAGCACCATATCCCAGCAGTCATGGAGTGTGGTGCTGCTGCAGGCTCCTCTGATGTGCCACCTGCTAATTTGTGCTAACGAATGTCAGGGCTGTAGATGCTCTGCTGCTGAGCGTTTTAGACCACACGTAGAGAATACCAACAAATGGCATGTATTTTTCTCTCTTGTCAACACACTGTGTTATATTCTAACCTATACGTGGTCCTTTTTTCCTTTTTTTTTTTTTCATTCCTGTGTATGTGTGAACCACAAGTTGTGTTTAATCAGAAACATGGCTAACAGAGAGCATCAAATTCTAGCCTTCGTAGCTTCCCATAATAAGTGAGACTTAATTAATTAGCTAAGAATTTAATTTGGTGATTTCTGGGATGAAGTAAGTGTCCTTTGCCCCTCTGACAAGGGCAGACTAGGTGAAATTCAAACAATTTCTTGTAATGACAAACCTAATAATTAGTAAATAACAGGAATAATCAATATTGTTCAGACACCTTGTCCAATTGCAAATCAGTACCTGTATTTCTAACAATTCTCTGGTGTGCCACTGAAGGGTTTGTCTTGCTCCTTATAAAGACATCCTTCAATATAGAGGGATATGTTAGCCATTGAGTATGCAAAGTATGTTTTCCTTTGCTGGTTTCAGTCATAAAATAATTCATTCTTCTCTGAAAAAGCTTTCCCTCTGCATTCTTCAAATGTTCATGGACTAGCTCTCATTGTGCATGAAAAGCAATTTTTTAAAAAATCCTGTGTGGAAGACTCTTGGGTTTGCCACACAGCATCTGTACCATCACCATCTGTTTTAATTTGCAGACTTTAAAAAAAATGTTAAAATTAACTTACGGAAGAGATATGGAGATATGAAGCTTTCTAGTGTCCAAAAATCCAAGTAATGGGAGACATCATGAATTATATATTCATTTAAGAATTCTAAATTATGGAGAGTTTACCAGTTAGCAAGTTGAGAAATGTAATCTCAGTGAACAAGTTCTGTACCTAATACTAAAAGAAGAAATTACTTCTTGATTCTTGTTTATATTCTAGATAATACTTTCCAAAACACTTAGTTCATGTTCTTGCTTCTTCTTCCAATTTGCTCTACATGGTCTACCAGTGCTGGTATATTGCCAGAGTAAGGTCTAATTGTAGAATGAAGGAGAGTTGGAAAATATTATTTCAGTTTTACAGAAGGACACTAGACAGAAGATCATTTAGTGACTTCCCGGAAATTCCCACCACAGAGCAGTAGAGTAAACTGAGCTGCAGTGTTAAGTTCTTTAAATTTTAACTTTATAAAACATGCTGTAAGTGTCCAACATCAAGTACCCCTGAAAAGCCTGAGAGCTCATGGCTGATTGCATCAAACTCTGCCTGCTGTGGTCACAGTGGATTTCTTATTTATATCACTTTAGGTTCTACTCCGAGTTCTAGGAAGCAATTAGTAGGAGCATCAGCTTATAAACTTCATCCCTTTCCTGGAGAAAAGTGTTGTGAAAGTCCTTTACGTGCCTATTTATCCATTTCTGAGTAGTAGTGAGATAATTTTTCACCTCATGTTTGCAGGAAAATGCCAGAAATTGAAAGCTGGTGAAAAGGAAAATTCTGTGAATTCGAATTTGTTTCATTAGGAGTCTTTGAAAAGCTAATTCTAGTTCAATCTAAATATTTATTTTCAATAGATCTGATATTACTATTAATCTAATTTTTAATTTCTGTAAAAGATATGCTCTTGAAATAAAACTAAAATAAAGCAGAAATCTTAATTCTTCACAATTTTTTGTCTGAATTACACTTTTCAGAATCAGTACATTCTTGCAGAATATTTTTACTTTGGTGGAAATACGTCTTCTGAAAAGAAAATACTCCATTGGAAAGCGTTTGACCAGCTCAAATTGTTTCTTAGTGCACCTACTGTGAAGCCAAAACACTAAGGAGTTCTTTCTGACTTCTCTTCACATTTGACATAACCAGTATATGAGCGAAGTTATTAAATGCTAAGACAAAGCTAAAGCTTGTGCTGTAGAGACATTGCCCAATTAATATAATTATTGTGTTTTCAGTGCTGCTAGTTTTGATAGCTCCTGAGACTGCAAATCAGCCCCTGCTCTTGCTGTCATGCATATCACCAGCAGATGTAGCATTAGTGCCATAGGCACAGGCCAGATAATCCTGAATTTGGAAGGCAGAGAATGTCATGTAATTATTTTGCAGCCTAACATAATGTGGTCTGTTTGCAAAGACAAAAATACGGTGCACATCTTTCCTGTTGATGTTTTACAATAAAGTTGACAGCCAGAAAGCAGCGGGGTGAGAGAGGCAGAGTGCTGTGCAGGATGTGCCCGTGCTGCAGTGACAGCCCAAAATGCAGCCCATAGATAGAGCACGAAGGAACTCTAATAGCTCTTCAAAGGAGACATGTTAAGTCAATGGCATTAATGCATGCTTGAAAAATGAACAATACCATTATCCATCCTGTCAATCTTAGATAAAGCAAAGAATTGCTCGAGGACAAAGAGTGGGAAAGCCTTCTTCCTCTCTAAGGAATTCCAAGCTGGACCTGAGTTCAAAAATTCACTCCAAATGCCAAATTATATATTTTCAGGTTGAGGTTTTTGTCTCACTGTGCCTTGCCACCTCCTCCTTAGTATTTATCAGCCCATTTTTATCCTTTGTTTTCCCTATATCATATCAATTATTATTTCCTTCCTGTTTCTCAACCTTCTCCCCCATTCCCCTTCTTATGTTCCCCTTGATTCCAGTTTTCTCCCTTCACAAGGCCAGCTCCTCACCCCACTGCTCACCTGGTGTATTGTGTCCCTCACATTAAATGACCTTTTCCTCTGAGAGGATTAATGCATCTACCAAAATAGATAAAGTGAACAACTATCCTAAATTGCTTTATTCCTCGTGTATTACTGATTCATGCATAGCTAATTCCAGAATTCTTTATAGGCTGCTTTCAAGTCAAGACTGTATTTAAACCAGTGCCATAGTTTTGTGGCTCAGATCTTGTCTCTTGTTGCTTCCCCACTGTCTCTCTGGATTCTCTCTTGGCATCAGGGATAAATCAAATTTCCTACTTTTTAGGGAACAGTTTTGGTCTTTTATATTGTCAGTCACAGTTTTGATTCCTGAGCTGAATAAACTTGGGAAGCATAATAGTTATCAAATATGTGATGGAGATTGCAGTTGAATGACTGACACTAGGATTCTGTATCTTACCTGTTTTCCTTATTTAA
This sequence comes from Petroica traversi, assembly GCA_025920805.1. Taxonomy (NCBI): domain Eukaryota; kingdom Metazoa; phylum Chordata; class Aves; order Passeriformes; family Petroicidae; genus Petroica; species Petroica traversi. The sequence continues at coordinate 7,063,549 of JAHLSL010000040.1, forward strand.
ATTAAAAGAAACTTAAAATCTATTGAGCACTCGGTGATGACAATGTTGACAATAGCAATAACTATCAGTAACATTTTTAGTGTTCTCTGGGATATTTTACAGTCGTGAATGAGAGGAAATGATAAGGGATGGCAAGAAAATTAGTTCAGGAAAAAAATAAATCCCAGACATCATCTGAGCTCTGAAAAACATGACAATTTTTCTGAGTTGTATGTACGGGTCAGATTTAACCTTTCTTCTTTTAAATTCTGGATTTTCCATCTCACTATCAGTAGCACAAGGTGACTGATGATTAGAGGGGAAGCTGCCTTGTACCAGAGCCCAGAATAGAGGCTTTTTTGGAAACTAAATAGTGTGAAGAATAAGACAGTGTCAGACCAATAAAAATTATGAAAAAGAACCTAAAAATCAATAGTACAAAATAACAATTCTCCATCTTAATGAGATAAAATCAGTGCATGTATATTGGCACAAAGTAACTTGCTGTTCCACTGCTATCAAATTTTATTTGAGATCTACGGTTCAGGAAAGAAACAGTTTTAAAACTTTTCTTTTTGAAACTCCAAATTTCTCCAAAAGAGACTAATTTCTTCTTACCTGTATGAGTCACAGTGAGCTAAGTTAAATTGATAGTATAAATTGATAGTAAAGTTTGGATGGTTTTAGAGAAGCCAGCTTCTTTAGTTACTGTTGTCATCTGAATTTCACAGTGATTAAAAGCATTGTAACACATTCTTCCTCATTCATTAACTTACACATAATAACCACATATTTGATTATGTTTGATTACATTATAAGCAATATGCTCAAACTTACCATGTATACAAAAAAACAATCCATAGGAAATCTTTTGAATGTAATTAAGGTGTAAAACAACACCACGACAAATTTATTCATAGGTTATAGCATTTTCTGTCCAGGAAATGAAAGGAAAACCAATCTCTTGCCAATGAAATTAAAAGGGGGGCAGAGGAAACTAGGTTTAATAACTGATTAAAAGAAATACAGAAACAGATGTCCCTTTTTACTGTTTATAATACATTTATAATGTCTTTTTTTTATTATTTTAGGACAGCACAGGAAGATATTACACTCTGGAAAATCATCTCTTAGCTCCTGGTAAACAGCAAACCTGCTGATTCACAAGTGCTGTTTTGACTTTTTCTCCCAGTGTTTTGCTCAAGTTTGTCAGGATAGTTGTAGTACTTTGTATCTGATTTTCTCTACTTGTTATGCGCATTATTAACAGATCTCCCACAAGAGAAAAAGCAGAAAGTCCTGAGATCTACACCTGCCCATAGCCTCTTGATAAAGTATTCCCTTGGTATTTACACATTCAAGACATCTGTCTCACTTTGTCTGCAATTTTCAAAGAGGCAATATCACGGTGCAGTGTCAAGGGGAATATAAAAACAAAATATGAGATTTGAAACATCAGAAAAAAACTCCACAAACATCTGGAAAAATGCTGGGAAATAGTCAAAACTCATTCATTGGTGTTAATATTTAAAAGGGTGTTCAGTTATCCTCTAGACTCTTCTGTTCTTTTGTGTCCACAGCAACAGTAGGAGTGTTTTTACTGTCTGCTCTGTGTTTGTCACTCTCCATCATATTACCTAAACTATAAACTGCTAGAGGGCACAAGAATCTAAAAAGATCTTCCTGAAAAGGTTCTCTGAAATGGGATAGCTTTTTATTAGCTGGTAGTTGTTACAGTTGAAGTTTTTTGTGGGGCAGATGAGAAGCAAGACTTAGAATAACTACAGTGTTTGAATGACGGTATTCCAGTAATTCAAGACCTTTCTGGGAGTGCTTTTAAAAACTGATTTGACAAGGCCAGTGGCTAGAGTGATGTTTTAACTAGAAAGGAATGCTATAACAGGCCTTTCAGAGAAAAGATATACCAAGCTCTGGCATCTGTCATTTGTGTATGCAATATTTATATTTCATGTGTCATTATAGTATCTGAGGACTGTTCAAGGATTAAAAATACAAGTTATTTCCATAGCAGGAGTATTTTAGCAACACAGAGAACCTGTTTACCATCTCAATAAATTCAGATGACAAAGGAAAGAGAAGTCTGTGTAGCATAATCCAAATCCTTAAAACAGATTTGACAGGAACATGTTTGGTGGTAAAAGTCTGATATAAAGTATTCATTCACTGCTGCTTCTGAAGAGTTAGTCAGAATTTCAAAATGGAATTGTTCTCTGGTTTTAAAAAGTTTTCAGGTAACAAATATAGAGTAAGTAACCCATTGCCTGCAGTAAATTTGAGAGCTTGTCTATAGTTGTAGGAAAAGGTAGTATATTACAAACCCTGTAAATTTTAATTATTTCATTTTAATTATTTCTTGGTTTGATTAGTTTTACCTAAGAGATATCTAGAGTTGTATATAAACAATGCATAATTTGATAATTTCTTGTGAACTCTCAGACAGAGAGTCCTTACTGGTAGAATACAATTACTAGATGCTTGTTCTTTATTAAGAGAACTGAGTGGAGAGTTTAATTTTCAGAGAGGAAAACTCACCAGCATTTAGAAATAAACAGTATTATATCTTGTATTTCTCTGGATTCCAAAGCAGACCTCCTAGTTTTCATCCAACCCCATCTCTCTGATACAGTCACTGATATGCTCAGTGGCTGGAAATGTATGAGGAACTGTGCTGCAAACCACGTTTTGATTTTAAAACTTTACATACACTGAGAGTTGTGGTGGCACTGAACCCTGAAAGATCTAGTTTGTCATTGGCATGACATGCTTAGGGTGCAAATGTTTCCTAGCATTAATTTTTGGGACAATTTCAATGAAAGATTGATGGCCAGCTCCGTGTTAGCCAGAACACATTATGTATGCCACATTCAGCAGTCTCCTGCATGGATGTCTGGGTTTTTTGCTCCAAGGTCACACGAGTAGCCAGCCATCTTCAGCTCACGGACAGAGTTGAGCTAACAAACCATAACAGCATTACACTCAATGTCCTGAACCAGACTGGGAAGGACAAGGAATTTCTCTAAAAACTACATAATGTCTGTAACAGGCCAATATTATCATCCTAGGAGTCCAAAGAATTAAAAGGTTGTAGAGTTAGATGGGTTGAGAGCAGAAAAATCTTTTGTATTTCTTAAAAATATCAGTGCAACTATAAGAGCATTTGGGTTTGAATTTTTTGAAATAAATTTCTTCTCTGCTGTCAAAAGTTCATGTCATGGAACAGTCTCCCAGAGTATGAAAGCATGAATTGGGTCTTTTTCAGATGAAATCATGGGAACAGATGCACTCCAGAAACACACCTAGCAAGCTGCAGCTGCCAATAGCATGCAGTTCACAAAACCAGAATGGAACTGAAATAAGAGCTCTTGAAGCACAAAAAAATTTGATGTCTCATTGTCAGCACAGTTGTTTTGTTCCTCAGAACTGTTTTATTTGTGCAGCACTACTCACTAATATAAACACTGCCAGTGGCAGTTTCCATATGCAGTTTATTTCTATGTATTTTCACTACCTTTGTGTTTAATAGATGCCAGAAGTAGTTGCTACAGGCAATTGAAAATCTAACAAGACCACCAGTGTGGACACTGCCATAACCTTTCCCAAGGACTTTCTACTGGTGGGACTGGTAGAGGGTCTTGGCAGTCTTGCAAGAAGTTCTCAGGGATTCTGTGATCTGGTTGTGACAGGCACAGAAACGGCTCATGGATTCATCTGCGTGTTTTGTTTCCAGCCTCAATTCTAGTTGCCAGCATTCCCTGAACAGCTCCCTGTGTTGTGAGAAACTCACAGGATCCTTAAGGAAATCTTCCCTTTCCAACATACTAGACTTGACTGTGGGCTGCTCTGAGAAAACTCCTCGTCTTTAAATTAATTCACAACACCCATGTGCTAACAACTACTTCTCACTGTGCCTGCTCTTAAGTGCAACTAGGGAATCAGATAGTAGAGATATAACAGTTGTCACAGCAGTTTCCAGGCTTCTTCTTTGGGGAATTTCTTCCATATGTTTCTTCTGCAGGGATCATCTTTCTTGGGGTAACTTCTGGCAGCCTGCTGCTGCAGGTGAGGGGTGGCTTCTGGAGGCTTTTGCTTCTACCAGCTCTGACAGCCAGCTTGTGTTGGCAGTTCCTGGAAGTGCCACACTTCTTGTTTCCAACTGGCTGCTGATACAGATTTTTTTTTTTTCAAAGGGTTCTAGAAACTGCTTAAAGCTCTTTGAGGCTGCTCATCTATGGTGCCCGTTTGCACCAGCAGCTGCCTGGGCACATCTGAGGCCCTGATGCAGAGGGAGCTCTGTGGGGAGTGTGCAGGTAGTGCCTGGTGCCTCTCCGTGGGATTGTGCTGAGGGTGTCCTTCCCTCTGGGAGAAGAGCTGTCCTTGAGACCCTGAATCACCAAGTAAAAGAGAGGAGATAACAATATAACTGCTCTGGATGAGCAGAATATTGATGGAATTTTAGATTGCAGAAATGAGCCTAAGCCCCATGGTGGATGGGAAGTGCTGGAAATGGCTGTGCACGGAGGAGTGGATGGCCTGCCATGATGAGCAAGGTGGGAACGTGTGGCTTCTGGCAGAGGAGCTGCACTTACAGATCAGGCCAGGTTGGGTGGGGCTTTGAGAAACCTGGCCTGGTGGAAGTACTCTGGCCCATGGCAGGGGGGCTGGAACTAAATTATCTTTGACATCCCTTCCAGTGTTATGAATTCATAACATTCTACTAATCTATGATTAATCTGTGCTTTTCTCAGCCTTCTTTTTGTTGCCAAAACCACTCTTATTGCCCTTCATGTCCCTCTGTCCCAACTCCACCTGAGTTCTGGTTTGCCCAACCCTGTCCATTCACACTCAGATAATGTGCCTGCAATTCTCCTGGGTAGCCTGTCCCCTCTTTCACTACCTGTGCACCTCCCTGCATCCATGGAGGTTTTTGCCCATTTATCCAATGCCCCAACACCTTCAGAGTGAAGAATTCCTTCCTAATATCTAAGCTAAACCTTCCCTCTTTCAGCTTAAAGCCATTTCCCCTTGTCCTATCACTAAATGCCCTTATAAAAAGGGCATTTCCTGTAGGTCCCCTTCAGGTACTGGCAGGCTGTTGGAGGGTCTCCCAGGTGCCTTTTCTCCAGGCTGATAAAGCAGCTGATCAATTCTCAGGGCTCGAAGACATCAGTGAGCCGCAGTTTCTCCTCCCTGTAACACCCACACCCAGCCTTGCTCACAGGTTTGGGAGCCCAGACTGGCTCTGAGATGTTCCCTCAGTTGGTGTCTCTGCTTCCCTGACTTACTGACTGCATGGACTCCAGACCTACACTTTGAGTAATCTTTTTCTCAAGTCTCCATCCTGTCTCCTGGATGGTTCATGGATGTCATGATTTAGTTTCTTGCTCTTCCTGAGTTGGGCAGTCCCTGGATACAACTCATTACCGTGATTTTTTTTCTGTCTGTTGGCAGAACTTACTACTGCCACCATGTTGCTATATGTAGGTACAGGGAGATTGTACGGATTTACCCAGGGAAAATTGTGACTCACTAATGTAATTGTATAGTGTCATGAGATTTTGGATTGTGTGGGCAAGGAGAGAGCAGTGGGTGCTGGTTTACCTTGACATCAATGTGTTAAATATTCATTTTATTACAAACATTTTCTGTGACAAAACTTGCTGTTTCACTTGCTGTGGGTTTTTTGTTGTTTTGTTTGGTTTTTTTTTTGTCATTGGTAGGTCTTTTTTTTTGTGTCTGTAGCTATGCACAGTGTACACAAGAAGATAGAGACAAAAAACGATTGGTTAATTTTAATTCTTGTAACTATCTCTGTTAATTAGAAATAACATAATTGGATTATGTGAGATGAACCTCAGTGTTGACTGATGGTAGATATGTGCAGTAGTATGACTTCCTTTTCTAAAGGAAGCTGTTCTAACAAAAATTTTGCAGGTGGATTATTTTGTTCCTCTTTCTTTGCTAGGGAAACAGTTTTGTACTGATGGTGTGAGAGCATAAGGAAGACTGTAGTAAAAACATCTGCAATATTCTCAAATCTTTTTCCCTGCACTCTGAAGGAAGACTGAGGTAATATCAGAGGCAACAATGCAACACATAATATGATGGGCAGATTTATGTGCCCTGAAATTTCTCACTTAATTTTAGACATCCGCATTATGGTAAATTAAAAACATGAGCAGTGTGTTTTGCTTTTGTCATCATTGAGGCTTTAATGGGGTTCTCTGGAGACAATAAACAATCTTAACTTTTTTGTGTTTGGCTAGGTCCCTATAAACAGGCTAGAATCACAAAACTCTACTCTGTGCCTTAGGATTTTCTCCTTTGGATGTATTTTATTGCTAGAAAACTTTTATGAAACTTGGCATTATTATGTCAGTAATTTTTTTTTCAGTCTAAATTTTTTGTCAGTGATCATGGATACAGATTCTCATCTACACTCATGATATAGTCACATTATCTAACGTATTGGACCAAGTGTAAAAATAATTGTGATGCATGGGAGATTCACTTCCATTTGCAAGATGCTTCCATTTGCATCTTGGCTATGTCCATTATTGTAGCTAGTCCAGAACTAGTCCAGCAGATACAAGGAAGAAAATAAAAACAAACAAAAACAACAAACCAAGCAAGGAAAAAAAGTCAGAGTCATCAAGTTTTCTACTAGGGTAGCTGGTGTCTGCCTTAACTATTCCAAGTAGAAGTAATCATGTGGAAATTTTAACTTATGGGAACTTTGTGCTGTTGAATGATTCCTAGATGTCTACTTTAGGCAATAACTAAGGAAGGAAGAAAAAGCCAAAGCTTTCTATGGATTTGGTGTCATAAATCACTAAAGAGCCTGGTGTTAGTCTTACTGCTTTCCCAGAGTTCTCACCCTAATTTCAAAACATGAAACTTCTAAATGGATTTGCTTCAAGAACAGCCAGGAGGTAAGGAGGAGAAGAATGATAATTTGCTACTTACAAGAGAAAGGTAAATGTTTCTTTTCCCATACTTATCCTATGGTATCTTACAGAAATAATTTTGGGTGCTAATCTGTGGGAATGGAAAGCCTATGTTAACAGCTCAGGACTGGAATTCTTTGACTGTTATGCAGAGATGATGATGTCAGTGACAAATTCCAGACCTTTATAGCTGAACACCCTGGTCTTTAATCTCTAACAAGTACTGAGATACTACACTCTTCATCAGTTTCCATAGTTCATGGCAAAGACTCCCATGTTGACTATTAGAGTTCTTTTTCCTCACTTAAAAGGCTGTTGTAAAAAAAAATTAAGATTTATGTAAGAATTTTCCATGTACACCTTGGCATCCTTCCATTTGAACCTCTGCAGTTAGCAAAAATCAGCCACTGTACATTCTTAATGAAGGAGTTTTGTGATGTGCTGCTCACCATAATAAGAGGCTGGGCCTGATGTCCCAAATAATCACTTTGCTCTGAACCTTAAAAATTACATGATACACAGTCTACATAAAAAGATCATGAAACTATCATTTAGAAAGTATGCCTTGTGGAACCAAATATTATTTTGGAAAAATGTGGGATAAACAGATTTTAGTCCATCTAGGTTACCTCTAGAGTTTAATTCATAATTAGGATCGTATAAGCCTAAATTCACCTGAGAAAGACTCACATTCCTGTTTCAGTCATTACTGTCTACTCCACAAAGAAGTCCAAATTGAGGATGAGTATACTACACAGCTAGCAGTGAAACTGAAGATGAATCACAGTAGAAAATATCTCTTGAAAGTGAAGTCGGAAAATGTATGGGTTTTGTTCCTGAAGGTAGGACTTTTATTCAATGTTATTACATTTTTACCAGTGTCTGTTTTCCTTTCCTCATTGCAGAGTACTCCTAGCTTGTGGCTTGTAGAGAACACTGTCAAATACAGTGTTTTCCTCAACTACTTTATATATTGATGTGATTTGATGCCGGGCTGGGCATTGTGGATGTTACTCACTAAAACTCTGTCTGAAGTGTAATAGTGGAAGGTTTAATCTCTCTAGATACTGGAGATCTGTGCTTCCCAGTTCTCACTCTTTGCTTTTTTCCCACCTCTCTCCTCATATCAGTCTTGTAGCTGATGAATCATGATGCGTGAAAAAAAGGAATTATTAGTTGCATTAAAATGTGCAGTACAAATAGCAGAATATAAAATTAAGATAACCCTCCAGAGAGAGTCATATCCCCCCCAAGCTTCCTAATTACTCTAACTATGAAGATATCTCCTTCAGCAGCTTCCACTGGCTCAAGGAGGTCATGGGGGAATTAGCTACTGCTATTTTTAAAAGTCAGCAATTACAATCTCCATCTACATAATCATGAATTACATCATCAGTATTCTGCCCACTGCCCACACAAGAGCATTTTCCAACCCAGATGATATAATAGCTGTAGTAAAAGAAACTTCAAATCAAAAAGGGTCAGAGGAGCTTAAAGCTATGGCTACTTACAGCACATGAAAATCTCTGCCTCTGTCAGAGACTTGCTGCACCCAGCGTTCCAATTTGACTCTTTTTTATTTTTTAATTATGTTTTTCAATTTCAGTTTCAAATAAATTAATACCACAGTAAACATCTACAGAAGATATCACCACTTGCAGTTTCTGGGAGTGATTATTAAGTCCATGATTTCAAGAATTTTTGTTGGAAGTTTTATTTATTTTCACTTCTGACTTCTTCTCTAAAATATATGTGCTTTATAATTTGAATTGGCATTTTACTGCCAAGAATTCTTTCTTGTGTTTTTGGTGATTTGACAATGTCTTATGTTTTGTTTGCTGAAATGATAACCTCTACAACTACCTATAAGTTATTCTACTAATGTAGCATAATAATATAAACAAAAGGTCTCTTAGAATGTGTATGAGATTTAGTTTTATTTCTTATTTAAGATTTTCATCATGTCTTATATTTTCCCTAGTTTAATTTAAAGAAAACAGTTTATTTGGCAAAAACAAACAAGCCCTTATATCATATTCAAAGCCATTCTGCTTTTTCCTTTCATTGTCTGGTTTTTCCTTTCAGTATTTTGAATCTTTATTCATAGCATATTTAAGATGCACAGTATGTTTAATATTTGTATTCCTTACAGTCCACTAAACAGAAAACAAGATTTTAAGATTTTTCTTCCTTTCACATCTTCACAGGGTTCAGTTGCTCATAAGAATAGTTTCAAGTGAACAGTAAAAGTTAGACAGTTCAGCATCCCTACTTAGTAAATTCTAATAGTGAAATAAATCAACAGTTCAAATATATGGACTGACTACTAAACACAAGACAAAGCCATGAACTGCTCTAGGAAATTCTCAGGGTAGAGATTTTTGTTTTCCTTCCCTCTCTCCCCATGAGTAAAGTAATACTTTCTGACCTCACACAGTATGTTATTTATTTTATTACAGTTCTTTATATCTTAAAAAACCCTAAAGCAAATAAACAAACAAAACACAAGCATCCTACCCCCCCCATCTCACACTACATTTATCCACTCAACCCTGATAGACTTAAGTCTGGCCAGGAGTGTCAGGGGCAACAAAAAAAGCTCCTATAGGATGTCAGTGATAAAAGGAAGAATAGGAAAAATGAGAGCCCTCTTTGTAAGGACACAGGAGAGCTGGTTACTTGGGACATGGAGAAACCTGAGCAGCTTGATGCACTTTTGTGCATCCTTCTCCAGTGCTAAGTGCTCCAACCACACTCCCAGCGGGCAAAGGCAGGGGCTGGGGGGAGGAAAACCATCCACTGTAGGAGAAGGCTCCCACATTTTAAGATCTTGAAGGTGCGCCACTCCATGGGACTTTATGAGATTCACCTGCAGGTCCTGAGGGACTCAGAGGAGTGGCTAAGCCGCTTTCCACCCAGTTTGAGAAGTTGTGGTATTCTAATGAACTTCCCACTGACTGAAAAAACATTCCTTGTCTCTTGTATTCATCCAGCATTTTCTCTTGTTTTTAATGCCACATCTACAGAAATAGTCTTCAAAGTATAAAAACTGGAATCATGTTTATTCCATTAAAAGCAAAAATATAATTTCCAACTAGAGCTGACAAATAATTAATTGTTTGGCTTATCTTCCTGCACCCCGTACTTCTTTTGGAATAGTTTTCTTTGGAAACTCTGATAAGTGTACTTCTAATTTGACATTTGAAATGCGTATTGTAGATTTGCCTTTTCTCAGTATCCAGAGCAACTTTGTTTTGTAGAATATGGCTGTGATTTTTATATTTTACTTGCTAGAATATTAATGAATATGCATGTGCACACATTAGTGTATAAACATTCTTGTCATGTTTAGAGTGGCTTGAGAAGTGAAAATAGAGAAAACTGTGGGAAAATAACCTTAAACTCCTTAATTAATAGAGTTCTGATTTATCAAGATCATATTTTCATGCTTTTTTCTGTTTCCTGTTGTTTTCTTCTTCTGATTAAACTAAGAGCATTCAAGCAAGTTAATATCCCATGTAACTTGAAGGACATACCATTACGAATAAATAATACATCAAGACCCCTGTTTTTTGGAGCAGTCACAGAAGATTTTAGAAATTCTGCTGCAAATATCTGGATAACTTTATAACTATTTATCAGTTTAGCACAGACATTCTTACTGAAGCCCACTAAAATGGGAAATGGCATAGATGATGCAGCTTCAGTGCTTCAGGAATGATCAGACCATCTTTTCTGGTGAATTTGAGAAAATAATTCATCATTTTTTCACCTTTACAGTATGAGGAGAAGCAGTTTCTTTAGATAGTACTCTAGATGAGTATCTGGAAGAAGCAGGGCTTTATTAAGACAGAATTTTAACTTCAGAAAGAGACAAGTTTCCTTGATTTTATTTCCCTTTTTGGTGAATGACCTTCAGTGTCATTCAAGGCTGAGCACAAGTTTCTCATTCTTGCTACAAGGGAAAGAAATTATAGAAGCTGGACTTTTTGGCTGAAGTTCAATAGATTGTAATGCTTGAGGCAATAAAAATATCTGGAACAAGATTATGAGAGTTAGCTGTCACATACAGCTGGACAATGTGTCTGCTTGAGCCAGACCCTGAACTTTTATTGTCTCTGTAATTGACTCCGTTGAATGTTATCCAAGAGCTGGGTTTGGTCATTTCTGAATGCCTACTCCTCCTGCTTTGTCTGCTGTGCAATAAAAATTGTGTGATATCTGCTACTTTCAGCTTGTGCTAATTGTAGAGAACTAGTCTCAGAAGGTTAAAAAGAAGTTTTTTTGTTTAAAAAAAAGAAAAAGAAAGAAGGGGGGGCAGAGGGAGCAGGAGGCGTGAACAGATGGTTCTTGGTCAGTAGGTAAATCAACAGCATTTGTCTGCCTAAAGAGGAATGTGGGATTTGTGGTAGAGACAATGTGATGCTTTTCTAATATTTTTTATTGAAATATGTTTCTATTTTTCTCTTTTTATTGCTCATATGTTATAGACACAGCTATATTGTTTCAACTAAGGACTTGCTGGAGGATGGATTCATTTAGCTGTTGTGAATTGCTGAAATTCTGGTAAATAATTATAAGCCATATTTTGGTTTATGATTTGGCATCCCAGAATAGTTGTTAATAAAGTGTGCAAAATCAGAGGTATTTGATGCCCCAGATGACATGCAAATTACTTCTGAACTTTAGGAATCATAACTAGTCACAAGTTATATATTTCACCCCGAATATTTTCTAGGTCATATATATTTCATTCCAGAGTACGTATTAGTAAGCTGCCTGCTGTACACCTTCTGACATAGTAAGAGTCAATCCAGTAGTAAAGTTAAGCTGTTGCTTTTCCTTCCTTGCCTTACTTCAAAACATTAATGTAGCAAAAATACTGAACATAATTTTCAGGAATTTGGCTGATGTATTTATGAATTTTCCCTGGTATAAAAGCTTTTTTTTGTTTGTTTTTTCGGTTGGTTGGTTGATTGATTGATTGTGGTGGGTTTTTTTTGTTGTTTGTTTAATTGGGGTTTTTTTTGTTTATTGGGTTTTTTTTTTTTAGTTTTTCCTACTTGTTTGAGGCTTTTTGTTATTGAGGGGTTATTTGGGGGAGGGGGATTTTTGTTTTATTTTTCTTTGCTTGTTTTTTCAGTTGTGCTTCTCCTTCATGCACCTTATATACAGAACATTTTTTCTGTGGGTGACCAGGTAAACACATTTCTCCTAATCCCTCATTTAAGCACAAGACAGCTTTGAAACATGGACTAAAAATAAGCTAGAAAAAGCATTTTAGAATACATTTTTTGCACAGAAAGCCTGTGACCATTTCTTAACCATATATCAGCCATGACTGTTCCTACCAGGGCGTGATTGTAATGGGCTAAAAATGCCAGTTCCACCTGTGTGGTTGCAGGATTTGTGACTTCTGTAGCTGATGAACCCTAAAGGTGGGTGTGGAAAAGGGTAACTCAAGGTGTAGTGGCAGTAAACATCACCTATGAGTGACAACAGCAGAATGAAGCCCTCACGATCTGGAGAAACTGGAACAAAACTGACCTGAGCATTGCATAAAAATCATGCCCAGTTCAGAATCAGGGCTTGTGGTACATGAAAGTTTTCCAGTGTTTCAGCATTTCAGCAAACTGAAGCATCTGGTAGAATCTCCAGAAAACATGTTGATGGGAAATCAAAAATATTTTGAACAATCTTGAGAAAGCGTTTCCCTATTGTTTTTACAAACCTCTTATATTTGCTTTTACTTGCATGCTAATGACTTGAGATGAATCAGGTAAAATGGAAAGACATTTGTGGATAAATGAGTTAACTAGTCTATGTAATAAATTTTCAAGAGGATCTGTAATATATAATTTCTAATTGTTTGAACTAAATATCATGTGTTGGCAGAAATTGGGTGTCTTTTTAAGGAAAAACATGTTGAAATAGTAGAGCACATAAAAACTCTTTCACTTCTTAAGTTAGAAATTAACTTACTGAAACTTGTCAAATTTCAGTAAGTTAATTTTTAATTTTGGCCAACAACGACTCTTTTCAACTGTTCATTTTCTGATTTTGAAAAAGGATGTGAAATGTGAACCCAAAAGGCTGGGAAGATTTTAAGATAAGAATTTTCTTGAAAATTCCTGTCCCTCTGATTATATTTGACCAGTTACAAATTTTCTTAGGAACTTCAGGTGCTTAAAATATTAAGAAGAAGAAGAAGAAGAAGAAGAAAATATAATTTGAATAGGAATAATATCCCTTAAAAATATCCTTAAAATTTCTGTTCACAAGATGTATTTTGGAAAAAGAAAAAATGGGAGATCTTTCATTTTGGAAGTGAGATACTTTTTTTATTCTCCTTTTTTTTTCCCCATTAAAGTTAACCTTAAAAATGTGAAAAATTAGTTTTATCTGGCTGATTTTCCAGTAGACAATAAAATCCTTGAGTTGGAGGCAGTTTTTATGAATACATATAAGACCTCTAAAGCTGGAGTTCTGCTCTGACCAGACTGCTACAGGAATTACTTCAGCAAGATTTCAGTGAAACAGTGTCCAGTAAAACAGTTAAGATTGAATAAATTTTATGTTTATTTATATATATATATCTCCTGACATATTCTAAGAGCAAATTATTAAATATTAATGGGCTGTGGAATATAGCTATTTAAAGAGAAGAAAAACCATACAGACTATAAACATTGTATTATTTACATGTTATATTAAGATATACCTCCATTTCAGTAATCATAAAAGACAAGGTAGAATTTCAGAATTCTTTTTTATTATTGTCTCTTTGGCATAAAAGAAGTAAAAGACTGCTGACTGAATTTTTTATTTTGTTTCTAAGCAAGAGAGTAAGGCCTTTTCATTATTTCGGTTGGGACATTATACTAATTCGACAGATAAAACTCAACAACTAGATTCTATTTCTCCTTCCCTCCCCTCCCATCCTTCTAAGATAAAAAAATTACCTGAGTTGGAGCAAGAAAAAATTGTAAATATGAGAAATTTATGCCAACAGAATCTTGCATTAACTTTCATCTTTTTCAGTCACATATATCCATTCTGATATATACTTATCAGTGTGATTATGATATCATGGAATAAAGCAACTTAACTGACCACACAATTGGTTTTATGTGGTTTTTTTTTGGTTTTTTTTGACTTTCCTGTTTGGGGTTGAGTATTTAGAGCATGTAGGATCAGACAAGATCAGAATGTGTTCACTCCAATCAGGGAAACCTACCATAAAAGAAATTTTGGACAGTATATTTGAAAACTGTTGGTGAATTTAGCTGCAGACTTGTCAATTTTAAACCAAGATAAAATTTAAAATGCTTTCCAAGTTTTTTTTTGCTTAACCTTGTTGTCAATCATATTAAAATTAAATACCAAAATAAAGTTAATACTTAATTTTTATGGCAAATTTTCTGTATTTATATTTACAATAAATTACGTGTATTAAAAATAAGACAGCTTACATATTTAAAAATAAAACCTGCTGCCATTTCTGGAGAGATCAAAAATGCAAACAGGAAAAATAGAATAGGAATATTAATATTATAATACTAAGTCACAAAGCACAGAAGGAGTGTTGGGACCTTTTTAAGATCAGTTCTTTATGTCGTCCAGCAACCAAGGACTCAGTATTCCCAGAGTTATTCTGTCATAATACTTAATATGCAAGGCACATGAGCTCATTAGTAGAGCTCAAAACTCTATCAAATTACCTTCAGTAAACAACCTCAGAAAGACTCTTCATCTCTCATGCCTTTGAAGGCACTTTGGGTGGGGGGGTAGGGGGAGAAGAGCACAAAGGTCTCAGAAGCTTTAGTTTTAATTAGTCCAAAGAGCAACCTTCCTGTTGAAATGTTATTGGCTATCATGGCAATCTTATTAAATAAATTACTTTAAGTTATTTCCCATGACAAGCCTCTGATAAAGCAGCATGTTAAATATTTGTTGCCCACCGCAACCAGCTCTGTTGTGGCTAAATTGTAGTGGGAATGGAACAAGATCAAGTACTTGAACTCCACGTATTCAGAGAGATATCAGATTTTCACAAAGATTTTAAGGGACAGAGGGTGATAACAGAAACTCCTGATTACTTATTAATCTTTAAAATACAAGCTTTTGTTTTTGCTGCAGTTTGAAACACCATGATAGGGCGTGTGTGGCCTCATGCGAGCTTTGTAAACTTTATACATAACTACAATTTCCTCTAGAGTAGTTTGTGTGAGATGACACTGAACACATGCAAGTTTTCAATGGCCCTGGGTGTCATTTGCTTCATCATTTCTGATAGACAACCCCAGAGTTTTAGAAGGTTATTCAAGTGATTGACACCACTTTCAGCCACTCTCTCCTTTTGTCTTTACGACACTTGGTCTAATTCTATATTTGAGTTTTTCTGTGAGATTTGCTTGGCATTTCTCATATCCAGCTGAAGTGATTGTGAATATGCCCATATTGTACAGTGGAAGTACAGCTCTCACCTGAGCTGGTATATTTTTCTAAGTATACCCAAGACTATGGTACATTGTAGACTTACCACATTGGTAGTATTGGCACTTTTTCTTATAATGCTTTTTTTTCTTCCATTCAGTTAAAACACTGCGTAATCACCACACACACAACAACAGAAAAAACCCCAAATGCTGGTACTTCTCAGTTCCATTTTGGTAATGCTGGGGCTGCTGGGGTTCTAGGATGTAATGAAACCTGTGGGCTTCTTGACACTGAGGTAACTCAAGTTAGGGTCACCAACATAGAACCACCCAAAACAGAATAACTTAATTTCTCTGTGTCTTTCTTCCTGACATTAAACTAGTGTGTGAAAAGAAAGGCTTTACCTATGCAAAGTGTCAGCTAGGGTTTGTAGTTTAACCCTCAAGCTCCCTTCAGCCTCCACTGAGGGTTCCAGTGAATGAAGATGGTTGAAACTTGCTCCCTGCTGTTCCTCTGACAGTTTGTGCTGCAGGCTTGTCCCACAATGTGCAATGCTGAATGATTTCTGCCATCATGTCTTGCAGTAACTTCTTGCTGACTGAACTATTGCTGAGGAGTTTCAATCAATAGGGGTTTTTTTCCTCTTATATGGTTTATTTTTTCCTTCTTTCCTGCCAAAGCCCAGAACCATGGAATTGCATTTAATGTAATTAAAATTTGTTTAATCAAGCAATAAATTTTTTATACTCTTTCAATAATTTAGGCTGCAATATATAGGGTCTGGCTGGGATGCTGAAATGATTATTAATGTATATATATTTGATTGGAAAGGGAGATGAGAATGGCAACAGAAATGTGGAGAGGTAATTTAAGGTTTTTTAATCCTTTTCTTTCCTTCGGTTATCTGTAGATAGAGAAATGAGCAGAGAAGAACTATCTGAATTTTAACAAAGGTAAAGGCAGGGTCCTGCACCTGGTGAGGGAATAACCCCAGGTATCAGCACAGGCTGGGGCTGACCTGCTGGGAAGTGGAAAAGGACCTGGTGGTCCTGGTGGACACCAAGTTGCCCATGAGCCAGCAGTATCCTTGTGGCCAAGACGGCCAAAGTATCATGGAGTGCATGAGGAAGAGCAGTGCCAGCAGGTCAGGGATGTGATCCTGTCCCTTTCCTCAGCCCTGGTGAGGCCTCACCTGGAGTGCTGTTCAGTCCTGGGCTCCTCAGAGAAACATAGGGCTCCTGGAGCAGCTCCAGTGGAGGACGACAAAGATGATGAAGGAGTGGAGCATCTCTTTATGAGGAAAGGCTGAGGGAGCTGGGGCTGTTGAGCCTTGAGAAGAGCTGACTGAGAGGAGACCTCATCCAGGCCTACCAGTATCTGAAGGGAGGGTGCCAAGAGGATGGTGGTGGTGCAAACTGGTGCCAAGCAACTAGGCAGAATGTAATGGGCAGAAACTGATGCACAGAATGCTCCACTTGAACACAATGGAGGATATTTTAGTTCAGGTGACCACACACTGGAACAGGTGGTCCAGAGAGGGACGACTGAACTGTCAACAATGCAGTCCTGTTCTGTGTGCTCTGGGATGGCCCTGCTTGAGCAGGGAGGTGGGATCAGGTGACCCACTGTGTTCCCTTCCACCCTGACCCATTCTGATTCTTTGCTTGTAAACAAGTTACAGATTTAAGCAAGTACGATGATAAAACGCTAGATTTCTAACTTTGTTTTTTCATAGTTTATAGTCTTGCTTTTGTGCTTTTCCTGTAGGATTGTCTCAGTCTGCGTCCTCTGATCTGTGCCATTACTTGAAGCTTAAAAATATTGCTGAAATGTTTCCAGGTGCTTCCGTACCATTTTAAGAGCATTTATTATTCTTATTCCTTTATTGAAATAATATTCTGTCACTTTAAATTTTTTCCTGCAACTTCTCCTGCTCTTTATCTTTAGGTTTAATGCTAATGATGATGCTTTCCTAACTCTTTATTACCTTTTAGCTTCTTTATTTTTCTTCTTTTTTTAAAAAATATTTTAGAGACTTGGCAACTGTTCTAAACAAGAAAACACTGAAGAACAGATAGAACCTGAGAATGTGTTACTAATCTTAACTAAAGTTAAATATCTGGGCAGACACCTTAGATACAAGAACAGTATTAGTCTGATAACTTGGCAGGGGAGGAGAGAGATGAAAATGGAAGTAAATAATACAGGCAGAAGAACAGCAAATACAAAGGAATATTTTACTAAGCCTCTAATGCCACAGCCTGATTACAGTTTGGGAAGGAAGAGAAGCAGGGACAGCACTGCAGCCATTAGAGGAAGTTTGAAGCTAACAATTAGTGTCCACTGAGGAACAGAAATCTATGTATCATGTGGCAAGTTAGTTCTGCTTATTGTGGTAGGTATTTGTCTGATAGAATATGCCTTCAGGCTAACTAATTCCCCATTGCAGGGTGTCACAATTCCGCTTAAAACCAAAGGCATGTTTTTAAAGGTTATTATAGAGAACTTACAAATTCAACAGTTTTACAACAGGGTTCAGTCCTTGCATTGTTCTGTTGCTATTTTCTGATCCATTTTACCCTCAGTGGACTGCTTTTTTTTGGATCTTGTTTAAAATTTCCCCCCTCCCCTCCTCCAGCTGCAGAAGTTGCAGTTTTCTCTCTTCTGTATTGCCCTACTCTCCTGCATAAGCTTTGTTCACATGAGAGTTTAACTCCATGAAATAATCCTTCTGAGCCTCTCTTTTGCTCTTTGGAAACCTACTGGCCTTGCATCCTAAGCACAAAACCATCTAGGCCATGAAGTCATTTTGAATATCAAGAACCCTTCTTGTTTCAATTTTTCAAGGAATGAATGTGGATAGTGGGTGATGATTTGAAGGCTTTGAGTAGCAGCTAGGACATTTGCTATTTCTTTATATCTATTTAAATATAACCTTATTGTTTGAAGGGTCATAATACTTAAGCAATCCAGAGAACCTTCTAATTACTACTTCTTTAGAAGCATTTTAATGACACCAGCATGTCATAATCCTGTTAGGTGGGGGGGTTACGTTGGTTGGTGGTGGTTTTTTTTTTTTTGTTTGTTTGTTTTGAATTTTGGTTTTTGTTTTATTTTTTGTGTGTAAAAAGAATGTTTCAAATATGCAAACCAAGGGGTTTATAGTAGCTTAATATAAGCATATCAGGTATTCCTAGATAATTTGAGATTCTATACCCAGTTTTTCTTAAAGAAGCTGCATTTTGGGGGGCAGGAAAAAAAATAGACAACTCAGCATACTGAAAGTGACTGTAATACACAGGATATTCTTTTAGAAATGTGATTGACAATCTGTTGGTGACTTCACAAGGGAATGACTTAAGAATCTAGTGCTGCCAAAGTAGAGGAGGGGGGATAAACCAGCTGACTGAAATATTACTGCTGATTCTTTCTTTTATCTGACATCTTCCCTGTTTTTCAAATAAGTAATCATGTTAAGAAAGAAATCTTAGGGTGCTGAAGATGACAGGCTTTGGTATATGATAATGTTTTATATAGCAGGCTTCTATGCAATGAAATAAATTAGAAATGTTTGGTAAAATAAAGGTTTTTCAGTTAAATCCACTGCAAGTCTACCATATGTAGGTTTCTTTAGGCAACAGGACAAGGTTGAACAAAGAAGAACAGACTGAAACCTTGATTCTTTTCAGATTCAGCTCTAAAATGTCTTTTTAGCAGATCAAAGCCTCACAGTTGGATTAAACCTTTAACTCCTTCACTGCAATTCTCCTTAGATCTTAGAGATCACAGGTAGTTGATTACAAAACAGCAGATACCCTCACTGCAGTTCTATATCAAGCCACAGCACTCTGTAATTTAAAAGCTGCCTTAATACTGCTGCATTTAAAAACATATAATGGATTTAGGAAAAGGCCTCCTAAGGTTTGTTGACTTGCTGCCATTCAGCCTTTTGTGAGACAGGCAGATACATACAGAGGCTTTTAACAGGAATGCATTGATATTTTTCCAATAAAGTTGGCAAATTGTCTTGAGATGCAGTGTATGCTCTTAACTTTAAAGCAAGGCTTATGGCTCTGAAGACTTTGCACATGTACTGCTGTGCTGTCAGCTGCTTGAGGGAATTCAAGCTCTACTCTGCAGTGAGTTGCTGCTGCTGGGAGAATACTGATGACTCCTGCCTGTGTAGTGAGATGTTTATGGCCTGCACTTTAAGCCTCCATACTAAATATGTGTAACTGAGGACACACACACATCCCATAACGTGTTTAGTGCTTCTCTCTTCCTTGTTTAATTTCTATTAATCTGCATGCATATTGTTGAGGAGGGGAAGCAAACCACTTTTATAGACAAGTAATAGTTTTGCAACTGTGTGAACTGATGAATGGCACATGTTTACTAATTAACATGTTTGTAAGAAGATTTTATTGCTGTATTCAGGGCTCCTTGTCACTCTGGCCACCAGGAGTTTGAATGTCAGATCATTTTGGTCTTTTCTACTTGTTCTGACAGTCACCTTTTTGGTGAAACAGCACCTGGTAAAGCACTTTCCTTTATGGATAATAATTCTTTCTTCCTCCTTCTGCCATTAATCCAGCTCTTCTGGCCTTTCCTCCCCAGCAGCTCAGGGATTCAGTGTGATGCTGGGAAGTTAGATCATGTTTGTGACATATGAATGAGTGCTTAGAGGTGCTCTGAGGAAGTGAGGAGCAAAGCTGGAGCTTTGAGGTCACACCTCCTTTAACCTACCTGAAAGGGTGCCCACAACAGGTTGTAAGCCAGCTGTGAAAGGCTGGGCACTGAGCACAGCCCTTTATTAGGTAAAGCAATTAAAGAATGACAATTTACACAGAATAAGTTATTGCCAGTATTTCCCAGATGAGTTAAGTTAATCGAGTAATAGCCTAATTAAAACATTTCCTGCTTCTTGCCTTTATTCTTGCATGTTTGGGACAGGTCTTCTGGGAACAGCATGAGGGAAACTTGCTTGGAAACATTCCCTTCTGTGATTATGTAGTGATTTGATTGTAATGACATTGTTAAAACATGGGCTCCTGAAAAGACTGAATTCTGACTTGAATCCTTTCCAGTTCTGCATTTCTTTTTTTCTTGTTTTTTTTTTTAAACCCCCTGTCTTTTCTACTTTAAGATTAATTGTACTTTTCCTAACCAGCCTTCTATTTGTGTAGTTTCTAAAGGATATTTATTGTGTAATTTATCATATTAATAAACTATAACAATCTTTATAATAAAGGTGAAATAGTAGAAGTTGGAAGAAAGAACTTGAAGGGTGAGGATGGGCTCATCTTTTTGGTTATTATCATATATGCAGAAGTAAACATAACCTGTTTGCTCTGGAATGGCCACATTCAATTACTAAGTTAGAAAGATGACATTCTTAAAATATGCTCAAAACTGAGATATCTGGGAAATATTGTTCTACGTTTACTCATCCATTTTGAAATGCTGGGGTTTTAATCTGTCTTCTCTTAAATCTTGACTTTTGTAAAGGGGTGGACTTAACCCTTCTTTCTCAGTCTTCTGAAATAAGATAGCCTTCCTTTCACCAGAAAGCAGGTGAGAGGCTGCTCTGATTCAGAGATGAGGAGGCTGATCCCTCACTCCTGACACTCTTCCCTGGGCCACAAAGCCTGTCTTAACAAGCCTATCTTCCTCTAGCCCAACTAGTCCTTTTGTAGGTTACTTATTTTTTTTCCTCTGACACCTTTTTTGCTGTAAGGCAGAGGGAAAATGCAAACAAACGTAGCAGCTCTACGGTTCTGTTACCAAGTCTTTGTCTTGAGATTCTCTAAACCTTTGATTCTCTGAATTTTTGTGTGCATAAGGTTTTTGAATTCTGTGAAGAAAAAATAGGATAGAACAGGATTTGACTGGATCCTAGACTGCTCTTTTATTAAAGGGGAAAATCACCTTATTAGGTTCAGAAATGAAACTGATGTGTCTAGTGCTAAGTCAAGTTTAGTACGGCCTGTCTTACTTTTTATGAGGGAAACAAATTGCAATCATGGAACAAAAACTGCACCATAAATATTAAATCTGCCATTTTCAGAAAGATATTGAGTGTGGATGTGGCACTTGAGGACATAATTTAATGGTGAACATGGTGGTGCTGCTGGGTTGACAGTTGGGCTTGATCTTTGAGGTCTTTTCTAACCTTAGCAATTCTATGATTCTACATGACAGCAGAATTTGGTGTGTTATTCTGCTTTACTCTGTTGCTCTAAGTGGGTAAACAGAAAGTTAGCAAACCAAACTGAAGGGGAATTTTCTTGGTAATTGTTATGCAATTCCACTCTGATGTTTTTCTGTCAGTTTTCTCAGGCTTAGGATGATTTTCTGCATAGATCTGATAACTTCACAAATATGATGGAGATTTTTAAGCGATTTTTAAGTAGGGGGCATAAGTACAGACACACAAACACACACGCAGAAGTGAGTTACTATCTGTTCATTGCCAGTATTCTCTGAAGATCTCCAAGTTGCAGGTGGTTGGTAGCTGACCCATCTTTATTTCCATATCAACATTCTCTCGGGGAAGAAAACATGAAAACAAAGTATTTTTCCGTTAAACTTGTGGTAGCAAAGAAAATTGGTTGTACGTAATATAGGGCATCTCTGCTCCTCTCCCTCATTGCTTCCTCTTTCATTTGTTTTCAGTAAATGAGAACAAGCTTTATCAAAGGTGTCTTACATTTTGAAGGTAATCCCTTTGGAAATGAACAATTGAGACATGCTTTCTTGGGAGACAAGGTTTTAAAAGCTTTTTCTCTGTCCTATTTTCAAACACAGTACGTTTTAAAGAATAAGATCAACATTTAATCTTTCACCGTTTGGCAAATACTGAGCTTCATCTTTTGTCCTCTGATTTCTGACAAGGTCTCAAGGTGAGTAGCTCGGGTTCCTGTTTGTGCACACTCAGGTATAATGATGTTTTCTGCACAGCTCTGAGAACAAAAGACTGTCCTCTTTAATGGGAGCAGGGTTGCACAGCTCCTCAGGTTAAACCTGTATTATGAGTGCAGAATAACAAGCCATGCCTTTGCTGCAGCTAGCCAGCCACTGTGGGTAACAGGGTAACAGCTTCAGCAGTTTGCTCCACACCTCTGTGCAACTGCTTGAGCAGTCTTGTCACATCTAAATCTCTGTAAGTAGGGCTGCTGTGGATGAGTATGTCCCCTTATTCACCAGTTGCATTAGTGAAGATGGAGGTAACATTTAATTGGACAAAAAACCTCAGCCTTCCAAAGCAGCCCCTCCTCAAAGGAGTGAAAGGTTTTTCCACAGAAACAGCTTTCTGGAGAAATCTGTCCAAAATTCCCTCCAAAACCCCAAATCCCTCAAAACAGATGTTGTAATTCAAAGGGGCACCCTGATATCTCATATATGCTCTTGTCTGGGAATCACGTTCCCTCTTAAATCTTTGATGCTCCCAGGTGTGTTATCCTGCCCCACCTGTGGTGTTTCAGCATGGAATCATCACTGAAAATAAAATCTTGTGATAGAATTTGACTCTTGTAACAGAAAAAAAAAAACCTAAATCTGTGTGTGAACAGTATTTCTGAAAATGAATAGTAGTATTTTATAGTCTTTTTTTCTGGATGATGAAAGGCTGTTGGAAGTTTAAAGACCTCTCTAAATTAACGGGAAAAAATACAAATATTTACTTTAGTTTAAAAAAAGACAGTGCAGAAGCCTATCATTTTCAGTCCCAGTCAAACTTTTTAGGAGTAAAGGAATGATATCTTGTACACATTCCCTCTTTCTTTCCGTGCACGAACACTGGGAAAGGCAATAATGCAAAAGAAAATGAAGCCAACTCCATGTTCAGTATTGTTTTGCTTGTTGTTGAATTAAGCCCTCCATTTTAAAAAGGAAAAGGAATTATTCAAATTTATTTCCCTAGCAATCCCAGAATCACACAGAATGGTTCAGGTTGGAAGGGACCACAGAGGGTCAGCTGGTCCAAACTTTCTCCTGGGTAATAAATCCTTCTTTCTTTGACTGGAACCTCTGCTCTGCTCAGCAGTCAAATACTTTATCTGGTGTATATATATATATATATATATCTTAATTTTCAGAAGAGGCCAAAAACAGTTCAGAGAATTCTGGAGAATTTATATACATTTCAACTAAAAGTTCATGATTTATCCATTTCGAAGGGGGGTGCAGCAAAAACTCTGTATTAAAAAAAAAAGTAGATGTGAATACCTCAACAACTTATTTTGTGATTCATTGGCTGTGGTTTTAGCTTGTTACCACAGGATGTGTAATTTTTTTCATGTTGTTTTAATCAAAAATCTGGCAGATGGATTACAAAATTATTGGCTTGACTTAAGATATGGGCAAGTAATTCCTTAGAATTCCTCATTCATCCTCCTATAAAATAAGAAGCTTAGATCTGATATTCATGTTCTAATCCAGCACTATGAAAGAATGCAGCAAATTTTCCTGTATTCTTTTGAACTTTCTACACAGTGTGAACTGATGTCACAAGTGGCCTGATTTTTCTTAAATGTAGCTTTATTTCTCAGGGGTAAAAGGCCTGAAAGTTTCAGCATGCAGCCTTGAATACATTGCTGTGTGGCTTCTTCCTTTAGTGTTTTCAGGAGCCTTAATACAGATGGCATGCATTGCAACTTCATTTTCTTGACCAATTTCTTAAAAATGAACCATTAAGCAGCAGTTCTAGCTTGTCCCTAAGGTAATCACCAGTGAATTTATTAAATTTTGATTTGTCAGGTAATGCTATTTGCTGTTTTAGTGTTTCATAACAGTATTAACTTTTGTGCAAATCAGGCACAAGATTTTCTTACCTTCTTGATACATCAAGTAAATGTAATTCTGTTTGTTAAGGAATTCTTTCTTTTCATCATTTCTGGGTTTTTTAAAGTGCATATTCTGTACATCGACTTGAGTAACAACTCTGAAGTAACAACACTTTTACTGAATGCTGCAAGAGCAGAGGGAAATTTTTTTTGTACTTGTCCCCTTTTTTTCTGTGGAAATGGTCTGGAAAAAGCTTTGCCTAAGCACTCACAGCTCTAAACTGCAGAACAGAACATTGTAAACTTAAACCCTGTTGTTAACTTGCAGATAACAGGCCTAAAAGCTATAGGTAAATGTAAATATTTATAGGCCTAACTTGCAAACTGGCAAAACTGGCAAAACTGGTGAAACTGGCATTTTTTTCAGAGCAGGCATTTGCAAAATGGTCTAAACAAGAACTTCATATTGCAACTTTTTGTCCTAGTGGCTCTGAACTTTTATACTGCCGTGCACTTCCTTTTTCTTTTCCTTTCTTCCCTTCTGCCGGGGAGAGACTTTGCAGCTAGATGAGCACCCCTAACTGTGAAGAAGAGGAACATGGTGGTTTATTCTGTTTTAAGGTTTAAAAGTACCCTCCTGGGCCTTACTACAAGCAGAATAATTCTGCATAATTACAGCCTATGGACAGACGTATCACCTTTGTTTTCTTTCTGCCTTTTGATGACGAAACTTGCTTTTCTAAATGCTTTGGTTGGTTCGTTTATTCAGAAAGTTTTCCTTCTGGTGTAGAATGGTATTTCAGGAATCCTTAATCAGCTTTTTACAATGGGGCAGCAAGCTTGTGCAGAGGGAAGATGAGGTCCACTGTGAAGTGCCTGTTCCTACAATGTTACGTGGGAAATAAAGGGCCCATAAAAGGCTTATGGAAGAGGAAAGCCACTCTTGGCAGAGTTGCTCCAAGTGCGTGTCTGGGCTGTCATTCTGGTTTTCATGTTGTGTTAAAACAATACATAACATTTTGTCAGATATGTCAGTCTTCCATCAGCCATGGATATAATTTTTATTTATTTTCTCCTTTTGGTGCCTCTGTCACTTTCCTTCAACTGAGTTTGCTTATGGGTTTTAATATAACCTGGAAAGAAACACTGACCAATTAATTGCCAACCTTCTCTTATTTTGCCTAAAGGGTGTAGACACAGGCATTGTGCATCTATATTTGTGTTGGATCTGGCTGAGATGGACTTAATCTTCTCCACAGCAGTGCTCATTTATTTGTCTCCACAGCAGCACTCACCGCGCTGTGCTTTTTATTGGTATTTAGAAAGGTGTTGGTGACACAACAGTGTTTTGGCTACTGCTGAGCAGTGCTGGCACATCATAATCACCCTCTCCTACCTTCACTTCTCACATCTAGGTTGGGAGTAGGAAACATCTTGGGAGGGGACCTAGCCAGGACAGCTAATCCAAAGTGACCAAAGGGATATTCCATACCATAAGGCATCAGCTTGGCAATAAAAACTAAGAGAAATGGAGTGGAGAGGAGCATTGGGTCTTAAGATATTTTTCTTCTGGAGCAGCCATTATCTGTATTGAAGACTAGGAAGGGTCAGGACATCACCTACTGATAGGAAGTGGTGGAAAAATATTTTGTTTTCCTTTGCTTCTCTGTGTGGCTTTGCTTTTGCTTTATTAAGCTGTATCTATTTTGACCTGCAAGGCATTTTTTTCATCTTATCCCACCCCCTGCTGCCTCCTGCTGAGGAGGGGATTGATAGAACAGCTTGATGGGCTACTGATATCCAGCCAAGGTCAATCCATGGCAATACTGGATGTCAGAATAAGAAGCTCAACAGTAGCAGAAAACCTGGAACAGTCATTGTTGCTATAGTGACAAAATCACGCTAAATAATTAAAGTCCTTCTTTTCCTCAGTATGAAAAGATCATTCCCACAACCTCTCCTTCTTCTGAGGTTTGGAGATGTCCTGAGAATTTGTCCGTTATCTCTCTGTGAATAGGACACCTGTTCTTAATTTTGAGTAGTTAAGGTGATGGATGTCTCAGATGGGACTGCATGTTCAGTAAAGCCTGGCATTTTAGGCGGTCCATGTGTCTGGTTTAGGGGGCTAAATAAAAGCTAATTGACTTCCTCACTCTTTCATTAGAAGGTTTTATTTTGAAATAGGTAAGAAACAAAATGTCTAAACTGACAAAGGATGAGTGGGCAAGACCTGCAGAGGCTCTGCCATGCCCTGCCCTCACAGAGTGCTGCTGGCCCAGGAGTGCTCTGCCAATGGGACACACAGCAAGCAGGACACAAAACACACCTCAAACAAAGTAACTTTTATATTGCCTTTCTCCTGATGTCTTTGTATTTAGACATGCAGGCTTTAGATGCTTTCATATGTGAATGCATTTCAGAATAGAATGAAAGATACAGGAGTGGCAGCCAAGGGAATTAACCTGCAGAGAGAATTGCTGTGACAGATGTGGCTGCACTGGGGTCCCCAGCATGCTCAAGCCAAATTGGAAGGGGATTTGATGTGGATATTCATGAAACCTCTGCCTTGGGCGGCAAAATACAAAATGTGCTGACCCGGGTCACAAAATGATCAAACAAATTCCTTCTTGTGGAAGATTTTCATTAGCTTCATGATGCTTACCATGAATCTCTTGGTGGTATAAGTTTCCATGGCAGCCACCTAAATAATTGTTGTACTTGTATGAAGCCCTTAAACTAGAGTCTTAGGCTACCTCTGAGTGACAAGCTTTCAGAGGCCATTAGTTGCCTGTTTTCTTTGAGAAGTCTCAAGTTAGCATGCTATTTCTGCACTTGTAGAGTGAGATTTTTAGGAAAGTGACTGCTGGTCATTCCCAAGTTGTTACTGCTGTCTACACAAGTCAATCCTGCTTTACTGAGCTAAAAGGGAGCACCATTAAAATAAAGACTTTCCTGGAGACTGGCAGCAAAAGGACTAAGGAATTTCTGGTCTTACTGGTTAATGGGGCAGAAGACATATGACAAATGACAGTGCCAAACAGGCTGAGATGTCACTGCCATGGATTGCTCTGGTGATGCAAAATCCATGTTTTCTAAATATCTGAGCTCAGCCTGCAGCCCAGTGTGATGTCTTCAAGGGGACGCAGAAGCTGTTTGGTGTCACTGCAAGGCTGCTCACTACAATTTTTGCAAGGTGATGCCCAGGGAGAGGTTTCTAGCTGCTGAACGTAGGCAAACTTCACTTTTTTCTTCAAAAATCATCATATGGAGTACCTACCCATACGGCTGGGAACAGTCATAAAACCACAGAATATCCTAAGTTGGGAGGGACCCAGCAAGGTTCACTGAAGTCCAGCTCTTGGCCCTCCAAGACTCACACCATTTGCTTGCTTCTTGAACTCTATCAGGCTTGGTGCTGCAATCACTTCCCTGGGGAACCTGTTCCTGTACCAAACCACCCTCTGTGTGAAGAACCTTTTCCTAATATCCAACCTAAACCTCCTCTGACACAGCTTCAAGCCTTTCCCTCAGGTCCAGTCACTGGTCACAAACAAGGAACTTATCTCTGGACATCTCTTTTCAAAAATTAAAATTCCATCACTGCTGTGAGAGAATGATCAGAATACATAGATGCTGTCAGCAGGGCAAGCATTCCAATCTATCTGTGGAGGAAAATATAAACCAATTGAATGTCAGATGTTTGTATGGTTTTTGCTTGTATTTTCAGAAGACTCAGAATTAAGGCTAGAAGGATTTCATGCATCTGTACAGACTTCAGATTAGGAATTTGTTTTCTTAGGATCAAATGAATTTTAGTTGGGTCAAAGAGAAATTTAAGATGTTTCCAAAGTTAATAGGAATGTTAGGGACAAGATACTTAGGAGTAGGTTAATCTGGGTAGGTAAGGAAAAGAAGAGAGAAACATTGCATAGAAGAGCAAAAGAGGTGCAATGTACACAGGTTTTTACTTTCTGCACACATTTTCACAGCAGGGAGAAGCAATTTGGGGTTTTTTTAGGGTTTGGGGTTTTTTTTTCCCTTGCTCTTTAGGAACATTTTCTGAGGTGGAGGTTTTCAGCCTGCCTTCTTACCTGCCACTCTGATTGTCAAGGTCTCTTTTATAGCATTACTGTCAATATGCCACTAAAAGAGAAAATTATATTTTTGATAGAAGCACGGAGTATTTTAAGGCAAAATTTGCCTTCTGTTTGGTGTTTCTGGAGAATAATTTGCAGGAATATCATTGAACAAAGACATTCTAACTCATTATAATTACTCTGGAAGCAACATGCTTGAGGGGGACTCTGGGGAAAGCAGAAAGATGTACAGTACATGGATATGTTGGAAATCACAAGAAAAATGTAGTTCTGGCCACCAATTAATGCAGACTAATTGATTATGCTTTAGTTGACCTTGATTATCCATTAGAGAGTGTCAAATGGAAAGTCAATATAAATGACAAAATGTAAAAGTGCATGTACTGAAAATCAGATACATTAGTGACATCTGTTGAGAGTTCAAAATGCTGTTTTAGAAAAATGTTCAGGATTTTAATGCTTTTTTCTCTGATAACCTTTTTATGCTGTGTGACAAAGTGACTCTGGCAGGGATACAAACCACATCTTAAAAGGTAATTAAAGTCAATGTATATTTTTCTCTAAATACTTCCTTTGAACATATGGGTGTGCTTTTTTGGAGAGAATGCATATGCATAATAATATCTTGGTGGTGTATGGCAGTTCTGACCAATGACACCTCACAGACATGTGTCCTTAGTATCAAACTTAATGAGGTTATTTTTTGAAATTTAGTGTAGTAAGGAAGCTTTGTTGGCTGTCAGTGAGTTTTTATATCAAAAGTAGTCTAAAAACCAGTATTGAGAAACAGGAGAATTTGGGGATGTATTAAAGTGAACTCTATGCAGAAACAAAACTTAATACAGAGGTGTTTTTTCTCACAAGTTCACACCTCTGTAAAGAGAGAGGGAGTTGTTGAAGTTGTTAAACTAAGGTAACACAAATACCAGGAGGAAGGGAGACTGTTTTCCAAGCAGCTGACAGTCAATCTGCCACTTCTTCTCACAGTCTGGATTTCTTTCCTTCAGGTAGTTAGCCAAATTTGTAGTGTTTGCTAATGAAACACATCTCGAATAAACACAAAGACAGATCGAAAACTCACAATTTGCTCATCTTGCCTTGGGCCAAGCTCAGTTATACTGAGAACAAAGCATGGGACGTGGAAGCTGATCAGAGGGGCACAACTGTGTCGTGCATCTCTTGAGCAGCCCCTGTGCATCATCCCTGCACAAAGCTGATATGATTTATGTGTGTAATTATGTCCACTGAGTAGTTTTAGATAGAAGTTACCTCGTGATTTAGCTGTCTCTGGGATTTTTGCCCAAAGCTGTATTTCACCCTGAGCAAACTGAGCTAAGGTGATAGTGATCTTCTATATATTAGGATTATTTTTAGGCTGTAAAACCTAGATGATTTCATATTTCTGTAATGGAGGTGCCTAAAACTCTCATTTGTAACAAGAGGTGATGGGAAAGGAGGGAAATAGTAAGTAATAAAAACAATCCTCCCTGCCCAGAATGCTAAGATGAACTTTTGTCTTACTCAAACAAGCTGTTCTCCTTTAAAAAAAAACCTCTATACTACACCTAATCTTAGAGAAAATGTTTCAACTGTGACTAAATTCATAGCATCTTCCTTGCATGGGGACTAATGAATTGCAAGTTCATGATGTTACTCCGATCTAAAAGCACTTTCACAGCATCCTCATTTTGAAATATTTATATTTACAATGACTTGTGTTATAACAGCTCAAGTATTCAAGTATTGCAAAGGTCTAGTAAAGCATAACATTGAACATTTGGTCAGTTGCTTTGTGTCTAAAATATGAAGGTATAAAAGTAGTGAGTATTTAGATTATTTTAGAATTTAAAATTTAAAATTAAATATATTAAAATCTTTATATAAAGCAATAGACTAAATTTGTTGGTGCCTGTAGATTCAGCAGTTTGGTATATTGCTTATATGCAAATGTCATTTCAATTAATTTGGGCATTTAAATTTACAGTCAAATAACAGGGGAAAACCATCAAGTTTTAAAAGGGAAAAATGCATTTACTTTGCTACTACAGCAAACCTACACAGTTTTTTCGAGTCCATTTTTAAAGCATCTTGTATAATTGATTAAGATGGATTTTTTAGTGCCCATTTAAATATATTATGTACTCTTCCTTTTAGAGATTTTCTGTTTGTCAGGAAGGGAAAAGCCTAATTGGGCAGTACTCTAACAAAGTTCTGTAACATTCTATCATGTTAATTTGACACAAAATAAAAATGAGTACACACCACACACACAAACAGTAAAAACTCCCCAAATGGACATGTTAGAGCAGTAAATTTAATTTCATTTATCATAATTTATAAAACAGTCTGAAAAGAACACTCAGCAACTAAACTTTAATTCATTTTATATCTCAAACATTTAATAACATGCTATACCTTCATAATTAGGCAAATTACTACAATACGCCCTGTTTAGCTGTTTAATGATTAAATGGCTGGTTTTCTTTCAAAATACTTTTTTTTTTTCTTGGATTATTTGTAGAATGCAAAAATAGGCTTGGATTATAAGTATTTGGGTTTTAAGTGTTTGTTATGGTGTATTTATATTAACACAAATAAAACGTAAGAATGACGTTAAATTATTATCACCATAACTGCTTTCATCATTGGTGTAAAAAAGAAAATTGGATTTTTTTTCATGGCACCAAAATAAAAATTAATGATTCTAGCTAGCTTATTCTACTCTGCTTATTCTTGAAATATAAATGTGTTGAAGGAAATATTGAACAGGCAAAATGAAAGTGAATATTTGCCTCTTATTAAAACTCATTTTGTCATCGAGAATCGAAGTTAATAGTCGTGCTTTTAATTCCAAAATATTTTTGTTCTTTGTCATGTATGCAATGCGTGCATTACTTGAAACAGCGTTTTAATGTCAAGCAACAAAAATGTCCTAAGTGTTGCAATACTGCTAAAAGTGCTTCTTTAAAAAAAAACAATTTGCTCATAAAATGGTGAACTCTATGACACATTCTATTGCAATTGCTACTTCAGTGGGCATTAACACCATTATAGAACCAAGGAAGATATTTATGACACAGAATATTGTATTGAAAGGACTATTGCTTTCATTTGTTGAAAAATGTCTTTAGTATTGAAATGTTCACACACTGATTTTTTTTTTTCCACCTGCTTTGCTTTCAATCTTAGTAATGGAAACTCTTTTTTATATCTATAGGTATACATGATATGCATGTTTTTGCACATTTATACAGATATGTATAAACATTTACGCAGAGATATGTGTCCATGAATATTCTTTCTTTATCATTTTCCATCTTGAAGGCAGTCAAAGTGTAAGACCTCAATACCTTGGGTTTCTGTGGTTTTACTCCTTGTAGTACATAGCCACTTAATTTAAAAAAATTACCACGATTGCTGTTAGTATTCCCTTTTTTGTGACTGCACGTAACCCTGGCTTGGTTCAGAGCAGCTCGTGTGCTATTTTGAGAGATAAGGATAAGCTGATAAGCCTTCCAGCTGTTCTGGTACAAATTATTTGTGCAAAATGCTTTCATTCTGCCTTCTGTAACAAGGACATCCTCTTTCTACTGCAATCCATTTAACTTATTGTAGAGACAACTAAAAGGTAATTTGATCATCTTCTACAAGTGCCTACATGGGAGGAATGTTTTTGACAGTAAAGGACTCTTTACTGAACCCTTTTTTTTTCTGCCAGGTTAATTTCCACTACTGAAGCTAGACAAATTGAAGTGGAAAATAAGGTGCAACTTGTACTTTTTTCTTTTTTTTCCTTTTTTTTTTTTTTTCTTTTATGCAATTAGCAACAAGGGCACTTAATGTTCGGAATAATTTTTCAAGTGAGGTCATGCACTCCTCATCTTGTGCAAACTTTACAAGAGAGTTGGAAAGCTTCCAAAAGGTGTGGTATAATTTTAACCCAAGGTTACAGGTTTCTCACAGACATGTTTGAGTGAGGTTCAATAGCAAGAGGTCAAACTCCTGGCTCTCGGTTGTTGCTGCCAGCCTACAAATATTAATCTTTCTTTCAAATTACTCTTGACAGATACTGTCATGAGCTTTTCTATGCACTTACGTCCTGAGGCAAAACTCACAGAAGACTTTCTGACATCAATGGGCTTTGGATCGAATCCACAGACAGCTAGTTTCAAAATGTTGGGTAAAATCTAAGCAAAAAGTTTTATACGAGTATTACTGGCAGCAACCAAGGTATAATAGAGCAGTGGCATTTTGAGAGAATTAGAGGGACAAAAAATACATGGGAGAAAATTAATAAAGTCATCTTTGCTCCATCCTGCAGTGTCTCAAATTCAATAACTAACATAGTTTGTGTGTTTAAGTCTTAAAAGTAATCTCTTCAATATGTTGTAAAGGAACAGATACACACTTGCCTCTTGAATACAAACCCTCACTAGATTAATCATGGCATGTTGGCTTACGCAGTCATGATGAGTATTTTGAATACCCAACTGGTGCAATCTGTCAGTCAAGATCAAGGTAATTTTTATATCCAAGTTAAGATTTATACTGTAAACTTAAAAGAATAAAATACACTTTAGCAGACTTTTTTGTAAAGATGAATCTCACTTTGGTTAAAAAAAAAAATAAGGTAAATTCATGTGAATATCCAGACTATTTTGAAATCTATGATGGCATTGAGTGTCAATAGCACTCACTTGTAAGCAGATATGAAGTTTCTGACAACATTTTTACCAAATATTAATGTGTACTGCTAGGCCAAAAGTGTTTTTTCCTCTGGTAGGAATAGTAGTGAATTTAACTAAGCTTCTTGAAATGTAGGATTCATGCTTGGCATCACTAGCCTAAGCTTCACATGCACTAATCACTAGAAACTCCATGAAAGTAGAAAGAAAAGACCAAGTCCCTGCAGAGCCCCATGAACTTTTAAATCTCTGAAAAACCATATGCATTGCTCTATACACATACTTGATGTTAAATCATCTCCTTTCCTGCCTCCTCAGCTTTGTCAAAATTCTTGTGAGATTTCTCTTTTTCTACATTCAAAAGGTAATTTCTTCCTTCTTGCTCATCAGTCCAATATCTGTCACATTAAACTTTTCACTATTATTGCTATAGGTCCTAATCTTGAAGCTCAGCCTGTCTGTGTCTTGTCTCATGTCTCCTTGTATTGACTGGTCCTTTTTTTAGGAAGCAATTTTCTCTCTTACACTTCTCTTTTACATTCTGAGAATCCCACCAAGTGTGATATTCCTCTGATGACTGTACTTATCCGGAATGTAGGGTGAGCTGAGAGGTTTCGTTTGTAGCAGGTAGGCTGAAGTGCAAACTTCTGTGGCACCATTCATGTAATTCCAAAGTAGATGTAGAGCTGGTGTGGTGTGATACTGAGCATCACATTTCTGCTGCTCTGGTCTCTCTGATCTGCAGAAATCTGTGTTACACAGGTCTGTGCCGGGGTTGATGAAATAAATCTTGTAACACCAAGAGCTGTTCCTATGTCTTCTGCTGCTGAAAGTGTTCTTCTGCACCTTTATTCTCCAAAGAAACTACTTTTTGCACAGGTGAAAGCACTGGCCAGTGACAGCAGAGCCCCATTAAAAAGGACGTTTTTCTGTACTATTCATGAATTAGGTAGCTTGACTGATCACATGCATTACACTTTCTGCTAAAAGAACGTATTAGGTAGTTCTCACAGCCAAACTCAAAGTTTTTTTAATATTCCTGAACGAATATTCACATCAGTCCTACCAATTTTCTAAATGAACTTTTTTAGTCATGTTCTCACCACGGTTTCTTCAGACTTGGAGGGGGAAAGTATTTATTCCTTCATCAGATGTTTTATTTTGGATGTTCTTGATGAGATTGCAATTCTTTCACTTGAAATCTCTTCTGATGTATGTAAAAGAACTTTTCAGATTTTTTATTTTAGAACACTAATCAAGAAAAATAGTCTCTATAGCCTGAAAAAAATAATCCATCCTTGATTGACTCTTTCATTAGCAGCTATTTTTACTGCAACAGAAGGTGGCTTAAGATTCTTTACAAAATACAATGACCGGAGAAAACCACTCCCTCCATCTTCTTTCACACCACCAACCATCCCATATAGCCAGATGACTCCAGTCCCACTGTGAAATAATTTTAGCTTGTCCACTTGTTATCACTTGAGGTTTTCCACTGATTTCACAGCTGTATTCCTTGTATCTCCTCCCTGCATGATACCTTAAGGTATGCTCCAATTTACTTATTTAGATTTTATGCACAGGGATAAGTTACAACTCTTTGATACAAAGCATCTTATTTTACAGGACACCCCACAGATATTAGCAATTACACTGGAATACAAAAGCTTTTCATCCAAGCAAATAATTTGTTTTCCAGTAAAGAATGTAAGATCTCACCTCTGAAAAGAGATATTTTGTTGTTGTTGTTTCTCTCATAACTGTGAATGACCTGTGAGACCCATCTGGTCTTTCCACAAATGAGAGGAAGAAAACCCTTCAAGGGTAAAATATTATTTATTCTATGAGAAAACAATTTTAAATTAGAAAAGGGAAGTGTTTGACTTTATAACACTGCGTGTGTCTGATTTAAATCACTCGCAGCTTGTACTAATACACCCTCTTAAAGCGTTGTATTGCATAATATCTATGTGGAAAGTATAAAAACCTTTCTCACCAGTAAGCAATTGCATATGGTCTGAAAATTAATCCCTCACTACCAGAATACATAAATAGAATTCCAGATTTGTTAGTGGGCTCCAGCTGCTTTGTGCTTCTCAGACAGTGCAAAATAACCATAGACTCAGCTTAAATGTTCAGCTAAAGTGAGTTTACGGCTGCTTTCCATTACCAAAGCAGTGGAAAGCAACTGGAGGGGGCTAGTGAATCTGGCCTATTCTGTAACTCTGTGCCACAATCTGTGTAGTACAACACTAATAGCCTAGCTAGGAGGCTTCAGCACTTTCCAATTGCTAACTGCTGGGCTACCTTTGTGAGCTGAGAACCTGTGATTACACAGATGTTAGGCGGAAAGAAAAAGAGTAGAGGCGTCACAGTATTAATGTTCTAACACAGTGGAAGTGTGTGTCCTGAGGAAATTACTATGAGTAATGTAGTGTAGGTCAGATAATGGTCAAGTCCTAGCATGAATATACACAATTATACCGGATTCTGGGAAGTTTTGTTCATGTTCTGTCTTTACTGGCTTATCCTGATCTTCTTTGTGTTTTGAAATTGGCTCAGAAATTACAAGGTCAATTACTAGCTCACAGCTGACACACGAAACTTTCTTCAGCAATTTATTTTGTTTTCATATCATGCTATGTGTGTCTCTGGTACTTGTAATTCTGTTCTGAGACCATTTGGGTTTTGAAGGCCTTTTTTTCTGTAATCCCAATATTAAGTTACATATTCTAAATAAGGAAAGAAATCCCTGCTGTCCATGTGAATCACCTATAAAGGATAGTAGAAGAAATCTTTGACAGATGGAGCATTATTTTCCCCATGCAGGCAGAAATTACTTTTGGATTTCTTTCCAAACCATCTGATACAGAGATTATGTAGAGGTGGAGGATATCACCTACAGCAACATAAATTTGCATTAGAATTAGGGGTGTTTAAGCTAAAAGCATTCAAGCTGTGATGCTGATGTACCAGCAGTCAGGAAAGACACCATGCCAGCTGTCCAGATAAATTGTGGGGAGAGTTTGCGCCAAGGTCTTGAGTTCAATACCTGGATCTGCATCTTCTTCTCCCTGCTCCTGTAGATCAGGCTGCCTATGTTCAAGGTCAGCTCTCCTGTGGTGCTGTAGAAAGCATCTAAATGGAGAGAGCCATGAGAAGCCTCGTTTTGGGCCTCTCCACTGGAAGTTACAAGGAGACAAAACTGAAAAATTTGGTCGAGAGATGGTGGTTGGAGCAGCCAATGCCTATAGACCTGTAGCCTCTCCCTGATGTGAGTTAAGATCACAGAGCCTTATTCTGGTTTTGACAACTTGGCTGATGCAGCAACGACTGCACCAACATAACTTGGGTTTTGTTTTACCATCCTAAAAATCTCAATACACAATAGCCTTATACAGTTGACACAAACTGTTCTTTTGGATGTTTTTACACAATGTCCTGTTATACTTAATGACCAACTGTGGATGATCTCATTGATATTTCTGCATGACTTGGTGCAGCTTTTGATGGAGAGTAGTTTAAGCTAAAATGCAGTACCTTGTGCTTATCTCAGTCCAAGATATGATATACAATTTCTACAGCTCAGCTGAGGCAGGAAAACTTGACAATCTGTCATGCCGTGAGATGTATCAGAGCCCCTAGGAAGCAATGAATTCCAGAGTGACTGTTAAAGGTACTTTGTGCCTAATCATGTGTTTACAATAAGATTCCTACTTGCATGACAGTCTAAGGCTACCTGGAACATTGGAACACCCAATGACTTGGAAGAGAGCTTAATTTTAAGTTCAAAAAGAATACTTACATTAAATGTTCATCATGTATTTGTTTTCATCAGTGGTACTTTCCTGTGTATAGATCCTAAGGAGAGAAAGGATTGCAATTTTTCTCAGGGTAAGCTTGTAAAATACCCCTTTTTAATTCTCATACATGTAATAAACACTTATCTACTTATAGTAGATGGCCAATCATCTATTATCTTACTACAAATTATTATTCTCTAAATTTAAGTGACTAGTCAATATATGATTTGATTTTTGGGGGCCAATGATTACACAGCCTGAAACTCAAGGAATGATTTGTCTGCAAGGAAGAACAAACCACCTGAATTTCTTAGACTATCCTATCCTTTTAGATATATTAATTTCTCTGAGTAAGTATGTAGTAAATCCTTTAGCATAGCCTTAGCTGTTAAACTTTTTATATATGAGTAATATGACAACATCCAGACTTGTGGTCACTTTTGTTCTTAAATACTCTAAAATATGATTATATTTTCCAAATGGAATTTATATGTGAATAAAACAGTCAGTGAGTTCCAGTAGCCATACCACCATGAAGCCACAGTAGTAGGGCTGAGCCCAGAACAGCCTCAACAGGCTTTTTCTTTTTTGTTTTTTCCTCACACATGACAATGCTTGCTGATGCTTCCAATTAAGACAACTTCATCCTTTATGCATCTCTTGCCCAAGTCTTTTGACCTCTGCTTCAAGAGCAGCCTGCCAGCATGGAGAATTCATGCCTAAGTCATCATTTTAATCAGGCTAATGCATTGCAAGGAATTAATAACTTCATCATTTCTCTGGTACTGTTCAGCTTACTGTTATCGATATTTAAGGTTACCGGAAAAAACCATGAAACACCCCCTTAGGGAACATTTCTTATTTTTACTCAACTCTTTTGAGACAACACTTGCATATTTTTGTAACCCACCAGCTCTTTCAAGATGTGTTATCTGTTTGCCCTGGGGGCTTGGTTCTGGAATCATTTACATCAGTTTTAAGAAGCAATATGTTCAGCAAAATATTTCACTACGCCAGTAAAACAGTTTACCATAAAAATCTGAATCAGTCTGTTTTCATACTTAGTCCTCAGGCTTCACGTTTGTTTCATTAGCGCTCCCCTTCTCTTTTCTAGAGAGACCTGCTTTTGATTTACAGTAGTAACCTTCTGTCCAGCACCAGCTTAGCCTTTGAGCCATTACTTTTTCATTTTTAGCCTTGGGCCAGCTGTTTGTAACCTTTGTGTCTTGCATCAGTGGTATTCAGCCTCTTGTAGTTTACAGCAATCATGTAGCAATGACCTTATAAACTTTCTGTACCTCTCTCCTTTAGTGCTCAAATTCACATCTGGCATGGCAGTGTATTGTTCAGATACTGCTTGGCTCTCTGTTTTCAGCAAACATAGCTTCTGCTTCAGCAGTTGCTGACCTCTTTCACTTGGGTTTCCAAAATCTGTTGGAAAAAAAATCCTGAGGTAGCTCCATCAAACCACTGCTTTTCATACAGGCCATGCTTATTTTCTTTCTATCTTGAAATATGACAAAATTTAGAGGAAACTGCCACCAGCATTCAAGGAGATTTTTTATTCTTCCTTTGTTTTTGGCCTTCTGTGATCTTTGTTAAATAGGGAAAGAGTGGCCATTTTTACAACTAAAAAAAAAAACAAAAACAAAAAAACCCGCAGTAAATAATTCCAGTCTTTATAAATTCATTCCAGAAGAAAGGAGCATATGGTGTCAGTCCAACAGGTGCTGAGAAGTTCTCTGATATTTAAATGAATTCATCATCAGTTAGAAAAAGAGAAACCTGCACCTTATACAATCTGGAGTCAACAAAGTGACAGCAAAGCTGTGCAAGAGAACCAGTTTGTTGCTCCTTTCTTCCTGATAGATGTGACATAAATAAGCTTTTTTGAAGCAGGAAATACAGGGATGATCCATAGAGGAAGGCCATGAAGGTGAAAATGTATTTCATGGCAGGTAAGGTGAAAGGACTTGCCCATTTTGTCCAAAAAATCTGTCAGGGATCCATCGCACTGCCAGCAGGGTTGCAAAATACAAACAGCATATTGGGCTTGAAGGTAATACTAGAATGCATCACCTTCATGGCTTTCCACTTGCTTAAATCTAGAGATCTGAGATAAAAAAGAAATTATGAAAGAAAAAACTAAGGCCATGAGTTATTTTAGCATAAGGATTACATAAACATTAATATTTAAAGATACTTCAGAATTTCTGTGCAGATATAAAAGAAATTATTGTATATGCTTTATAAAGTTCAAGCAAATCCTTAGGATTCCCTTTGCCTTAATAATTTTTCTTTAAGCTTATTTGCTGCTATTCTTAGTTTAGAATTTTAACTTTGTTCTAAAATTAGAGAATTACAATACAGAGAAGATTTTATATAAGTTATTGTGTTTCTTAATTGCAGTTTTGCAGCACAATTCAGAAAGTTACCTCATTAAGGTATCTGTAAAATAGCTGGTACTAAAGTAACCTACAGATTTAGAAATCCATTATTTCCCACTGAATATAAATTTACATATTACTCTTCTCAGTTCTTGATTTTAAAAACGCTCCAAGTGTAAAGATCTTTAACAGGATACTGTTCAGCAGATAAAACCAGCTTGATTATAATTTTGTGCAAAAAGATTAAAATAGATATCCTCCGCGTTCAGTGACATTTTTACTGAAAATGCACTTTCTGCTAATAAGCATGAGCTCACAACACTTGACTTAACATTTCGTTGTTGTGATTTTATTGTGGACTATTTGATAGCCTCAATGTTTATTCTTTAACTGTTATAAAAAAAAGTCTACTGATATTTTGCTTCATAGAGGAAGACTTTGTTACTGCTTTGGATAGTTGGTAATGTGGAACAAAAGACTGGAATTTATTTTGCTTTCTGTTCTCATTAATATGTCTTTTTTTAAATTTTTCCTGAGTTTTCATTCTTTGGAAAAGGCCCTTTTGGATATTTATTTCCTAGTTTCTGGGCTTTTTGAGTTAAAAACAAACAAACAAAAAAACCCCACATGATATATATATAGTGATATTCAAACAATTGCATTCAAATGATTAATGAATTGCAGTATGTTCAGTTCAGTTCAGAGGACTAAATCAGCAATATCCATGATCTGAGTCTCAGGGCAAGTTGTACACAGAAGAAATCAACAGTCTCTGATAGAATGTTTGCAGTAATTCCTGACTGAGCTATTGCTTTTCAGGCTAAACGTCAAGAGTGGAGGGTAGCAAAGACTCCAAAATTTCAGTGGGGAAAAAAAAAAGAAACACTATAAATATCAAATATTTTGTACGTATGTACAGTTATAGTTAGTCAATTAAAAATCATTGCTAATAATGGCTACTTTTAGACAAATTATGATGACACACCTTCAACACCTGTAGTATTTTTGGGAATGAACTGATGTTTTCCTTGGAACTTTCCCGCCTGAGTTCCTTTTATATCTTAAAATCCTCTTAGCTAATCTCCTTCCTAGTGCAGGAGGATCATAATAAATCATCCCGAGTGCTTCACCAGGAGGAATATGATGTTGAAGATGAAAATTATTTAATTCTAGAATATACTGGGGGCTACTTTGTTTTTTCCAGGACTATATACTTTGTTACTCCTTTCTTGGTCTGTAACTCCACAGAGAAAAATTTGCCCTGCATGCAGTATTTTACACGTGTTGGATACATATTCTTTAATATCCCTAAAGCTAGTTTTGTTCAGTTCCTGAGGCAACTTTCCTTTAATGAACAATAATTGTCCAATGAAGAATTTATCTGGCTGAGGGTTTCTGCTTTCATCATGTGCTGGATATTTTAGGGCCTTTATAATTATCTAACTGCACATCTCTCTTGCTCATTTTTTTCTAGGGTCAGAGTTAACTCTGCACCGAAAGGCCACTCATTATTACTATCTGTTAATTACAGATAAGTATCAGAATTCCTGTAACAGTAGGCCTTATACAACACAATTTCTCAAAGGTAAGATAAAACTAAAAGTAATTAGGTAATACTCACCTGGTCATTAAACAATTGCCATGACAGCTAAACAAGTCTGAACAAAAGCCACAGCAAATCAAGCCAAATGAAGCCTGACAAGTCCTAAGACTGAGACCTTGCAGGGCTCATGCAGTCACACAATCCTATTGTTAGCCATAATAATGCTTTATATACTGGGCTTGCAGGCTACAAATCTGTGTATGGAAAGGAATGGGTGTACTCTTGATAATATGAAAATTCAGAGGTGGATATTCGTGTAAAGTCTTGTCTACAACTCTTTGTATGGATGGAAGGTGCAGTTCATCATTCAAAGAGATAAGATTTACACATGCTTTAACATTCAATATAAATTTTTCATCTTGCGATAAGGATGCTTTCCTGTCTGAAGAAAATGCCCATGATGCCAAAAATCAAATAGTGTTTAATGTTCAACTAAAGCATTTCTGTAAACGGATTTGTTTACATAATATACACTGATTTAGTCTCAATTTTTTTTTGTTTAATTTAACTGCATTTTTGCTATAATTTAACTTAGAATTTATTGTCACTTTAGGTGGGAGAAGTCACTTCTGTATAGAGATAAGTAATTACTTTAATAACTTCTGACTGAGTTTATTCAAAATATTTTTTTCTGAATGTTCAGAAAATCTAACAGTTTGATTATTACAAAAAGCACATTGATAAGGCAGTCGAGCTGCTACACAATATTGCCTTTCTTCCAAATCAAAACTGTGTGTATAAGGAGACATCCCACTTTCTTTGTTCCAAGTACTAGAGAGTTTTAAAGATGAAAGTTGTAGTTGCTCCTGCAGTACTTACTTCCCACAGCTTTTAATCAGAAGATATAACACTGATACTTGTACAATGCTTATTTTCCTGTATTTGGCATATATGTAGTGTTGTCTCGCATTTAAAAGTATCAGACATGCTACTCTAATGACCAGGGAGTGGCCCATGGCTGGAAACCATATGTTAAACAGAATATATGTGATATACAATTAAATAAGATCCCTTTCTATTCTTCTGGAGGAAGTAGTAGAATTTTGAAATCTATGTAGATTAGAACTGGAGTGTCATCATGCTGGAGAAAATTGTGAGGTTGCATAACAATCACATTCAATACATAAGAGCTACAGCAGAAGAAATATTCAGTGTTTGTAGAATCTAAATCCTTGTTCTTGGATTATCACAACAGTGAAAGTACTATATTCTTTAGAGGTTTTAAAAGCTTTTTAAAGTAAGCTATCTGAAAAAATAGCTTTATTTCCTGCTGGTTGGTTCTTATCACTTCTAGGGACATGAAGAGCAGTCCACTCAGCAGTCACAGCTGGTATCATTTTTTTATGGAGGAAACCGCAGCTGGAAGAAAAAAAATGCTAAAAGTTGGTTTGTCTTGTTAGCAAATTAACTACAATTTTATCACCTCATACTTTTGAAGTAGATTAAGTGACACCCAACACAGTACCATAATTTTTCTGTTAGTTGTGCCTGATATGATGTTTGTTTCCAAGAGGAGGGGAGAGACTAATGGTGGCAGCACCTACTGCCTTTGCCTCAAATGTGCATCCTTAGTATTGTCATGAAAAATAAGAATGAATATAAAAAGGGAGGTGCCTGGCAAGTGCTTTTTAGTGATTTAGAAATATGTAGATATTTCTTCTCACAGGGAATTATAGTGCCTATGAATGTTAATTAATCTTGAAAGGGTATTAGCCAAAGGTGTGATCTTTTCCATTGGTTTAGAGAAAAGAAATAGTCCATTTCTGTAATAATTAGAGTAGTAAAAACTTCTTCTAAATTTTTGCCTACAACTAAAGTGCCTGTTGGTTGTGTTTAAGGGTGGTTTGCAGACAGTTTATTAATTAGTAAAATGTTGAAGTAACAATCTTCTAAAACAAATGCAATACCTATTCATGCTTATGACTTATTTCTTCCTGATGTACACCCTTGGATATGCAGTCAGACATAGATGAGTTTATATCTACTGGATTTAATTCATAGAATACCCAAAGGACAGGTGGCTTAAACATATTTTTTCATCCTAACAGAGAAGATTTTAACTAGGAACAGTGATTGCTAAATTCATTCTCTGTGATGAAACTACAACAGGAACCAACTATTTCCCGATTATCTCCTGCAATGGAACTCTATTTCTTAGGTAATCTGGATTCCTAAATCACATCAAAGCCTAATAGAACTCAGGACATCTTAAAAAGAAAAAGGACTGTATAAGTCCATGTTAACAGGCAGAATCTAGTTAAATCAGACCTTTTCTATGGGCATATTTTTTCTTTGTCATTGAAGCGATAAAAAGATGATGGTAAAAGAACATTTGGGGAATGAAGAATTTTCCTGCCTCAAGATTAGAGTTTTCATTATGTTGCTCTAGGTGGGAGAAATTTAAATGCAGATGCCATTGCAGACTTTATCTTTCTGAAGGCTGGATCAAAGGGAAATTAATCTGTTACATAAGAATCACCAGAAACTACTTGATCAAAGGATCAGGGCTTAGGCCTCATCTAGTCAACTTTTGAATACCTCTAAAGGTGATAATTTCCCAAGCTCTCTGTGTACCTACTTCAGCCTTTGACCTCCTTCATTGTGAAAATATTTTACCAGACAGCCTGGTTGTGACCTGTTTCATAGTCTCCTATTCTTCTCCTGTGCATCTTTGAGAGGAGTCCATCTTCAGCCTTCTCTTATGACAGACTAACCCCCACCCAGCTGCTTTTTTGACCCTCCACTGGAATTACTCAATGCCAGTTATCTTACTGGGGAGCCCAAACTGGTCACTGAATTCAGATGTGTGCTCAGGAGGGGAGAGATCACATTCATAGCCCAATTTTGGCAATGCAGCCCAAGATACTCTTGTTTCTCTTTAAATTAGGGTTCTATTAAAGATATCTTCTGTAGGCCAGGGCCACATTAAGATGCACCAGACACACTAGAGAAAAAGCCATCATGATTATACATGTAAATTGTGTGTCATCTAGGTTGTTTTACTATTTTTTTTTAATGGCTAATCCTTTCTGGGCAATATATTCCCTGATAG
This sequence comes from Petroica traversi, assembly GCA_025920805.1. Lineage (NCBI taxonomy): Eukaryota > Metazoa > Chordata > Aves > Passeriformes > Petroicidae > Petroica > Petroica traversi. The sequence goes on from JAHLSL010000040.1 coordinate 7,107,342, forward strand.
TTGCCATTCATATCTGTATTTCTATACCCATATACGTACATATAATGTATTTCTATATACCCTAGAGTTGTAATGCTCAAATAAATGATCAAGTCAGGACTTGCAAACTCCTCAGATTTCATAAGTTGATGTGTGGAAGGGCAAGAGGAATTTGCAAAGAAAACTTTGTTACAGAAAGAGGTGCTGATGTTCACTACAGACCAATATTTGACTTTGTGAGCCTGTGGACTTCCAGTGGAATTTCTTGGGGCAGAATACATCTGAAAATATTTTCCTTCAGAAAATTTAGAATTAATTCTGCAGGTAGGGGTATTTGTCATTACTCTAAGTTCTTTTTCCTCGGTAATAAGGTTATCTTTTATTTTCAATCTGCTTATTTAAATCCTTTTTTTTTTTTGGATATATGTTATCATATCCTTTCAGTCTTCATTATAAAGCTTTGTATGCCCAGAAGACTTTGTCAGAACAGAAGGTTCAGTACTTTTACTGGCTGCAGGTTTCTCTGAATAGCTCATTTATGTGATGCCTGCCTCACACTGAATATGCTAACTCAGAGGACTAAATCATAAAATAATTTTAATTCATTATTTTTGCATTTTGTAACTAGCATAGCAAATATGGTAATTATACTTATAACCATATGCTGGTTAATAGCTGTTCATTCCTGAAAGGGGATGCATTTTAATGAGGGCTAAAATAATTTTTGTGCATAGAGGAGTTTGAAAATTTGCATAACTCTTTGATAGCAAACATACTCAATGAACATTTGCGCTGGATGAGGCAGAGTTAATTTTCTTCACAGAAGCTGGTAGGAGACTGTGTTTTGGGTTTGTACTGAAAGGACTGTGGATAATAAAGAGGTGTTTTTGTTGAGCAGGGCTTACTCAGAACCAAGGCCTTTCCTGCCTTTCTACCACCCCATCAGTCAATCCCCTGGGTGGGCTGAAGGAGCTGGGAGGGGACACAGCCAGGACAGCTGACCCCAACTGACCCCTGGGGTATTCCTTACAATATAACATCACACAAAGTGTATCAAGACAGAGTAAGAAGCAGGAAGGGAGGGAAGTCACTTTTATTCTTCCAGTTCTCTCCCCATTCCACCAGGGACAGGGGCAGCAGCTGTGTAACTTTTAGTTGCTGACTGGGGTTAAACCACGACAACACTTCTTGTAGGTTTTTAATGTGAAATATCTGTGGTTTATTGAACTTGCTAAATCAACATAGGTGCTTTATTGAGTGACTCTAATTTATTTTTATACATTATAAAATTAAGTTTGAGGGAAGAGTAATCTGTTTAATTGAAGAAAATGGCAACTTAAGGTTTTTCATCATGGACAGCATACCATAAATGTTCTTCAATGTGTTAATGTAATTACCTGCATCTTAAACTAAAAGGGAATCTATAAATTTCACCCTGAGCTGAAATAACAAGGCACAGCAATTCTAAGGAATGGGATGCAGAAGTCTAAAAATAAGCTTTGCAGTAAACAACTTTTTTCTCTTTTTTTTCTTCTTTTTCTTTTTTCGGAAGGTAGGAAAACTTTTGATTTAAAAACTACTTCTCTAAATTAGAGACAATAAGTTATCTATGGATTTATCCCAATTAATAAGATTGGACTGTATTAATTTAATAACCCATTAACATTTTTATATGATTTTATTTTTAAGGACAACTTTCTTTTTGCTTTCATTTGTTCTGGGGATCTTCAGTTACGTTTATCACACTCAGTATCACATTTCACATGCTGTTCTTGAATCTAATTTAACATATATTTTAGTTTATGTAAATTTTAAATTTGCTGCCTATTCCCCTTGGGAATTTTCTTATGAGATATTATCTCTATACAGGAAACAAATCAAGTTCAGCTCCTCTTTCACTACATACTCATGCATTTTTTTTACTGGAATAGCACAGCTTTTGTGTGTAGCTTACAGTGTAAACCAGGACATCCTGGATTTTTTTGGCTGTTCCTAAATCCACAAAAAATCAATCTGCTCCTGAAAACATCTACCTGGTATCTTCTTTGCTGAGTCAGACTTTGGAGTAACCATAGCTGAGAATCCAGGAAACCTTTTCAGGCTGTAAAAATTACTTTTCCACTCATATGGGTATTTAACATATGAAAGTTGCTCGAGGCATATCCTGAAGCAGTTGCTCAAATGGAGCTCCTGTGCCTCAGTACTATACTGGCATAAATTCTCTGCTCTCCTCCCACACATTTTCTGGTGTACAAGTAGGGCAGGAATGTGACACTGACCTAAAAAAAAAAAAAAAAACAACAAAAAAGAATGATCTATTTCTTGAAGATTATTAAGTGTCATGCCTAAAGATATGTAGACCCCATCTGCCTCATATGCAAATGAGGGGAAAAAACCCAGTATCCTAGCTTTTTTCTTTAGAAAGATAACATTAATTTGATATCATTGCCATATATTCTATTTTAATTTGCTCCCTCATCTTCACCAGTCCAGAAATATTAGTTTCTCACTGAAACCTGTTACATTCTGCTTTTTAAAGGAATAGCATATAAAAGCAAATATGCAACAATGTCAAATTCACATTAAGCTCTTCACATTTTCAGCCTCTATAAACTTATAGATTGAAAGTGATCTCCAGGGGATGTGTTTGAATAGAACTGCTAAAATTTAGATTGTTTGTTGGACTGTGCATCACTCACTTGTGTCTAAGGGTTATTCTTCTATTCCCTTTTGTGTTCTCTTTAAATGCATTACAGATATTTACTACCTTAGAACCTAGCAAACAAAACAAAAAGACAAGGTTTCTTGGTTTTTTTCACTGGTTATTATTTTTATTATTTCTATTTTTCTATTTTTCTATTTTTCTATTTCTATTATTTCTATTTTTCATGGTTTTAGTACATTAGCCTCAAAACTGAATGTGCATGGAAATGGCTGCTTTTTCACTGCTGGGTTTTTTTTCTGTCCAGCATGTTCATTGATTTCAGTCTTAAGCATAAGTTAGATAAATATAAATTTCCTTTCTGGTTTTTTTTTTTCCCCTCTTTTTTGGTATTATTGTCCTCAGGGAAATATAATCCTGTTTTTAAGTAGAACTAAAAAATACAAATGAAGGAACAAAATATGTGAATTCTTAATCTACAGAAAACCAATGTAAATAACATGAAAATACTTAGACCCAGCAATTTGTTGCATAACATAGGAGAAGTTATGTTGAGCATGATGGACTAGATTGAAGCAGATCCACATTGAAGATAATGATGTGGGAATGAATTTTTCTGAGCAAAAAGGAAAACAGAATGAATTTATCCTATAGATATCATTTTGGTTTTGTGGTTGTTAGAAAGCTGAAACTGATAGTTCTCAAGGCAAATGTATACATTTTTTTGTATTCTAGTATATTATATAGGTTTTTGAACTGCTTTGAGATTTTATGGGGGTGTTTTTCTTCCCCAGTCTTGCTTGGTCCACTTTGGTTTTGGTTTTGTTATGTGTTTGTTTTTGGTGTATTTTCCCTACAAAAGGTTTCAGTGGGAAGTATTCTTCTTAGCATCTTGCATTTCCTGGAATGATAGCATCTAGATATTCGAGAGACTTCTACCCTAACTTTGTATCACTAAGATGAAATTTCATCACTGCCTTGCTTTGGTTTCTTTTATAAATGTTAAGATTTGGGCTCGAGAGAGAGAAGAGGCCACCAAAAATTGTTTGCTCAGAATGACATCCAGGTGGTTTTGAGTATCTCCAAGCCTTAAAGTACTGAAGGCTGGAAGAATATTCGTCACATATTTTCAAAACAACAATAAAACCCACAAAAAAAATAAACTGATAAACTGATAACTGCCAAGATTGATTGCATTAACAAAATATATTCTCATTCACACTCCTTGTTATTTTCTTCTAGCTTCCAATGCAGCTGAAGTAGGTCAGAAAATACTGAAAGAATACTAGGGGAAATAAACAAAACAATGAATACATGACTTGATAAATAGAGTGGAAAAAATATTATGTGAAAAACAAGTAAAAAAAAGGTAATTACCAGCATTACCAGATTCAGGAATTGTTCTCCTGGATTATATTATGCTTCTCTCAAGAAGTGTAGAATTTTTAGTTTATTTTATTTTTCTTGTATAATTTTATGCATAGGAACTAGTTCCTCAAAGGTGAGTACATTTATTCAGGTATGTAGTTTGGTTTCATAGTTAAATCTGTTTATAGGTTATATGTAGAAAACTTTAAAAAAAAAATTCCTCATGTGCATTCTTGGTTAAGTGTGCTGGCTACTGTTACAATATTTATTAAGTTTTAATAGTTTTTTTTTATATTTTACAGCAGAGAAAAATCCTCTGACACAGGAATGCTGGAATAGCTAGTGTTGTGTCCCTGTGCATAATGAGGGTTTGAGTTAATTGAAGAAAAGCCAGCAAACCCCCCCCTAAAACTAGTAGGTGTAAATAAAACTTTTCTGATATTGGCAGGATACTTAGCTGAAGAAAGAAATTGTGCCAGGGATAGAGTAAAACTCCTTTTAGTGAGAACTTACAGATGTGCAATTTGATTATTTTTTTGCAGATCTTTATGTTCAGGACAGCAGACTATCCAAACCTATCATGGAAGGGCCATGTAGTAGTTATTTCATTGGGAGGTATTGATTGTTTTGTAATAAGTTAACTTCTGGGTGGGTTTTTTTATGTTTTTTTGGTTTTGTGGGTTTTTTTGTTTGCTTGTTTGTTGTTTTGTTGTTGTTGTTTTGGGGTTTGGTTGGTTGGTTGGTTGGTTTGGTGGTTTTTGTGGTTTTTTGGTTTTTGGTTTGTTTTTTTTTTGGTGGTTTTGTTCTGTTTTGCTTTAAATTTGCTGTATGATTGGTATTAGTACTGCTAAAGGAAGCAACTGCTAACCCACAAACTGGTCACTTGACACAGAGATTTCCTTTTGTCTGTGTACCATAACTCCAGGATCCCATCTCTAGATTTAACAGTGCAATGATATTAATTTAGCTCTCTATATTGCCCAAATAATTTTAACAGTCACAGCTGGAAAAAGAATTTGTGAGCATACAAGTTCCTAGCAAACATGAAAACAAAGGAAATGCAAAATGTTTTCGAGTGGGCCACATGCCTATACCAATTCTGTCCCATCTGAGTGGGAAAGATTTGGAGAACTGTAATTAGTGAACTCTCAGCATACTCAATTTTCCCTTTGCAAAGATAAATTCCAAACCAACCAACAAAACCCCCTCAAAATAGAAAACATTTGTCTCATCCCTGAATTAATTTTATGTAATATTGCCACTCTAATGTATCTGTAGCCCTCATCTGAAACATTTTAGGGGAGAGAAAAAGGCCAGCACAGTTAAAAATTAACTTAAACAGATAAACTGGGCAAAAACTGTCATGTACAGACAACTTTATGTAGCTGATAACAGCTTGCTTGCCTAATAAGTGCAGCAGCTGTGCTGGGATAGAAAGAGGTTATGATGATGTGCTGCCACTATTAAAATGACAGTAAATAAACTAGTTTCTCAGTTGAATACTATTCTAAATTTCTACCTTATTCGCTGCCCAAATAAGGGCTTATAGCATTCTCGTTACTGTAGTGGCCAAGTGCACAGTTAAAAGGAGAGTGGGGTTTTTTTATGCACAGTATAGACCACTTTTCAGTATTTTACATCCCAAAGAAACAAAATTGTTAAATTACACTGGGGTACACAGAACTGAGGTGATTTACACAATGCCAAATCAAAAGTTGTCCAAGAAAAAGGAATTCAGCTTAAATCTTTCATCCTTTGCCTTTACCATAAGTACATCCAGCAATTGGCTTATCTCTAAAATCCGGGTAAATTAAAAAGGTATTGTCAAGTTGCTAGACTCCCATTTGAATGCTTTTTTTTCTTATATCCATCCGCAACCTCAGTGTAATCCTTCATTAAAAATAACTCATTTTCCCCCAGATCATTTTATGAACCATTATCAGCATAGAAAGGCTCATGAGGTTACTGACAATAACAAAGAACATGTGAGCTATGAAAGAAAACACTCCAGAGCTCAAACAGATTTCTCTTTCAAGCTTCTCAGGAGGCAGTAGAAACAATGGGAAAATATTATAAAAGTCTCACTTTCAGAGGTGTTGAACTGCCACATCTGTTGGAGATCAGTGGGAGTTGCAGATGCTGTGTGCCTCACTACATCAGCCAATAATTTTAAATATATTTAAATCATTGTCATCTTTAAGGTAATAAAAATAAGGCTAATTGAATCCTCCTTCCACGAAGCATTCCATTAAGCAAAGAACACCCTCTCTCTTAGGGTGCAGTGCTCAGAGGTGACATTACTTATGGCCAGAATAGAAATTTAAATGGGAGCAAACCCCCTGAATCCATCCTGCTAAACAAAGGTTCAAATGCCGAAGCTCCAGAGGGAAACTTCAGGCACATGACAGTGTATGTGAACAGTGATATTTAGAAGCACTTTGATCTTTTAAAGCAGCAGCAGTTGAAACCTGGGCTGTCCACCTGGGCAATGTGTATTGACATTGAACCATGAGTAAAAATGATGTCTGGCATGTTACAGGTGGAACTGCCTTGGAGCTGGAGCAGACTCTGTCTGAAAAAAATCCTTGAAATGTGTTGTTGTTTTCCTTTGGGATCTCCTTTCCTTTTGGCAGAACCAAACGATGGAATGAATGCATCTTCAAAATCTCCCTGTTGAAAGGAGGTGATGACTCTTCTATTGTAACATTTCCAAAGTGGTTCACTTTGAACTCTTTTGTAGTTACTATACAGTATTTGCTTTGCATGGCTTTTTGTTTTGTAGGTACAAACCTCAGCATATTCAAGCTCTGAGGGATTTGATCTGGATAGTTTTACAAGACTAGGTTTCTTTGTCACCTCTCCCTCCCCTTTCTTAGCAGAGTTAGATATTTGTGTGCACATCCTGCAGCTGTGTTGGGGGGAGAATATATTCTCATGTTGCTGTATCAATTTTCCTTCCCATCCCCCTTATCCTTGTGCAATTTTTATAACCAACAGCAAACTATTAAATAGCTTGATCACCAAATGACATGCAGAACAAGGTGTTATATGTAGTTCTACATGTACAAAGGTATTGTCTTTTACTTCAGATCTGAAATGCTCACTTGAATTTATCCTCTTAAACAGTTTCACCAGTTTCCACTATTTCCACAATAATATTTGTCTTCTTCCTACCAGTAACTTTTGGAGGGCAAAAGAAACAGAGTAATTTCTTATGTTGAGAAGGATTCTCAAGTTTTCAACAGACTTATTAGTTTTTCTTTTCATTAAAAGAATATAAAGCTCAAATCCATGAAAGAAGAGTAGAGCATGAGGCAGGAGGCTTGAGGAATCTGGTTGTAAAGGGAGCCAAAGAGAAAGGCTGCTACTTTGCACTCCAAAGTTCTGAAAAACTGAATTCTGCATCAACAGTGTTTTCTGTGTCCCTCACCTATTCTTTCTCAATTGTTCAAGCCTAATTATTCTTCTGAAATGTCTGAAAAAAAAAAAGGCAGCTATAAAACATTTTTGTGAGTAGAAAAGAATGTATTCTGCTCTTGAGTTAAGAATTATCATCAGCAAAAGGCACTTGTCACAGAATCAGGGTTAAGACCTTAGAAACCCATTTAGTAGGAGGGTTAAAAACTAGATGGCTGCTTGAAGAAGGTACTCTTCTTTAAGAAAGCACTCTAATCTACAAGTGCCTCTCCAGGCATTGAGAAGATTTAGCCCTTATTTCCAATTAATATTCCCTTTTGTGATTAACCTTTTAGCTGTTCATTTTGGTTATGACATGTTTGAGTTTTGTTTGTTTAATGTCAAAAATATTTGTTTTATTTTGTTATTTGTCAGACATGTCTATGAGAATCATGGAACTTGACATTGAGAACTGGATCTGTTTTTAGTGTGAAAGTTGAGGTTTTCAATTCTGTACATATTTGAGTAACAAATTCTTACTACAAAAAGTCTTTGAGAAGTCTCATAAGGGAAAGTTGCCATGGAGACTAAAAAAAAAATTGTTCATTTTTATTCATGAGTTATTGTATGGGAGGAATAGGCCTAATTAAAGCTGTTTCAGCCCTATTTATCCACAAATATCTACATGAAAAGATCTTGCCTCAAGTAAAGTCCATTCCTCAAAAGCACATTGGTTTTCCCACTTACTCCAAAGAAGTAGTCTGTAGTTTTCCACGACAGCAGTGAATACTAAATATTCTAAATTAATGAGCCTATCCTTGCTGTATATTTGGTGAAAAACAATTAATCACTGTTGCCCATGAAACAGTGTTTCTGAATACACTATCGAGAATATTTACCACATATGAGATAGTAAAGTTCATATAAATGAAAAGAATGAGACAAAAGTATAGTTCCTTTTCGTGCAAGTGTACATGTCTAAAATATCAGCCTAGGGTTGATGTGACTCATGTTTCAAATTACTGAATAATTGATGCTCCCACCTATTGGGTTTATCTAGAGATTGCTTAAAGCTCTGCTGTTTCTACCTTTGTGAAAGATGTTAGTTCCAGCTTTTGTCTTTAGCCTCTCCATATCTAGTATTTTTTCTCTTTGTGCTCTCTAATCCAGCACTGAATCACCTAGACATCAGCTTGTTTTATGTTGGGTAAATAATATTCCTATGGTTTAGGAGCTGCATTGCAATATCAAATATTTCATTACAAATATGCATTGTTCTTCTGCTACCTGAAGTTTGCACTGAGGTTTTTTTTCCCCTTCTGCTTCATATTTTACTATCTGGTGGGCAGTAGGATTGTACATGTGGCCTTATTCTGCCACTTGGGCAGGTAGTTAGCGAGATTTTGTTCCTCAGATAATCCTAGAGCTCAGCTACAGCTGAGTACTGGTACAGAATCTGATTTCCATACTCATCACTCTTTATTGTGTCAAAGAGAACTTCTATTTCTCATTTCTGAATTAGTTTCTTTGAATATGTTGTAGTTCACAGTGGGGCTCCAATGGGTTGCAAATGTGGTTTAAGACATGAAATTGTATTGGGGTTTAATGGATTTTATGAAGTTATTATTGCTATTAGATAATACAACTTTATTTTTTCCTGAGATGGCATTTGCCACTTGCATTAAGCAATAGATATCTGAGGTTTCCTTCAGATTATCCTCTTTTTTGAGAGCTGAACACTATATGGAGCAGCCAAGTCAATAATTTCCTGGCTATTGATAGATTTTTCATAAGACTGACAAAACTGGACATGTCAGGAAGGCATTCAGCGCTCACTCAAATTTGATCTAAAATATATCAAGGTTGGTTTCCAGAAACAGATATTGCCTAAAAAAAAATCTGACTTTTATTTTTTCCAGTTCTTTATTTTTTTTAAAAAAGATCTGTCAGCTTAGCCCCACATGGAAACAGACAAAAAAGAAATACCAAATGTTCCTTGTATTATTCTCTGTTTAGAGTACAAGGAATTTAAAAAAATTGTATGGAGGACATATCTAAGATGCTGGATTAATATAATTTGTGCTGTGAGGTCTCTCTTTTCACCTTTGATAACTTCAGCTTCTACTGTCTCAGCCTGGGACTTAAGTTGTATTTCATATGCTGGTGAGCTGACTTTTAGTCTGACCTAATTCCTTAAAAATAAGGAAAGCAGAAAAGATCACTGGGGCTTCTGTTTCTTTGCTATAAGCATAACTTCATTTTTCAGAAAAAAATAAAGAGCCTGGAGTGCAGAGCTTGCCAAAATCACAATAGTTTTCAACCATATCATTGAAAACTGCATATTCTTTGTAATATAAACTGCATAGATTAAAATGTTTCAATTTTTTGCATTTACATAAGCCTATTTTAGTACAGTTTCTGTTTCTGCATTATTTCTGCTCAATTGCTATGATATTTGGCAAAAAATACAATGGGCATTTTGATTTTTATGCCGGAATTATTATTATTACTGTGATTGCTATTGAGTGGAATGTAAGTAATCCACAAGTGAATAAATGAAAGGGGAGGGGGGGAAAAATATCTCTCTTTATGAATCTGCATGGGTTTTGAAGTGTCACTAACATAACACCCACTAATATTTACAATATCTTGTATGTAATTGTACTGCAGTCATGTTCTATTATAAGTAGAGTGCCTGCACATTTCTTTTTGCTCTCCTGTTGGTTTGCAGGCAAGCAAGATGAATGCTACTGCTCTTAGCTAGAGTTTAGCCCCTAGAAATATCCAATACCAGCATATAATTCTGGATCTTAACCTGAGTTGGTACATTCAAAATACTTCTGTAGTGAGGGAAATTGAACTGGACACAATAAGTTCAGAAAAAACAGAATGACAATCAATGTTTAGTCAAGATGTAAAGTAACAGTGGGAGCTTATTTTTTTAATAGCTTCTGTGATTTCAGTGAGATTGCATGAAGAGTAAACAATTGCTTTATTGAGAATTAGAAGTGCCTTCCTTCTTTCTGTCTCATCTGCTAACTGGAAAACTGTGGGAATCTTACTTCAGTGAGCTTGACACCAAATCCAGAGCAACAAAAAATAGAGGAAATCAATTTGCAAGATTTTTTTTTTAATTGCTATTGATGAAACATCATCAGCTAACTGAGCCTTAAGATGAGCTTCCTGTTTGTGGTCTAAGGCTAATTTGGAATTGTCCAACTGCATAAGTAACTTTCAAAGAAAAGAGCAGTAACTTTGTGTGTGTGCCAGATGAGGTAGCAATTATTGCTCCATGCCTGTGCAGCACTGCTCAAGGGATAAAAGGAGGTGCACCCTTAGTTTTTAAACATTAGGAAAACACCATAAAACATGTGTATATGTTGATTTCTCCAGAAGCAAACCAGGAGAACAACACAGCCCTTTGACCAGGCAAAGATTATTTTATTAATTATCCAACCAAAAATTAGGTCTAAGAAAAATGAATATGTGTATTAAGCAATATCTCACCTAGTGTAAACTCACACAACTTGAAATGAACTGTGCTGCACTGTTGAAATCCAGTGTTAATTTAATATTTTATTTTGCTTTGACTTATAAGAAATTTTCATCAAAAGAACACATTCTTCAGGAAATAATAAGAGTTATTCAGTGTTATATAGAAATTCAGAGTTCCCCTCCATTTCATTTTTTCAAAATCTCCCTATTGCTTTCTCTTAATTATTGACTGGTTCTCCTCCATTTTCAATAATTTTATGTTCTTCTCTACTTCAGGTGCAAAGCTTTATAGGACTGATGTGTTCTTTCACTTTTCCTAAGAGAGAACACTTGCAATCTTATTCCATCTACAATGTGCTGAGTCATATTCTCCCCCCCACCTAAACACATACAAAGACTTTCAGGTTATTCTCACTATTGCCTTGGTTAAGATGACAGAAAGTAATTGAAACCTTGCTTAATTCAACCATTTCAATGAAATTAATAAAAAATAATGAAAATAGATATAGTAGTAATAATAATAATTTTAAAATCACCACTCAAACAAAAGCAGTCTCACACATGGCATGTTTGCTACCTAAAACAGCACCTGAGAATTCCGGCTCCCAGCTGCAGCGTGCATCTACCTGAAAGCCTCCTGAGAAGAGCTGAGGTCACTGATAAGGAGGACACTGGGTTTGTCAAAGTCCAAATCATGTGCAGCATGTACCTTACCTTTTCCTAGGTTCCAGTATGGGGACAAGACTCCAGTGCTTCCTCACAGGAGATCACAATATCTTCTTCACAGCATCTGAACTTGTGGAGAGTTGTTCATCTGGGATCTTCTGAGGATCTTTCCAGTGAATAGCAAATTCTCCTTTTCATGTGGTTTTCCTGTCGCCAATCCCTTGGTTTGTACAAAATTTTATTTTCAGTTATTTAATCCAATCATTGTCCCTTTAATTTCCTGTTGCTGGTTATTTCCTGCTGTTATTTTTGGGCAGTAGTCTCCAGGCAGGTGTGTTTTTATCTTCATCTTACTTTTGGGTCAGTAGCATCATTAAACTTCAGATAATTCCCCTCCTTGCACTCATCATGCTCTGATCAGTCTAGCTTCCTATTTCCTTTTGTCAGTAGCCTTAAAGTCCTTTTAAAATTTCCCTTATTTGCTTTACTGTTTTTCACATATTACTAAGTAAATAGAATGATATCTTAATTCCTGCTGGTCAACAATAGTGTAGCTCTTTTTGCCACTAAAGATCTTCCCTGGGAAAGGACAGTGTACATTGAATTACCTTCAAAGATTCTTCTTGTTAAAGTGACGGAATTTGGTCAATTTTTTTCTTTTTATTTTAATTATTATTCTTAGTTTCTTTTTTTTCTAGAAGCTTTCAAAACTTAGTTTGGCTTATGGAAACAGACTGAATTCTGTGTAAAGTTGAGAGTTATAGTTGTGTTCCACAGTTTGCTGTAGCTGATGCTTGAACTGTCAGGCCTGCAATATGAAATGCCAGTGCTCCTTTGAAATCATATTTTACTGTAATTATTTCATTCAGCTCACAGCAGTGTTAGGAAGACTTCATGCTTCTCCTGAACAATACCTTTCATATTCAGCCTTTAGCAGAGTGGCTGCATGTGAAGTAAGAGCATGTTTGAATTAGCTATCTGAACTCATACACCCCTCTCTTTCTGAAAGACCTATTTTTTCCCAATTCTGAATTCAGATTCCTGCCAGGACAACTGAAAGAAGTTGGTTGTGGGTTTTTTGTTTTTTTTGGTTTTTTTTTTTTTTGATAACTATTTAATTTATTTTATTTCAGTCTTCCAGAAAATGAAAACTAGCACTACATTCCTCAAATTTCTCAGGCACAAAACAAGACAAAGCATTTCTTACTAGGAATTCTGGGCAGGAAAGGAAGGGAATGTTTTTCCAGTGGTTACTCTTGAAGATATTGTATAGAATTTAAAAGTATGATATTTTCAAAAGTACTTTTAAAGACCTTTGATGTTAACTTTGTTTTTAAAAGTTACAAAATCATTTATCACCACCTTGCTGAAGACCACTGAGACTGAACTGAATCTGTTCCTCAAGTGTGGGATCTGGATGAGACAAAAGTCGTCCAAGACACAGAGGTGAACAATTCTTTTTTCTTTCCCTTCAATTTAAGCATCTAAACATCCTTTGGTGACTTGGGTTTTTCTGAAACCAAGCAACTACCAAGTCTCTTTTGCAGAGTACTCCAAATGTGCTTGGAATTTAATGGAATAACATAAATTCCATATAAATGGAAAATTACGCTTGTTTCATATTATTTCCACCATAACATCCTAAAAGACAACAAATTTTATTATGTTGGTTAGATGCATGGAGAGGTTCTTTTGCACTATATGGTGATCTAAAAGAAGCTTTCCATTAACTAAGATTTGCTAAGTCTTTCTTCATTAGATGGAAGGTTTGAAGAGCTAATTAGTATATAATTTATAGTTTGCTTATTGATTGACGGTTTTTTTGTATTCTACACAAAGGTAGAAGTGTGGTCAGATAGTTTAACTAAAAATGTACATCTAATAGGGCAGAATAGCCTTGAAAATTGTCCTTTCCTCCATTCCTTCAATCACTTTTTGCATATCCTCTTCAAAAATACAACTTGTTTTGTAAAATATAAAACCATCGTAAAAGGAGAAAAATAAACCAGCATAAAGAAACTTAAAGCTTTAAAAATATCAGGTTTCTTGTGTGATGGTAATCCACTGAAATGCCCAAAGCCATTAACAACAGGGAAACAATCTCTGATTTACTGCTTTCTTTCCAAAGGGACAAAATATTCAGCTTGCTAAAAATGTAGCTTTAGCATCTGACAGAAAATACTTTGTGTATGCTGTGTACTTACAGTATAGTTAGGTGCACCATGAAATAGAAATCAGTAGATATCTGGAAAATAGAATTTTCAGAAGCTTATTCTGATTACGCCTTCTGATAGGAGTGTGCAAATGGTACTGTGACTTCTTTTTATGCTGACAGGAAGTGGTTTTCAGGTTGTCAGATAATAAAGCATAAAAACAAAAGTACTCCTTTATGCAGAGGATTTTTAGTATTTTATTATCCTGGAGAATATTCATTTTTTTAAAAAGCAATATATATTTTCAAAAATAGGCTCTTAATTAAAGTACAATAGTACAACAGGATACGTATTCTGTGAAAATAAATCAAAGACATTACATGAAATGATGTGTCAGTATATTCAGAGATCAGACATAGCATTAAAAGGGCCAGGATCTATGGACCTCTTCTCACCTGGAGGGTGGGGGGAAAATGGTTTCATTTTATCCTGAATTTTGAGCAGAGAGAGTTTGACAAGAGCACTAAAGGAATATAAATAACCATGAAAAATATGGTTTTAATTGAAGCTGAAATGATGGGGTTACTGGATAATATGTGCATCTCAAACCTCTATGTTGTGTTCTGATGTAAATTCAACTTTGGAAAAAATACCACTTTTTCCCTCCTTTTTTTTCTTTCACTTCTGCCATCCTGGAACATAAAAACAGTAAAATTCTTTACTTTTTTTAACTTGAGGGTGAATTTCAAGGTCTCACTTCTAGATTTATTTTTTTAAGTAAATATCTGAAAAATTTTGTTTGGACAATATAAGAATAAATGTCGGCTCTATTTTTTGGTAATGTTCAACCTATTTTCAAGAAATGTTTCTCTTAATGAGTGATGTGGTTTTGATCTCAGAGTGTTAAGGCAGCAGAAAAGAACAGCATTCCAAATACCAAAAGGACATTCAATTCATAATATTTGAGTTCTTTAATGTAACCAGTTTCATCAGGAATTCTTGCTATGTGTTTTTTACAGCATATATCTTCAGCTGGGAAATTTGTATCAATTTTAAATAATATAAGAATCTATTAATTTGGTTTTTGTGGTGCAGAATAGTTTGGATTTTTTGGCTTGTCTTAGGGGATATTGTCCTCAAAACTCTCCTCCTTCAAATGCATATTTATAAAGGGGAACTATTGTGTTCTCACTAAGACAATTGTATGTTCTGTAAGAAAATTTCTGTGCTGTTAGATGCCTGACTTGGTCTTCCCAGTTGCAAGGTTTTCAGTTTCTTATTAAGGATTGTCTCAGAGGAGTGGTGCTCCTTGTTCACAGGAGACAGATTGAATGCCCCAAGGCCAGCTGTAACTTCAGAGTTTGGGGCTGTGCTCCAGCCTGATCCCCTCGCTGCAGGATTTCCTGCTCTAGGAAATGCCCAGCAGGATTTACATCCTCAGCAGGTTTCCAGAACATCTAACATGGTTTATGTTGACCCTTCAGCATTTTACACCCACAATTTGACAAAGTGGATTCCTGAACATGAAAGAGTTGATTGACAGGCTTTTTTGTCTTCAAAAAGGAAAAAAACAAACAAACCAATTTTTTTTTGCTTAGTGGTTTTCCTAACTTTGTGGTTAACTACTATCGCATGGCTGGTTAAAACCACATATTATAAGCAAGATGGAAAAAAAACTGATTAACTTAACATTTCACTGATTACTCTTTCTTGTATTTACTCATGCTGTACAGGCCAAGTTCCACAGCTCAGTGAAAAAAAGTAGAATCAGTTAAATTTCTTAAATGAAGGGGACAGCAGGGAAAAAAAACAAAAGGTAGAAGATCATGTTTAGTTTGTACTAATTTACCTAAGAGAGAAAATCTATGATTTCTTTTAAAACTGAGCACCCTGAGGAAGAGAAAACATAGTGATTAGATGCTCCCTCTTTTTTTTTTCATTTTATAATCTTTTGGTTATTAAATTGATCTTTTTTTTTTTTCCCTGAAGTGCTCATATATATTGCAACTTATCAATGTGTAATAGTAGAAATCTCTTGAATATGCAAGCTGATAATGCTCTGCAACAAAGAATTTCTTAATAGCTCTTGGTCTATTTACAACGTAAATACTTTTTAGAGATTTGGAGTTTGGAATACTCCCTTAACAAGTTCTTCTTTTATAGCCCAGGTTCTTATTATCTCTTAACAGTCTGTGCAGCATCACTTGGTTTTGGCAAGACGATTTCATCACCATTTTTACTCATCTTAAAATATTTCACAGCTTTCCTCTCTGTTTAGGTCTGTTGTATACACTATAGTCTCCAGTTTAATGCATTGTTTTAAAAGGATCTTCTCTTGAGATGTCAGCAAATTTAAAACAAGCCCAACAAAATACAAAAGTGCCTGTCCAGTTGGAAGACACAATATAAACACAAGTAAGCAGTCCTATATTAAAGGTTTCACATAAAAAAATATATCTAGATAATAACTTGGACTGTAAACAAAGACAAAATATAATTTTACCTCTGTGTCAGGGAACACCTGAAAATATATAAGCAGAAAATCACTGAGTCATTCCTCAGGAATTCTCAAGGAACTTTTTGCAAAAAGCAGAATGATGGTTTTTGTGATTGGTTTGTGCTTTTTTGGCAGGGAAAGTGGGTGAAAAATCAAGGTAAGGAAGGTGCAAAGCTGTCACATGATTAGTTTACATATTAAAAATACTAATTCCCTTTCTGGTTTTTATGAATAAGATTTTAGGCAATGTTTAATCTCCAAGAATATTCCTGGAGGAAAATAATTGGGAAAACAGATACTATATACAGTTAAGTCTGAGTTAACAGTAAAATAATATAAGGTTGAGTTGTACTACTATAGGACTATGGAAGTGGTCTCCAAACATTTTTGATCATATGCCTCTATCAGTAAAATATTTTTAAACACAAACATTGGGTCACAGGTATCTATCTATCTATCTATCTATCTATCTATCTATCTATCTATCTATTATTACTATGTATATATGCATTTTTAGTTATTTATATATTAGACATGTATATAATTGCAATATTTTTAAAATTATAAACACAGCATAAAAATAGAAATTTAAAAAAGATGAGGTAAATATTAGTGATATATTAATAATACTTTTATCAACAGTGCAAAACCGTTAATTAAAAATATTTAATAATCAGTGTTGTAAACAATATGGTTTAATATGTTTAATTATTTTTTGAATTCTGGGTTAGCATCTTGTTGGAGAAGTTTGAAGCTCTGTTTCTAAATTTTGATACTTGCTTTTTAATGACTGTCATAGCTGAGAAAAGATAGCTGAGAAATACATAGATGCATCATTTGTCCATGCTTGCTAAATAATGATGCTCATTTTTCAATCCCATTCATCAATATTTCAAGATTTTATAGAATTTCAGCTAGTAAGTTTTCATCCACTCCAATGTGACTCAGTTTTCCTTGCAATTTAATTTAAAGGTACTGCATTTTTATATTTTTAACAAATGGCTCCAAAACCCATCGACATTTTTTTTTGAGAAATTTTAACCACATTACAAAATTTTGTTTCCTGAGATTTTTAGGTATACAGACATAAGAATTTTTATAAGTGGCACATTCTTTTCAGCAATAAAACCCCTTAAAGTGAAATTATTTCCAAAACTCACTTGTCAAAATGCTCTTTCCATAGCATGATGTTATTTGGAAAAACAGTTATTTTTTCACTCATTGTTAAGACATCACCTTTACCTTGAATGGACACATTTAGTCTGTTTATTTTTCTTTTAAATATCTGCTGTGTAGCAACCTCCTGACAACCCCTTGTCAAAACAGAAAAGCTCAACAAATATGGAACACTTGTCCTTTTGAAGGAGAAGAATGCATAACTTATTTTTAATTTTGACAACTCTTTTAAGCATTTTGGAGTAAGATCACCAGGAAACCACTGTGTAGTACAAAAGATGTTCATGGTCAGTCCCCATCTCAGTGGAAATATTGTAAAGATTGTACTATTTAAATCTCTTTATAGAATTCACCACACTTCTGGTGGAACTTTGTGCACTTCGGCTACTGTTTGTTTGCTGCAGCAGTTCCTCTATAAATGATGCAGCGAATGAATTCCATGAGTGGTGCTCTCTCTGTAACCTTACTCTGAGAACCTTTATTATTCCAGTAAAAGCAGCCATTCCATCAGTTGTTTCACTTGCAAAGTTTTTCCATAAAACATCATTTTTGCTAAAGAAGTCACCTACCATTGAGAATAAATTTTCTCCAGTACATCTTTCCTTTAGTGGCTCACAAAGCAGTGGCTCTTAATGTATTTCATTACTGAAACAGAACCTGACAAATACCATAAACTGAGATGTGTTTGAAACATATGCACGTTCAGCCAATTGTATAGCAAACCTGTTTAAAAATTCAGCAATATTTTGTAACATATTTCAGCAGTATCTTCTGAAAAAAAAGGAATGTTTTTTAATTTGTGGCTGTATTGTTTTCTGTGCATCCCAGCTATTTCCACTATGGCAGATTTTTCTCTTTTGTTCTTAAAAAGAAACATCAGAAGAGGCCTCTGAACATTTACTATTAAGTTTAGGGAAATTCAGGGTTCAATATCACATAACTTTAGACTTTTTTGATTGCATCTGACTAGATTGTCATCATTCTTACCTTATCAAATGAGAAAAAGCTTGTCAGCTGCTTAAAGTAGGAGAAACATCACCTCTGTCTTTTCTTCTTGTTTGCTTGTCCTCACATTAGCATTATTTTAATTGTGAGAAATGTATCCAGTTTGTGAGAGTTCATTTAGTTAATGGAAGGTAATACAATCTGTAAATCTGCTTAAACAAGGACATGTGAACTACGTGTCACAATGTGCTGAGAGTGAGCAAACGACTGAGGGCACCATTGTTAATTAACATTTTCCCTAGTTCAAGTTCCAAATTGGAAAGCATATTGGATCCTGTGGTGACAGAAAAAGGGTAAAGTGTTTTCAATATTTTCAAGCCCAAATATTCAAAAGGCACAGAAGAACTGCCAGAACAGCAGAACTTAAAAATAGAAATAAGCAGCTTACATCTACTTTTTTTTTTTTTTCCTTTTGCCTCTGGTTTTGGGCTGCAAGACAGACCTTGAGTCATGTCTTTCCAAACTTACTTCCGTAACTATGGGGATTAGAAGTGTGTGTGTGTGTGTGTGTGTGTGTATATGTATATATATGTGTATATATATATATATATATATATATATATATATACATATATATACACACACACACATGCATAGAGGGAAGGGAAGCACTCATAAAAGACCTGTTTCATGGATTTGAGACTTTTAAGAAAATCAGACACCTTGAGACTCATGATAAAATCTTGGTAATTGTCAAGACTGTGTTCTGTTTCCTTACATGTGAGAGCACAAAGAGCTTTTTTCCCTCACGTGGAGTCTGAGGAGATCCCAAATGGATCATGTCTAATGTAGTTATTTATATTCTGAACGTGCTGTGAGTTGGGGTTCTGACAGCCCCTGTGCCTGTGAGGAATCCCAGGAGTGGTTTGCCTGGGAAAGAGGAGATGTGTGACTGTCCACCTCATCCCCCTGCATTCTGCAGCTGTAAGATCTGGATTTGAATGCTTGAACTCATTGATCTATATCTGCAGGGGTTTTTTTTGTTAGTAGAGGTAAAAAATTTGATTGGGCAGTTAAAAAATTAGAGATATAAGGGTTTTAGAAAGGGTGGTATTCTACTGGAAGTCTAAAGAGAAAAAGAGAGATGAGACTCTGTGGTCTGAAGAACACTCAGAGGAATCTTGGCAGTGTGGGTAAATATCTGACAGAAGGGAACTAGTAAGAGGGAGAGAAATGCTTGCCATTGGCTCCCCATGACAGAACAAGAGGCAATGGACACATTTAAAACACATGAAATTCCTTCTGAGCGCAGAAAAACTGCTCCTGGGAGGTTGGTCAAGCAGCTGCCTAAAGAGGTGGCAGAGTTTCCATCCTTGAGCATATTCAAAACTCAGCTGCATGTTGTCCTGGACACCCTGACCCTGCTTGAGCAAAGGATTTTTGTACTAGATGATTTCAAAAGGTTCCTTCCAACCTCAGTGATTCTGTAAACTCTCTGCCCTGGGTGAAATGTTAGAAGGCTGTCAGATATTAAAATGTTAGGTGATGAAACTCCTGAACCTCCCCTTAAAAAAAAAAAAAAAATCACCGGCAGTAAGAAATGAAGAAATACTGAATTTTCATGTTTCTGTTGCCTGGCTCCAGTATCCCAGATGATCACTTGCAGTACAATTTTTAGCAGTCACTGGTAATAAACTAATACTTGTGTGCCATACACACAAGCATTTAAGGGTAAATTTACTACACTTAAGCTGTCCTGCTACACCAAATGAAGGAGAACAAGTCCTGAAGAATCTTTGTCAGACCACGGTGACAGTGGGAACAGACATCATTTCTTGTCATTGTTTTAATCTGAGGCATGGAAGATTGACACTTGCTAATTTCTTTAGGGAAAAGGATATATCAGGAAACAGAGTGATTAACATGGGCAGTGGGACATAAAAGGGTCCTTTTGCAGACAATATCATCATTTTACCTTTTGAGGTACTTTGCAATCCTTTTAATCAGCATGAATAATGCATTGCAGTGATGAATTTCTCCTAGGCCTATTCACATTAGAAGAAACGTCGTGGTGAGAGCAGATGCTGTAGTCATGATGGCACATTGAGAAATTGTCCATCAGATGGCATGGTAGCAAACAGGTTTCCAAACAATCCAAAATATATCTACAAAACAAAAAAAAACCATCCCACAGCCCACCTGCTCAACAAAAATTTCAGGGGAAAGCCTTCAATATGTCTTTTTAGTGATGCCCTCCTAGGAAGATGTAGATGAATTGGGGAAAGTCTGCAACAGATTGTTTTATGGAGAAGGAAGATGGAAATACTGGTTGTTTCAGCACTCCCAGAAGTGGAATTATCCCAGCTTGCAAAACAATTCAGTCTTGATTACTTAGCAGGTTTTAAAAATGTTTTAAAATATGTCTGTCATAGCTGCTGATAAGGAAAATATCAAGGACCAGGTAATATTATCCTGGGTATATTCCCTAATCCAGAATTTCCCCTAAACTTTCTTATCAGTTCCTATTTTCAAGGGAATGGATGTAATGTAGATAAGTTTCTCTCACCTGTATTATTTGGTGTGTTCACTAATTTGGTCTGAAAGCTTCTGTTTTGTTTCACTGCTGGGTGGTAGTAAGGGGGAGAAAATGCTTTGGGGTGATGGAAGTGTGGGTAACAAAAAGAACACAATCAATAAAAATTGAGAGTGTGTGGGAAGTGAGAAGCACTCAGACTAAAATAAAAAGAACAGAAGCAAAAGAATAAAACCTGCTGCTCTCAAAGTACTCAGGCATGGGAACTCAGAGGGAAAAAAAAAGGGGCAACATACTGAGGCATGAAAGGGCTGAAAAATAAATGTCAAGACAGGAGAAAAATTCAAATAAAAAACCCACAAACAACATCCTTCCAGAACTGTAAGCTTACCAGAAGGTAGATATTTTAACAACAACAAAAAAGAGCATCAAACACAAGGAGCCAAAAGAGTGAGTGCTGTAATGACAGTGGGTCTAAGAGATACATGTGCCTCTCATGACCTGAAGCAACGCTCTCACCTTCATTGCTTGAAGTCTGCCTCATTGTATTTGGAATAAAAGTAGTCTGAAGGAAAGCTGGGAAAATAGACATATACTGTGAGATTTATTTATTTATGTCAGCAGAAGAAGATGATATTACAGCTTGAATAACAACTCTACCTTTCTTGTAGGGTGAGTAACATATTCAGCAGTTGGAATAAAATACAGAACCATTGCTACATCTGAACATTGTCACAACTTTGAAACAGCCAGAAAGCTCCTGAACCACCTCATAGAAATGAATATTTCTTGAGGTAATGTTTCTTGGGGAAGGAGTTTTATTTCAGAACAAAGAGAAACTTCCTCATGCTCTAATAAGAGCCTTACTGGTGTGAGATTTTACATTAGATTTTAAAATGCATTCATGGGGAACTTTAAAGGCAGTACATTAGAATTTGCCACATGGATGAACTCATGAGAATCATTTGCAAATATGTATCAGATAATATTTAATGCACATCTTCAGAGCTTCCTTGCTATACCTTTGTCACTTTATCTCCTCACTTCCCCCTTCTTAAGGTGCCTTTTATTTAATTTAACTTTTTTTTCCTGCTGGTGCAGGCTTCAGGGATTTATCTTGTTCCAAGCTGCAGCTGCAGACAGGTGCCAAAACAAGTAAGTAAGCACCATTTTCAACTCAGCTCTGCTAGCAGCTTTATGAAAGCTTAGTGAAGCTTTTTGCTTCAAATTGAAAGCACTGAACCCAACAATATATTTCAGAGGGGAAAGTACATTTAAGCCTGGCTGGGATGGAGTTAATTTTCCCCACAGCAGCACAAGGTGTTGGTAACACACCAGTGTTTGATGCTGCTGGAGACATCCTCACTGTCCTACATCTCTCCTCTCTGGTGGGCTTTGGGTGGGCAGCTTCTGGGGAAGGAATCTGGCCATGACAGCTGACCCAAATTCAAGAAAAAAGGGAGAACTGGTGTCATTCATCATTCATTATTATGTATTTGTCTTTCAGAGCAACCCAAAACATTTTCCTGCTTCCTGGGAAGTGGCTGGACATAACTGCTGGTGAGATGTAGAGATCAAATACCTGTAACAGGGGAACTGCAACTGAAATGGAATCAAATTAGAACTGGACTGCTGAGTCAGAATGGTATTTGCATTTAAACCCAAATTAAAAAGTTGGGATATGTCATATTTTAATCCTATCTGCTCAGCTTGAAACAGATAGTATGGAAAAACAAGGTCTACTGGTTAACACAAAGGTTCAGCATTCTTGTTTTCAGTGCTTTTATGTATCCTTATCCTATGCAGCTACACATGCATAACACACTCATTTAAAGGGGAAATCCAAACCCCAGTAATAATAAAGTCTTATACTCTCTTTATATTTTCCTACATTGCCATAACTTCATTTATAAAATGGGAGAAATTGATGTCATTATTAGACTTATTTAAGCAAATAATTCTCAATAAAATAGTAGATTTACAGAAGGTTTTCTTAAATTTAAAAATTTAGGAATCAAATAGGAATCTTAATTTTAGATATATATTTTGAATTAATATATCTTCTTTGGCTAAATCTCAAATTAGGTTTGAGCCAGTGATTACAAAAGCATCCAACCACTAATTTTTTACTTATCTATTGGTGTTTCCATGATAACTGATCTAAAATACATGGAAAGCAACTGAACTGGGAATTGAATTAACCCATCTGTGTGCCTTGGTATTTTGAATAGATGGGTTAGAAGGTGTGCCAGGTTTCCTATAGTCCTTAAATATATGATTTGTCCTTTTCCAAATGTAACTTTATTTGCCTGCAAATAAGAGCTGTGAGGATCTAGAAGAGGATCTCTCATGAACGTATTGAAATAGCTATGTTGTGTGGAAGTTCATGTTACACAAGGCTCAGAGTCAGTGTTTTAAGAATTTGGCTTCAAAAGGAAATATATCCCACTGAAATTTTATTGTATTTTAAAAAAAAATAAGCACTTGAAAAAATGATCTGGAGTTGTTACCAGCTTGTCTGGCTTCCTGTGTGACAAAGGCTTTGCAATTTTATTCATCATTTCCTATGGTGAAAGTTACTTTTTCTTCATGAACATGTTGTCTGTGTGGTGTCAAGTCAAATATAAGGATTTTTAAACATTGTCTTGAGTTTTATAGAAATTCTGATTTAATCTATTTTCTGATTTCTATTGTGTATTGGTTTACAGCTTCCTTAGTCAAATATATGGATTCCCTTCTGTCCACGCCAGCAAAAGTTAGTTACTCAGATGTTTAAAAAAACAAACAAACAAAAAATTGTATCTATATATATCTATATATATGTGTGTGTGTATGTGTGTGTGTGTATGCATTTTAAATATCTTAAATTTCAGGATTAACTAATAGGGAGCATTCTTGTTGGGAATAGTGAATTTCACTTGAGAACAACTGAGTGCCCTTCTGAGTATGCTCTATGGATGGAGAAAAATTGTAAGTAGAGGACTTCGGGTGCTAGAGTTGTTGGTATGGAAAGAATTATAAAAGAGCTCTCAGCTCAGATATTTGTGCTGCCCTCAGTAAATGTGATCAGAAAAACAATCTCAGAAGAAATTGGGTGGGGGTTTTCTTCTAACAGGAAAACAGAAATTATTTTGGTAAATACACAGCAATGCAAGCTACAAAACAGCAAATGAAATAAAACCATGAGTGAACTGCACACACAACATTCTGCAGGACAAATTATGTCTCAAATATAGATTAAATCAATTTCATGCACAATTTATTAGGGTTGTCACGGATGGCCTGCTCTAAGCCAGGGCCTAGGTGAATTGAGTTGTTCACCTAAAGCAGTATTTTGTGCTCCTTTAGAGTAGAAATGAATTACCATAGCAAAAAGAAGAAAAAAAAAAATAAAAAGGATAATTTAGCAGGAAAGGGAGAAAAATATGTAACTTGAGAAGGGCATTTTTACTTTGCAAACTGCTGATTAGTTGCCTATAGATAAACAGATCACCAGTCATGCTGAAATACTGATGCTAATCATTAGCTACAGCTTGCAAATGTGGCTGCTGTAACAAGCCTGTCTCCTAAAGGCACCATCTACTGTATTCAGAAAACCTAGAGGATCTGTTGTTTGAAATTATTTCTAATTAATTCCTGCTACTTAATACCCACACATAGCAGAGTTCAGAAGTGTTATACAAAAAGAAACAGAGAGCCTTGAGCTGCCTTGAACCACAAACGCAAAAAGTTTGTTATATACCCTGCTTTTACTGCAACAGAAAGAATTCTCTAACAATTACTGATTTTGCATTTTGTTCACGTCATAGCTAAAGTGAATTTTGCTGGCATCACTACACTCCTAATCCGTTTTGTATGGACCCCTCCAGGCCCAGAATTAGGTGTGACAGGGAGCCTCACCACCCTAGAATGTCCCAGGAATGACGCAGAATAAGTATCATTGTATTTCAGCACTGAAACAAAGTTGACCAGACATCACAATAAATTTTAAAATAACTGCTATGCTCGTAATCATATGCTAGAAAAAATATACTAAATTTTCTGTCATCTTTTTAAAGTTCTAACAACCATGGAAAAGTTATAGAAGGCAAATACAGAATGATGAAAGAGTCTTTTGATTTCAGATTCCTAATCTTCTCCTCAATGGGCCAGGACAGCTTCAGTTCACCCACACAGTAGTAGTTTTTTTTTCCCACGGTGTGTACATAAAAGACTTCACTTCCAAGATTGACTTCACTCTCCCAAGCACTCAAATCTAGCAAGAAAGGGTTTATTCAAGGTAAACAAAAAAAGCCACTTGACTGAAAATAAAAACTGGAATCTAACTCTTTCTGTTCTTTATTCTCAATTCCTTCCTTGGGAAGGTAAGTGCTTCAGTGTGTTGTGTGGTTTGGTTTTTATTGTTTTTTTCTCTCACTACTGCCTTACTTTACTTATTGTATTTCATGATTAGGAGCTATTGAGACAGCCACCAGGACCTGCTGTCATCTGCTGGCAACCCAGGGCCCTCTCAGGCTAGAGCATAATACTGAAGCAAAACTTGTTGTTCTACTGAATTACTTTCATCTGGCATTAGATAAGAGAGCCAATCACATCCATAATCCTTCAGATAGACCTCTCTTCTGTGTTTAATGCTATTGACTGCTATTGCATTGATCTCACTCTGCCAGGCTTCCTTCCAGCTCAAATGTGGTTAAGCCACAGTGTGTTGTGACTTGTGTTCCTAACCATGGCTGACTGTCAGCATGGAGAATGGCAAATCCTGTTCAGTCTGGCTCAACTTTTGGCTTTTGTTCAGCTCTGCACCTGTGAGACAAGGGCTCTGACACAGAACTCTCCTCCAGCACCACCTTACAGGGTATATCCTGTCTGGGATTGGCCAGGTGATGTCTGGAGGGCCATGGGGTTGTGCTCTCCCTTCCCTCAAACCATTCCCTCAGCCATGAGAAAGGAGAGCCAGGCTGGGCTGGGGATATGGGATATTGATGAGGGTCAGGCATATTCCCAGTCCTCCTGGGAATCCAGCTTCTGGGATGTTCACATGTTAGGGCCAGGTTCTGGCATGTATTTTGTTTGTTTAGTTCTCTTCCAGGCACCTGCTTGCCTTTTATTTAGAATCACTCTTATTGATTGGGGAATTGGTGGATACATTTGAGGAAGACAATTCAGAGATGAGCAATACATTTTGTGCAGTAGCTCAGGGTGCAGCTGCAGATGGAGCTGCAAGTTGAGACAAGAGGTTGCGAGCTGGTTCTGAGCCTTTACACAACAGAGGGCACAGGGATTGAGACACAGCCACGTCCGGGACTCTGAGAGACATGGCAGGACCTGATGGCTCCAGATTTTCCTGTGCTTTGACTCTGGAGATATAAAAGCCCAAGGGTTCCTCTGTTCTTGGTCTTCCTCGGAGGCACCAGCTCAGGCTGTTATTTATTTATTCATTTATGTTACTTACTTACTTATTTATTTACTTATTGCACCAAGATTAAATTATTTTAAGGATCTAGATATCTGAGACTCTGCTATGGGACACTTGGTGTTGACCTGGTGAGGAAAACTGCTCTGAGTGTGTGAGTGTGGGGTGTGCAGCTGTGTGGCCTCAGTCCCAGCTCAGGTGGTGAGCAGCTCCTGGATGTTCCAAGCAGGGGAGTTTCCCCAACAACATATAGCTGGGAGAAATTGTGTCTTCCTTCTGGCAGCAATGCTTCCTGTATTTCAAAATTCATTACGACTCACAGAAGAATTAATTCTTTTGGTCTTCTGAAGTTATAGACAATGCTTTTTGGTCCCCATCTCTGATTTGTTGAAGAGTCTTCTGTTCTGCAAATTTCCATCGGCATGGAAAGAATTTTTATGTTGAGATATGAAGACTGGCTTTTTTTATTATTTTTATTTTGTCATATATACATGTTGTTTTATTTCTTTAGAATTTATTTCCAATTGTGAATGACTTTTTGTGGGGACTAATCTCCTTCTGAAGGTTGAGTGGAAGGCTGCAGGAAAGATTGCTTCCTTAGACTACAGTCAAGCAATACTCTTCGCAGTGCAAATGACTACTTTTACTTCACAGAAATTATTGGGGTTTTTTTACAGCAAATGAAAATGGCACAGAGCTATTACTGGACTGCCAAGACAACCTGAATGAATCTTGGAAGAAATGAACTTGTTTAATTACAATCATCAGAAGCCTTCTTATTTGTCTTTGTGAGTTTGGGCTCACTTTTTTGATATGATAAGGCATTACTTCAGCCAGAGAAATGTCAATTTAAAAAAAATAAAAAAAGAAATTTCTAAGAAATTTCATGAACAGAAAACTGTTTTAAACTGTAGAGAAGTAGTGCCATTTTCTATATGAACCTCTAGATGAATAAATTGATAATAGGCATAGCAACTATAACACCACCTACACTAATCACAAAATAATGGCATAAAAATTATACACAGAGTTCTATTTTCCTGCCACAAAAATTTTTGCATTCTCACATCTCAGTGAGAATTCATCACCTTTCAATCCTCTTTTTTCTCCTGTTAAAAAATTGACTCTCAGTTGAGGAAAAGAATAAAGGCAGGAAGCACTTCAGTAAGCCTGCTTCTTCATTCCCACATATGTGTAACCTTTCTTGTTAATACTCTCAATTTCTATAAATCATCAAATTTTTATTTGATGATACTAGTGCTGAAACAGACTGCCAGGGGAGAGCAGCCAGTTTCTTCTAAAAATTAAAATGCAGAAAGTGTGTGAAAGCCCTCTGGCTCTCCTTCTTGAAGTACAATTTTAAAAAAGAAAAAAAGAAAAAGCCCAGAAGAACCCAAACAAATCCACCAAAACCAAAAACAAACAAAAAAACACCAAAAGGTCAAAATATCTCTGTTACCAAATAAAGTTCCAGTACACAGAAGGATTTAGAGTTTGGAAACAACTAAGAACACAAAATAAACTTCTCACAGTTCACTTAGAGCAACCAATTTTCAAGTGACAGATCCATTTTTTTCCACCAGATTTTGCAAGCCAAAAATAACTGGGTGAGAATGAGTCCCAGTTATGAGGCTTTTTGCACATTTTAAAGGCAGAGGGGTTTTTTTATACTGTTCATAATTTCTCAGTTTAACCAAGTAGACAATAGATAGTGTTGAATTTTATCCAGGAAAAATTATCACTGACTAAAAGTGTTAAGAAAAAAGCAGTCAAAAATAAGAATTTTACTTACAAAATATCTTATTTTATTTTGTGAAAGAAAAAGAATGTATAAATGCATTACAGATAACCTGTGTGTAAAGCTACAGGCACAAGAGCCATTCTTTTAACACTTTATTATCTATAGGTAACATCATGAAAATAATCAGAAAAGGAGAGAAACATTAAAATTACTCTTACTTACTCAGTTATTTTTAATTTGGAATATTTGATTCAAACTTGCAGTAACTGGCTTGTTGAGATTTAGAGTGAGAGATTACAGTTTTTACTTTAGTATGTGTTTTGCAGAAAGTTTGATTTTATACCATTTTCAACATTTCCATTACAAGTGTTATATATTGTAGAGTTTGAATATTACATTTTGTGAAACTTCAGCTTCACCTTTTTTTTTTTTCTTTTTTTTTTAATTTGCAAATAATAAAAAAGGAGTTCAGTTAGAGTTCCTGTTAACTGAGCAGCACCTCCTCTACTGGTGAATACTCACACAGCTACAAGGACTTCAGGCTGATGAAACTCTTCTGCAAAGTTACTGGGTTAATTTTGTGAATTCAGCGAAAACTGAGCTTTGCAAGTTCACAGACAGAATATTAATGCTCCAGGTCTGTTCCTCGAACCCTCAAGATCAAGAGGAAGTCTAAACATGCCAATCTTAACTTGCATGGCTGTGCTTTTTATGCTTCTCTTTCACAGTGATATATTGCAAGTTACAGTTACAAGGCCAGCTTGGATTTTTAATCTAAAGCAAGTCCAGGCAGAGCATTAGAAATTTAGGATGCTTGTGCAAACATCCTCTTAAACTCTGGAGAACTGTTTGCTCTTCCTCAAAACAGAATCAGTCTGTGACAAAAAAAGGGTAAATCCATAACACAAAAACTATAACATACCATTTCTTTTTTTTTTTTTTTTCCCTAAATTATCTGTAGTGGTGGTTCAAGCTCAGAGAATGACATATCCCCTGAAGAATTTCTGGGGGCCTAGAAAGTGAGGCCCCTCTGAAGGTAGAGTTAAGTTTGGCCTTGGAAAGGGAGTCGAACTCCCCCCGCCTGCCCCTCAGTTAATAATAGTATCTTGTGTCTCACTCTTTCCTCCCTTACTCCTTCCTGACTGCACGCTGACCTCCCGACCCTTCTCCATGTCCTCCCCTATACCGTTATGAGATAAGTTGTAACCCTCAGAATAAAAGTCTGAATGCTGGGCTATTCCGGGGTCTTTTGCCCCCGAGCCCAAGCAGAGCGGACCCTCGTGTCTTGTGTCTGATTTGGGGCTCCGGGCAAAGGAACACTCTCTCTCTCAGCACCTCTCCGGTTTTTAGGACAGCGGCCACCATCCCAGGGAAGCCCGGCTCACAGCAAGGGGAAAAGAAGTCCCTAGCTGAAGTTGACTTAACAAAAAGGAAACTCTCAGAACAAGCCGCCGAGCCGCCGGCCGTCCCTGTGGTCAGCTGTCCGGCCCACGCCATCGGCCGCAATTATCCAGATTTCTTAAAACAGTCTTTCTGTTCTTAAAAGGGAACTGCTGTAATGGATTCTTTTGCTTTATGGGCGTGTGCATTGATGCACTTATATATGTATGGACGTGTGTGTAAATACATATGAATGTATGTGTGTATACATATATATGTGTACACACAGATTAAGTCTGCAAAGTGTCCTTTATGAATTAGTAGCATTTTTTCAGTGCTTTAAAGGGAATTGGAAAACAATTTTTAGATTTTGTTTTATTCCCATGGAGAGAATAAGAATATTTCTTTTCATAATAATTATTATATTTATGATAAATTATAAAGGAGAAGATGCCAGGGACATCTATTATATTTAATTTTTCATTTTTCGGCCCTGACCTTAACGTTCTGTCAAATTTTTCTTTCTTCATCTAGCTGTCATGAATAGCATTGTTGCTACTTGCAAGAAGCATTCTGAGTTTTAACACAGTTCTCTTTCTCTGCTTTATCAAGGCACAAAACCTGCAGTGGTGGTGAGTCTTCTGTAGGAATCTCTTTTTATTTATACATTTTTTTATGATAAAATTATAAATCCCTTTCTTGGCTTGTCTTAGAATCCAGACTAATGTCACTTGGGCCTCGAGGGCTGTTGTGCAGCAGGTATAAGCTGAGGAAGTCAAGGTAGCATTAGCAGTCGTGCCTGGCTTTATAATAGCAGTTTCCTCCTCTAGGATTTGTCAGTTTTGCTTTTGCACTTCAGTCAGCAATGGCATGTGCTGTTTGCCTCCTGTCTGTTCGGCTAAATAAAGGGAATCATTTTCTCTTGCAGGTGACAAGGCTGAAAAGGAAACCTCAACAGTCTGCTTTGGCTGGCTGTGCAAAGCTGCATTTGTTGCCCTACAGCTGCGATGACCTTTTGTGTTTTGGAATATTTGAGTCCTCTGGATAATTTAATAACGAGCAAATCCTATTCCAATCTACTTTTCTTTTCAAAAGTTGCATTCTTTATGAACTTTGCTGCTTTCTTTTCCCTCATTGTGAAAAATAGTCTGAAGGAAAGGAAAGTGGGGAGAAAGCAGGAGAAATGACAAATCTCATTTCTGACTTAAGGGAAAAATCAGTAAAGAATGAGTTGGAGGATTGCCACTAGGCAATACTCCTGTCAGAAAAGAGAAAGGTAAAACAAAAACCCACTCTAACCAAGAAAAAACTCAATATGGTAAATTCTAAAGTTTGTGCAGTGTCAGAATGTGAAGAAAGTGGTTGATTCCTGAATCAGAACTTGGAGAGCAAATAGACCCCAGCACCAAAATCTCTGATGCCATTGAGAATTTTGCAAGTTCTGTATGCCACAACACACCAGCATGGCTTTGCTTTTAATCACTACACCTTTTCCAGAGAGCTTGCAACAAATGAACTCTGCTATTTAGCCATGGGATTTCAGTCAGAGCTTGTTTTGAATCCTCCTTGTGCAAACAGACTGCAAATGCATGCCAGGCACTTTTGGCTGACTGAAGGTATTTCAAAGATGTGAAGAGTTTGCCTGAGCTATGAGGAGTTTGGTGTGGGGTTTTTTTTCAGTACCCACAATATTAATTAGCTGCAGAACACTTGCCCCTGAGAATGCAAATTGAAATTTTAGTTCTGAGAATATTTTCATGTTTGCCACTTCACACAGTGTGCAGTGACTCATCAAAAATGAACTGTGCTAGTCATTAGATGCTTCAGTTAACAAATATGAGAGAACATGCACTATTTTAAAAATAGTTAAATGAACATGTTTAAGCTTTTCTTTAGGAAAAAAGAAAGTTTTAAAAATATCTTTTATTTTATTTTCTGCATAGATGCTATAAGACATTGTGGCACTAGAGAGAGACCTAATTTTGTGGGAGAATTGCAGAACTTGACTCTGTCTTCAAAATTTTTTTCTATTCTTGCAATATAATGTGTTCATTTTTCATGCATTTTCTTTTCTCGGAACTTCTAGTCTTTTATTGTGTAGATGTAATTTCTTAGAGGAGGATAAAATGCTTGTCACTTTGCAGACTACTGACAAAAATATCAGTACAAATGTTGGATATTAGTAGTAATTAATAGTTAGTTATTGTCTCATCTTTGTCTGTCCCTCCATATTACAAGCAAAATTCTTCATAAATACATATCTTCAGTATACTTTTTATATTGTGCAAATACTTTTAAATTTGGTGAGAAAATAGATGAAAAGATAAAGCTGTTTATAAGATGAAATTTCATGCAGTGAAAACTTCAGTCCTGACACAAAGCCACAGCTGAGTTGCAGGGTAACCTGAACGACACTATGCTTTAGGAAAGTTAAAAGGGATTTGAATCAAACCAGTGCCTGTAGGGCTTTGTCTTTATTTAAAAAAAAAAAAAAAAAAAAAAAATTTATATGGTATATGTCCCAGGGCAGATTAATTTCAATAGACCACCTGCATTTTGCTCTGAGAGATGTGTGGCAGATGCAAGATAAAAATAAGCAAATTCTAATCTAAAATGCATCTCTGTAGGTCTGCATAGTTCTAAAATAAAGAAATACCTTTCATTTCTTAATGATTGAAACCATAATGTGGCCTTTTAACTGTAGGAATTAACTAAACCTACGCGATAAACTAATCCATCTCCAGAAGAGCTATGAATTAATCTGTGGCAGAATTAAGACTTCTCTTTTCAAAAGGGCTAAATCCATCCTGGCTCTGATGTAGAAATAAGCACAGAAATATCTGAGAGGTAGCAGCACAGACGTGTTTGTGCATCTAGAAAGATTTACAGCTTCCTGACCAAAGCAGAGCAAGCACGTTAGGGAGGTGTCCAAGGTGCTGGGAAATGATGAAAAAGTTTGTTTATGAAATCCCAGAGATTTCTGTACGGTTTCCTCTTAAGACAATCGTGTTGACCTAAAATTGTGCATGTAGCAAACAAAATCTATAGTGTTACAGCACACGCTATAAAAATGTAAATGCATCTTGAAGCATGCTTTATTCATGAGTGTTTCAAACTACTGAGACCTTAAAAGAAAAAAAGATGAAATGGTTTCCTCTTTAAAAAGCTTAAAGATAAAATATGTATTTAAGATAATAAATTATACATATATCTGATTTATAATTTATTGGCTATTAAAGTTTTATCACAGAAACAAGGAGAATGAGATAGATGTAAATAGATAAAAAAATAAACATAAGCTGGATGCTTGGGTGAGAAAGAGTGAAGTTTTGGTTTTATTTTGTTTTTTTGGGTTTTTTTTTAATGTAGCTGTAGTCTAAAAGAAACATTTCTAAGACTACCATCAGATTACTACAATTAAAAGTATTTTTTTCCATTAGAAATAACTATTTTTCTGCTTTGGTTGTGAACCCTGATACTCAGTGGCATGCAGTGCTGGTGTTTATCCAGGTCAGCAACCTTCTGTAAGGTAAGGCAACAGGGACAGATCTAAGATAGTCAGTTCCCATATCTGTTGTAGTCAGGTAGCCAAGGAGTCGTGATTTCACCCTGTGATTTTTATAATGGGTCTGCCTGAGCTGCATGTCAGGGGCTTGATAGAGCTGCATATTTAATAAAAAAGGATGTGAGAATGCCATAAAAGAAGAAACATTTCAAGCTTTCCAAACTAATCCTGCAAACCTGTGAGCAGGGCTCATGCACATTCTTAACATCACTCAATGTCTTCCTCCTCCTCAATACAGTGAAAATATGGGCTACATCTAGGCCTATTTAAATGTATGTACATATGTATAATTAGGAATTTAATGGGCTGTGTTGTTCTGATTCATTCAGGATTAGTTGTTAACTGTAAGAAATTGGTTACAGTCATGACTCTACTACAAATTGATTTGGCAGTGGGTACAGAAAACAGACCTAGCAAGCTTGTTAATAATGCTATCAACTGCATTCCAAAAATATTCTGATTGCTCTACTTTATGAAACCTTCCTGAGCTGTGCAGCTGCCAAGGCCACACTGAATGAAGGCAATAAATAAGGGTTTCCACTTGGAAATTTTGCTGACAAGCTCTGTTCAAGACTCTCACAGACAGCCAGGTTTTCCATGCGTCCCCACTATGCCATAAACCCATTAGAAAAAAGGTTACTGGGCCTTTTCCTTGGGATGAGTGATATGAATTACCAAAAAAATGTCCAAAACATGATGCTCAGACTTAGAAGAAAATGAAAAAACATAATACTTGATTTTATAGTCAACATTTTTATACAGATATTTTACTTCAGAGGTTAACAGATGAAATGCTTGTCCTCCTCTAGATTTTCACCAAAACAATGAATTGATCAAACTATATCTTGAAAATACCCTTATATTTTAATTATCTTGAAATTTAGTTGATTTATGCATTTAGTAATGAGTTTAATAAAGAAACTTGGAGAAAAGTAATAAAGCAGTAGGACTTGAAGTAGTTATTTTTGTGATCCCATAAGTTATTAGAGCCCAGAAGAAAGCAAGAATCTTAATAAAAATATCCTTAAAAATAAGTTGAAAAAGACTGCTTGTCTCTGGAAAAGGGATGGATTGCAGCAGTGATCTTTCTCTGTTTTTCACTATTTCTTCTTTCTTTCTGTGGCTGAACCAGAGGGAAGTTTATTGCATGCAGGACAGTTTGATTAAGGCTAAACTATTGGTAAGTCATGAGAGCACTTGAACTGTTTTATCCTTTACAAATCACAACAGCACAAAAAGAAAGTCACTTAGCAACACCTAAGGATGTGAGGCCAGACCCTGAGAGATCATTGGAATGTCTGCACTGCTTTTGTAACTTGGTCAGTTCTTTCACAAGTCTGGTCTCTTTTTAGCCATCTGATACTTTCCCATTAGTGTTGCTAAACAACCCCTTTTTCTGATGCACTCTTCAGATGCCTGTCTCAGACTGTATTTAATTTCATTCTTCTTTGAGAGGTAATAATCTTGTTTCTCTTTACTCTGTTACAGCTGTGTAAATTTAAATTAGTTTATTTTCTTCTTACAGTTATACAGCCCAACAAAAGAATTCCATCACCCCGAGATCCTCACTGGCAAATATTTGAGTGTGGCAGCCATAAAACATTGATGAATTCTAGGTAATTCTTGGTATCAGAATCTTTAATTTATGCTTTTGAATGGAAGTTAAGCTCTCCGTAAAAACTGGTGACTACAGCTAGTGCTGGTGGTACTGCCAGTATGAGTTACAATTTTCCGTGAAACTTTTCTACTTTAATTGTTACAGATAGACCTCTCAGGAAAGCTTAGTCCCTCAAGAAGAAAAGGAGTGTTTAGTACCTAAACTGGGCCTCCAGTGAAACCCCATTTGAAGTATTTTTGCTTTCTAAAGAATTGTAGGGCCATCAAGGAAAGTTCCTCCACAATCTTTCAAAAAAATTTCTTCATTTTATTGTATATTTTATTGAGGAAGAGTGCTGAAAAGAGTCAGGGCTTTTATTCTAAAACTTTTCACTTCCTACAGCTTTCCCATGAGGGAAGAATGGTTGTGACTTAAAACTTATCCAAAACATAACCTAGGATTAATACAGGAATTACTGAATCTTCACATTTCTTTGTTGTGGAACAAATAACTTTTAATTTCAGCATGAAAATGTTTGTCTCCTCTCTGCTGACAGTTGCTGTGCTCCTGGCTGTTGTTGTTATCTTTTACCAGTGTAAAAATAGTCTCTTGTTTGCAAGCCTCTGAGTCTTCAAATTGGTAGCAGAAAAGAAGAGAAGAAGGAGATATATTTTTAATTTTAGAGCTTATCTGGCTTAATCAGATTGAGTTTATTGAGAAGTTAATACTTTCAGAATTAGACAAAGATATGCAAAGGTTGAAAATCAAGTGGTCCTAATTTATAAGTTAGAAGCATGACACTTGTTCTGGCACCTTTGCTTTGGTTTTATGCTCACAGTACCCAATATTAAGGGTGTGGTCACACTCTCTTTTATGTAATAAACCATTTTTATTTACTATTCAGTCTCATTCTACTAAATAATGGGTACAAAGGCTACATTAAATAGAATATTTTTCTTCTGTCTCTTCTCTAGCAATTTTTATGAAATACAAAGGTGTTACAAAGATATTAATGAATTTACTTGCACTTAAAAACTCTCCACTGCATAGGAAATGGTTGCATACACTATTTAAGGATCTACTATTTGGGGTACCTAGAGTTTGTAATGTCTGAGTCCTCTATGATTTGCATGCTGAAAGCAGGCATCCTGCTGGGTTCAGTTGTAGTTGCCTTTTTAGATTGTAACAAGATCCCCCAAAATATGTATTCAAGCACTCAATTTATGAACACCTA
The DNA here is from genome assembly GCA_025920805.1 of Petroica traversi. NCBI lineage: Eukaryota > Metazoa > Chordata > Aves > Passeriformes > Petroicidae > Petroica > Petroica traversi. The sequence continues at coordinate 7,143,145 of JAHLSL010000040.1, forward strand.
TGAAAAAAAAAATTAAATTTTTTTGGCCAGCATTCTGCACATATTTTTAATGAAGATTTGGAGAATCATCAGGTATTGGAAGAGGGCATTAAACTGATTTAACCATGCCACCAGCCTTTCTGACACCATCCTGCTCATAAGAGAGCTCCCAGCTGTGGCAGGGAAGGGTGGAGAGAACATACAAAAAGCAACTTCACTCACTTAAATGTCTTTCAGCAGGTGCCAGGTGGATGTGTGCATGTGTAAATATAAAACACATATATATTTACCCCAAAGCTGTATGCAAATACCTTTTCCAAGAGTGTAAATCTGCAATGTCATGGGTCTCTTCAGTCCTTGCTGTTCCTAATTTTGAATTCCTTATTGTTGCAACCACTTCTTTGTATGTTTTTATATTTTATCTTTCTTTTAGATACATTTACTTTATATATATTTTCATATAGATGTTTGACTTTGTGTTGCTCTTTCTCTGGTATTTTAAGGTACCTTTTTCAGAGATTGGCATAATTTGATGAAGCATATTTAGGGCTAGATTTTTGTTATTTGATCTTAATCCTGTAGTGCATTTCATACCTACATTGTGGTATTCTGAGGACTACATTAAAAAGACAAAGAAGAATTTTGCATGAAATGAGATTTGGTAAAATAAGTGTTAAAAAAATATTGTACACTTTAGACAACTCCTTTTGTGAAGCAAATATTTTTGCATTGAAAGCAGATAATTGATGTTTACCAAGGTTTTCTAATGATTTTTTTTTTTTTTCATTTCAATCCTCCAGTATAAAAATTTTAGATTTCATGATTATCTACTTTGTTAGCACCTCACATTCCACTATTAGGAGTCAGGCAGCACTTCCCATGCCAGCATCACTATTTTAATATCCATGCTGATTTCTATTTTCCTGTATTTTTTGAAACATGATTGGATACTTTAACCAAACTAAGCTATGTTCAGAATTACTAATGCAACTCTATGATCTAGTTTACTCATAATTAAAGCTGCTGTATAATATTACCTCTTCAGGAGTTGTCTGCAAGGCTCTGCTGGAGAAGCTAATTATTTGGATTAACTTAAAGTCTAGCTTATGATCACAAATGTGCCCCACAGGAATTTAGTTACCTGGGCTGGGGCACATTACAAGCTGTGGTTTAAGAACATACACTTAAATGCACACCTATTAAGGCTCATTCTTTTCCCATTTACGCTGGTATAAATCACATTGAAATTGCTACAACTACACTGCTTTTACAGCATTGTACTGGGAGCAGAGGAAGGCTGATTAAATTTATGTTAATTGACACTAATTGGCAGTAAGGACTCGAAGAGGATAAAGTTTTTAATAAAGCATTAAATAGACAGATGATCTGTCTAAACCAACCAAAGGCATTTTCTTAATCTAAAAATCCTGATGCCTTATTATTCATGTCCTAAAGCTAATTTCTAGACCAAAATCAGCTTACCAGTCCTGGACTACATGTAGTCCTAGAGCATCTTCATAATTAATGCTAGTTTTGCTCTCTAGTGCTCAAATAACTTTCATGTTGGTGATTTACCCCTCCAGTGCCAGGGCTAATTCAACACAAAACTTCGAGGTACATTTCCTTCCCAGTTCTGTAGCCTCACTCCATTTCTTTTGAATCTGAGCACCTCCTGAATATTCTTCTAGTATATATTCCTTTTTTCAGTGCAAGCCTATGTTTGCCAGGTTACACGCGCAAGAGCCCTTTTCCTAATTCTCCGTACTCAAAGCCTCCTCGAAGTGATGTCAAGCAGTTTCTTAAAAGTTGAAGGAAAAAATATTACTGCAATGATGGAAGCTTTTGGAGAAAATAATGGCTGCTTCTAGACCACACAGAGTTTTCTGCATTTCTTTCCTCCTGTTGAATTGATATTCAGTATTTGTTCTGTGTATATGTAGTGCATAAACTGTTCAAGTGGAGGCAATGTACCCATGTGTGTATATATATATATATATGAAATATATTAAATAATTTATACATAATACATGTATTTGTAGAGTGCACAACATATTTATACATAGACACAGTATATTTTTGTATAGATTGGGAATCACTACTGGTATCTGGTGCTACTGATGCCTGGTTAAAAACAGCATTGATGATTTCCAGATGTGTGACGTGTCTTAGTACTCTGCCCAGTCAGTGATCATCAGAACTTTCCTGTCCTTCATGTGCGAGTTTTTAGGAACTCTATACTGAGGTCCAGTGAAAATAAAAAATACTGAGTTGTTTTGGCAACAGCCCATTCCAGATTCTGTAGTTGTGATCACTGCTAATTTTGTAGTTTAGGTAGCCAGTAGTGATTGTGTTGGAACTCAAGGCTCTCAGATTTGTGGTGTCATTCTGCAGAAACATTGCTCAGCAGCTCATTTGCCATTTGAAATTTTGCAAGTTCAGATAAAACCATTAAGCAGTTTTGCTTTAGTTTGGCTTTACTGATAAACTCCCTATAAGCTAAATTTGCACTTTTTGATACTTATTCATGATTTAACCATGTTACAAACCCACTGTTATCACTGGAATTCTTTCCCTGGAATGGCACACATATTACTGCATCCCTAATTATTTAAAGTGACTTTGAATGGTTACTCCCTACAGGATCTGGCTAGACTAGATACTTGAAATACTGAACACTGAGTCTTATTCTGTGTTTCAAACTACTGGAAACATTTATTTTCAATTTAAATTTGGACTGTGGGTTTGCAGGTGTAATATTTAAGATGCAATTAAGCACAGATTAAAAATTTGATTGCAATTTGCTGCTCATGTCCACTTATAAAGGATTTAGATGTGTATGTACAAGTTATACCAAATTCCTTCATAATTTTTAGGAGTTGAATCTCCCCAATGTTAACCATTACATGAAAACTAGTGCTTAACGCAGCTACTTGTTGCTCTGAACATTTCTTATGGTTATTGGATTACTACTGATGTTATTTAGATATTTAAAAATCCAGAGATGGCAGGAAGAGGGGGATAAAACCCCTGCTGAGCTCTGGCTTCTTATTTATTCTACAATATTAATATGCAACTTATTTTTCACCATTAGAATCATATCAATCAGTTCCTGACTAGAAGTTTTAGAATAAAATTTGTCACAAAACAACTTTTTGCTTTAGTTTAATGTGAAATGTAAGTTCTCTAGAAGATAAGTGATAAAGAAATCCTGGCACATACACTCATATCTGCAACTACATGAAGATATTGCCATATTAATAAAATTCCATAGTTTTCTTATTAAGTGAACATTCATCCTCTAATTCAACAACTTATTCTCAGTGGATCCTTGCTAAGAGTAATCACTGGAAAGAGGACCTGCAGGGAAGTGTGTATCTCTTTTTCACATTCAGTTCCTGAGTTCTGAATATGTTACTTTTCAGAAAAAAATGAAGCAATTTCTCCCTGGTGAGATTTTTAGCTTCATCCTCTGTGAAATCTGTATCAAGCAGCCAGGTAGAAAGAAGTATCAGTAATTTACTTTACTGCTATGTGTCAAGCAATGCTGCTCCAAATTTAGGAAACAAAGCTCTGTGACAGAGAGGAGGGAGGTAGTACAGGTTTTTAAGAAGCATTGATTCCCTTGGATCTCCGTTATGCACCACCACCTGTCTTACTATTTTCACCATTGCTTTCCCTATTTTCAGCCTTCCCAGTCTTTCCGCACATTTTTCATGTCGTTTATTCTCGAGAAATTACACATTACTTAATAGTATCCAACATGAAGTATAACTCTTCATTTTCTTCATGGACCAATTCAGGCTGTCTGCACACTTTACCACCTAAAGGATCATTTCCTGGTGTATGTCAGACATTATTTTTAAAAAATCTCTGGAGAAGAAGAATTTGAGAATAAAACAGTTTTCTGCTGAATTCCAGGATCAACAACAACTTAATGGACCTGACTTGGCCAAGCACCCAGTACAGTGAATGAGTGAAGTCTGAATTGCAGCACTGCAGACTAAGAAATACTCTTTTTTTGAGATATACTTCTAAAGTTTCATGATTTATCTTTTTCTGGACTGATTCCAGGATTATTATGCTTGTTTTCTGTTGCTCGTTTTTATGTTTGTCCATAGACTGCTGTTCTTTGAGTAAGCTAAATAAGGATTTGCTGTTCTTTCCATGAACCTTTCAAACTCTGTGGCCTCCTCAGTATCCAAAAGATCTCAGTAATCAAGTCAGCAGATGACAAAGTCCATTTGCTTCCCCATGACAAACTCTTCACTCTGATTTTCCCTACTTACATAGGAAAATTTTCCAACCGATCAGCGAAAATGATTTGCAGATTAAATTCTTTAAAAGGACCTCTGTATTTTGAACCAGGCCATTTACTGATGTATTGTTATGATACCTTAAAAATCTTTACCATTTATTGATGGGATCTCTTCCCTGACCAGATTAAAAAAGAAATAATAATAAAAATAAAATAAAAACAAATATAAAAAATTTGGGATACTTCCAGGATTTAGAATGCCACTTCCAATTGGGAATTATCCCTTATCTAAGTCTGTTACAAAGATAGGTAACCCTACGTAAATTTGAATGGATTTTGGGCTTTTTAATTAAAAAGCCCAAGCTAACAAAAGCACCAAAACGAAACAATACATAGCATATACCACATTTTCTATAGTTGTTATGTGCACCTTTAGGCCCTGACATAGTTCTTCACCAACAACTATTTAAAAAAAATAAAATACAGCAATGATCCAATTTCATACAAAAATAAAGTGATTGCAGTGTATAAATTGTATAGATAGATTTCACTCACTTGAACTTGATAATTTTTTATTTATCTTGCACTCTTTCAGATCCTTATAAATTGGGAAGGACCCAGACATGAGCCTTCAGAATCCAGAAAATGGAGATGAAAAGAAAACCAAAATGAGTACTATTTTTGTTTAGTAATAAGAACTCAAACGAAGAATTCAAACAGAATTAAGAATGTGCCAAAGCAGCACCTTTGTTAGAGTTTTCTAGAATAGAAAAAAAAAACAAAACAAAACAAAAAAGTAGGACTGCCAGCAGCCTCTGAAATCTGTATTCATTCATGTCTTAGCAGATTTCAAAATCTGAAAGATTTTATCTTGGCACAAGCAACTGTGCAAATGAAAACCCCTGATCCAAGGACATGATCCTTCAGCTTTTCTAGGATTTCTTACGATTTTCTGGTAACTCTGAAAAGGTTTAGGATTCTTCAGCTGAAAAGCACTTGCAAGAATGAGCCAGTGCTACTTGCTCAGTCCTCTATGTTGTATATTAGGTTCCACTAAAAATTAAGAGAGTGACCAACAGGAAAAACCAATGAAACTTGTAATAAGTTTGTTTTACCTGCTTTTTCTTCTGCTGTACCTAACTTACAGAAGATTTACTGATATACAGCTAGTCTGACTAGGTTTGTTTTGGATACTCCAATATACTTGTCAGTTTAGAGAATTGCCTTTTGGGGTAAAAAGCGGGCAAAAAGAAGCTGTGCTTATGCAGAAGGCCTTGTGTGAAGTAAGAGACTAAAAATCCATCGGCAAATCAATGCTTTGTTCAGTATAAACAGAAAAATGTAATGATTTATGTTTGCAAATCCAAAAGCCTTCAGACATCTCCAGCAACAGAATTAAGCAGTTGTAATCTTCCTCCAAAAGCTAGACATGGTTTCCTGTTTTGGAACTGAAAACCACAGAAAGTAGGCAAAGCAGCAAGGGAATTTCCAGTCAGTTACCTGTTAGACATTTTTCAGAAAGAAAGGTGTGGACCCTGTGACATTTCTAATGCCTGTATTAGTTGCTGGAAATATGAAGCTGAAAAATCAAACAGGAAAAACCCTCTTTTCATCAAGACCAAAATGGAAAACACTGCACAAAAGTAAATACCAATTCTTGGAGGAGGATATTTCTGGACAAAGAACCAAACCCTAGGAATCACTGAGAAGAAGAAGCCCTAGAAAAAGGATTATGAAATTCCAAGACTCTCATGTAAGAGCCTTTTAAAATAATATGTTGAGATCCCATATTTTGTGTAGGGAAACCACTAAAATTTCTGAAAGACATTGTCTTAGTTGGAGAAAGTTGGAGATAAGTCAATTTTAATTGCATTTTCCTTTTTGCTCTTTTTCCCTTAAAAAAAAAAAAAGAGAGAGGGAGAGAGAGAAAAAATTGTTAGTTCAATGTTTTCTAGCTAAAAACTGTTATAAACTATTTGGTAAAGTCCCTCAATCTCATTAATTCTTACTCAGATAAAAGACCCTACCTTATGTTTTCAAATTCTGTTATGACTTTCTCTTCCTTAGAATGCACTTTCCTTCAAATCAGGACTTTAAGTTCACATTTGTCAATATTTGAACCCAAAGCAGATTAGAAGTGATTCATGTTTCTTTTGTGCATTGGACTAGACAGTAGATTGTCATTGAGAGCAGCTCTGAAGTCAGCTCTAGTCCATGGAGGTTTTACAGCAGTTTTTTTCAGAACCCAAGTAAGAGAGCAGAATTCTGTGATGCAGCAGGGATTCACTGGCACTGAGATACTGGAGACACTCACTGAAGCTCACAAGGATAATACAGAACCAACAGCAAAGGTATGGGGCATATCTGCAATCAGTTCTGAGTTGGAGTAAAAAAAAAAATATTCTTTTCTTATAGTTACACAGATCCTTTGGCATAGGTATCAGATGGATCCTTATTTGTATAATAAAGTCCCCCAGTTTACCCCAGAGGTGAGTTTGCAACAACCATTATTTCTCATTGAATACACAGAGAAGTGTTGAAGAAATAGGTTGTGTAATTTTAAATATCTTGTGGAAAAAAGTTATTGATGGTGAAAACTACTACATGTGAGACTGTGAAAGTAAATATTAGTCCCGTGCCCACTTGCCAATTATACTCTCTATATTTTTTTCCTGTTAAAAATTTTGTTATTTTTTCATTCTGTTGGTTAGGTTTTTAATTTTTTCCCAATGATTTTCAGTTAGCAGGTGAATCAAGAAAACAAAACACCCCTTGTCAGGAGAAATTAAGGAACTTCCCTTTTGTGGAACAAAGGAACTTCCATTTTGTGAAATAAAGGAACTTCCATTTCCTAGCCCCCAGCAATTCCAAACTCAGGGAGAAAGGGGTGAGGGACTACAACCCTTCATGATGACAGGGTGGAGATTTCAACAGGAGCCCAGACTTTGCCCATGCAGAAGAGAATGGATGCCAAATCTGAATTCTGGAGTCTGCAAGGATCCTGAGCTGGTGCCTTTCAGAGAGGAGCTCAACAGGAAGTGGCAGCAGGTAAGAACTAATTTCACAGAGATTGTTTTGCATTTTTGAGAGGTATGGGCATAAGGCTCTCATAAGCAACCTCAGGAATCTCTTAAAATCTGCAGATTTTGCTGGGTTTTGAATGTCAGGTGATGGCAGCTACAGATACAACTTCACTTTCCATCTCCCTAAATTGCTTTCTTTATAGAGGATCTCAAAGTTGTTCACATGAAATTAAGTACAGTGCTATCAGCTCTAAAAAACTCCCAAAAATATCCAGTACCTTTCATTTTTGGGTGAAAGTTTCTCTATCACAGTCTTAAGTTTGGGGGGGTTTTTTTTAAGCTGCATAATTGCTCCTTTAGAGAGATGTAAAAGAAGTGGAAGAATAGATTTGCAGGGAGTTCTTTCAAGGTCTGATTTTTTTTCTGTGTTTTGGAATGATGAGGAGAAGGGTACTGATAATAAACAGAATTTTCAACTGGGGCAGCATCAAAGAGTATCTTCATAAACCTCATTCTGAGTTAGTGATGTAAAATGTGGCTGTCATATTTATCAAGAAGGTAAGCTTTTCCTATTATTCCTCTAACTGCTGAAGAATATGGGAAAGTATTACTGGATTTTGTGTACTCTTGTGTGTTGGAAAACTTGTTTGGAATGACCATTCAATTTTTGTAGCATCATGTTTTGGAGATCGTACTTCACCAACAAAGCCCATGATGTTCAAAGTGAATTAGAAGAGTAAATTGCACTTTATTGTGACAGACAAAGAACTCCATGGGATACATTTTTGACCTGACTATGTGTTTGAAGCTTCAATGATCATAAGGTATATATTAAATCCATATTATTTATACTTTCCTGCCTGGCATTTAAAATGTCAAGCATGAACCTAACTTCATTGTGATAAATGCAGACTTTTAGTGGCATAAATTAAACAACCACAACCATTCAGTATATAAAAGTCCTTTTTAAAGACATAAAAAGCACTGATGAGTTAAAAAGTACTGAGTGATGACATAGTTTTAGTTATGATTCCTTCAGTACTGTTATTGTTTTGCTTGTGTTTCCTTCTGTTACTACTGTAGTATATCTATTTCTCAAAACAGATACACCAATTAAGGAAGATTTAGTCACCACTGAGCAAAAATCTTCCCTACTGAGCTAGAGTGGTGTTTCTGTTGTCATAATATATCAAATATGCATTTAAACAATTAGTAGAAATTGAAGTAAACATTTTCATTCTTTTGGCTTATTAGATGTAAATTAAGAATACACTGGAGTAACAAAGCAAAATAGTCAAAAGTTAAGAGAGCCACAAAATTAGGTTGTATATGCAAGCCTTTCTCTTTGTTTCTTTTTTTTTTTTTTTAATAATTTCTTAAATCTTAAAGCCTAGAAGAAGACAGTTTGTAATGCATTAGGGGAAAAAAAGATTAGTTTAGATTTTTCTTCTGTGTACTGTGTACATTTTTTTCTCTGTTCAACCCATCAGACAAAAAGACAATAAAATGATACAAATCTGCTGCTTGAGGTCAGCCCATCAGCTGAAAATTGAGCTCAGGGAACAAATGGGAACTTCCAAATATTTTTTTGTACAACCGCTCAAATTATAGTTCTTGCACTGAAGGTAGAAGTGACCAAGAGTACAAGAAAAAAAAAAAGGTAGGACCAAACATGGTAGAGTTAAAAGCTTTCCCTGCTGTTGCAGAGCTGTGTCTGATTGAGAGATTATTGATATTAGCTTAGAATTTGTCTTCCTCTTCTGAGTGCCTGCCCTTCCACAGGAATCTTCACCATTTTTATTCTTACAGAGAAGTTGATCTCCTCTTTTCTGATGTTTAATGAATAATGGCTATTCATACCTACACGAGATTATTGTACAGTATAAGGTTTTTCTTGTATATTTTTTTCCTTGGGAAAGACTCACCTTGGAAGCACAGAAGCTGTAGCCTATTATCAGCAGAATTCTCTCATGGACCTGTGTGTGACAACTCTGTAATGGTTTAAGCCCAGCTGGCAACTAAGCACCACATTCCCCCATCAGCGGGGAGGGAGAAAGAATCAGAGACAGAATGAGAGAAAATTTGTGTATTGAGGCAGTTTAAGAGGGAAAGCAAAAGCTGCACACACAAGCAGAGCAAAACAGGGAATGAATTTACTGCTTCCCATGATTGGGCAGGTTTTCAGCCATCTCCAGGAGACCAGGGCTCCATCACACATAACAGTGACTCGGGAAGGCAAATCACTCCAAATGTCCCCCTCTTCCTCCTTTTTCCCCCCATTTAATATCCCTGCATGATGTCATATGGCCTGGAATATCCCTGGGGTCAGTTCTGGTCTGGCTGTGTCCTCTCCCAGCTCCTTGTGCCCCTCCAACCCCCTCAATGAAGGCAGGAAAGCCTTGGCTCTGAGCAAGCCCTGCTCAGCATCAACAAAAGCATCTCTTTATTATCCACAGTCATTTCAGTACAACCCCAAAACACAGCCCCATATAAGCTACTGTGGAGAAACGAAATCTATTCTAGCCAAAACCAGCACAAACATGTAGAAGTGTTTGTCTGATGCTTTAATAATTGCAGCTCTTAATTATTTTGTCCCCCACACTCTTTTTCAATACAGTGGGCATGTAGCCTTAAAAAAACAAAACAAAACAAACAAACAAACAAAAAAACCCAAAAAAACAAAAAAACAACCCAAACAAATCAGCACAAAAAGCAATCCCCAAAACAAAAACAAGAAACCTGGCTGAACATCCAGAGTCCTAGTCATTAATTAGAGGAACTCACAGCAGAGCAGTTAAAACGCAGCTGTGCCACACATGTGGCCTTGGTGTGCTAGGTATATTTTTTTAAAACAATGACAATATTAATTCTTAACAAAAAAACAGACATCTGGTCCACTCTGAACAAAGGATCAGAGAAAATTGCCAGATTGAAACAGACTATCTAGTCCATTATGCTACATTTGGAGGTAATCTGAACCTGTTGCTTCTAGAGGAGCCAGACGTGATCTCTTGTGTGTTATGGCAAATGAACAACTGCTCCTCTCTCTGCTTCCTCTAGAACTTCTATCAGAAAATTATTCTTCACCGTGGCTTAGATAATAATTAGAACAAGTGGAACTATGCATTTAAGAAATGTTGACCTTTTTAATATGAGTGTTTTCTTTCAATGAATAATTGCTGCAGATGTGGTAGCTATTTCTGACAATATGAACATGAGACTTGAGCAGACGTCAGCTTGTGATTTTGTCATGTACTCTTCAGGCACTCACTGTTCATGTTAGACATGGCTTGATTGCCTTTTCTGTGCAAAGTAGAGCTTAAATTGCTTCCAGGAATCAGAGATGGAATAACGAAATATCTGTACCTTCAAATCCTTGTGATTTCAGGTATTGGCAGGTGCTCTGGAGTCCTTGACCACAGACAGACTGTGGTTACACAGTGGGATGACCCTGGCTGGATGTCAGGCACCCAGCAAATTCTCTCTCGTTCCCTCTGCAACTGGAGGGGGAAGAGAAAATATAACAAAGGGTTCATGAGTTGTGATAGGGACAGAGAGAGAGCACTCAGCAAATACTGTCATGGGCAAAACAGACTGGAATGAGATATATTTGTTGAATTTATTGCAAGAAAAATAAGAGCAGGATAACGTGAAGTAAAATAAGCCACACCTGTAGCTCTGCTACTACCAAAACCTGGTCATGCAAACCCAATTCAGGATATTAATCAGCTATTAAATTATAAGACCAGTTAGAGAAAATTCCTGGAAAGAAAAGGAATTTCTTCATGTGAAATTATTTGTTTTTTTCCTTCTCATAAATGTTGATGATTATTTTAAAAATATCAACGGTTGCATAAAAACATGAATGTTTTCAACATATGCAATTTCCCATATCTTTGCTTCATTGATGTTAAAAGAAAGAAAATGCAGTTAATATATCATTTAATTTTTGATTCCCTGTCCTTACATTAATGCAACATTCTTTTCATCCAGATTTCTTCAACTCACTTAGAAGCTAAATAATTTCATTACTACCTCTGTATCTTCCCGTCTACTATGATTTAATCTTTAGATTAAAATCTCCCTTCAAGGAGTAATAATAAAGAATACAGTAAAAAAGAGACAGTTCGGATCTGTCTTCAGCTTGCTTTCTTATGGTTTCTGTCTTAACATTTTTCATTGGCAGAGTTTTGAAAAGATTCAAGTGTTTATTTTTTTCTTCTGTCAAGACAGAGAAGATGAAAATGTTTTCTCTTAGACAAGTAGAGAGACATATTCAATTGGCCATTTCCCACTTAACAGTGGAAAGGAAATTTAAAAAAGAACTGGAAACTGGATTTTTTCAACGTTTGGAAATGTGTAATTCTATATTCTATATTCTATAGAGCCTGTGCAGAGCATCTTAAATAATAGCTAATTGCATCGGTTATCCAAGGTATTGTTAACAAAACATTTTTAAGCTCATTTTCTCTAAACTGCAGAAGGAAATATGTGTATATCTGCACGTGCCAGTAAAATGTGTGTATTGCCAAAAATTTCTATAGATTTTACTCTCATTTTCAGAGTAGTCAGCTAAGCTTTTGCCACACAAGGAAATTTTGGGAGCTTATAGAATTCCATGAAAAGGAGAGAATAGGTCATACAATGAAATAAAAGTATTAGTAAAGTTCTATCAAATACAGAGTAGTAACCTCATCATACCACATGCATCCTTCTGGCCCACACATTACTCAATGTAATGAAAAAAGTCCAAAGAAATATAAACTGGGAGAAAAAAATTGAAAAAACAGCCTGCAGTTGATGGCATAGGTAGCTGTGGATGGTAGAGTATAGTTCATTCACCAGTGTCTTTGAAGGAAGGAGTAAAAGTGAAATTTTAGCACAGAAGTAATTGTCAAGGAGAAGACGAAATTTCCATTAATGGAGAGCTGAAAATTTAGCCACAATCTCTGAAATTTTTCTTTAATTGGAATGGAGTTAAATATGAATTTATGTCTAACTGAAAAAGATTCTAGGCTTTGCTCTGATATCTTTGCTGTCCCCATTCCCTGTGTAATTGGGACTGCATATGTGCTGCGTGTTTTGAACAGAAGCCTCCCCAAGAGTCTGGTGACTTCTGCTTCCAAAAGCAAGGGCAAACTATAAAAGATATCCTCAGATCAAATGGATTTCTTCCCTACTGCATACTTTGAAAATAGCTAGGGGCTTCAGTGGTCCTATGAATTTGTCCTAATCCTATATCTAAAAAAATACGTTCTTCATTAGTATTCTCCATTTTGAATATTTCTTTCCTTTCCTTTGAGCCTCAAAGGTAAAGAAAAAAAATAACCATTTTACTAAAACTTTTACCTTTCTATTAGTTTGGTGGGAGTTTGTCCCATATCTTTTTTATGATGCTGATTTCTGCTGTGATATGTGTCAAGATCAGGTAACTTGGTTATCAGCCCAGTAATGACAACATGATTCTTTTCACACACCACTTACAGTAGCGCAACTCAAGGGGTTTGTTTCTCCTCCTGTTTTATAGGGGAGATCACAATCATTTCTGCCATTTTCCCTCTCTTTGATTAGGTATATCCAAAGACTTATATGAAAATTAAAATTTCCCTCTAATATTTTCCCAGTGAATGCTGCTTTTTCATTGTATTTGCTGTAAATCAGATTCAGCATCTGGCAGCCTTATTTTGTATTCCAGCTCAGACTGTAAATGTGGGTAGAATTTATTTAATTGAAAATGAAGTTAATGATAGACCACTAAATTCTATCTTATGTCCCTGAATGTTGAAATCATTTACTATTGCTAATGTAGACCATAAACCCAAATTCCTCTACAGTCATCAATTCTGGCTAGAAATTTATTCAGGGTGTCATCTTCCCCTCTTCACTGCTTGATTAATGTGCTCCAGTGTGGTATGTTTAAAGAATGTAGAATGGCTGAGGTGGTTGAGTCCTATGGGGTGTTTACCTTTTCAATTTCTTCCACCTCTTTCAAATTCCAGAGCATTCTTGTGCCATATGCCTTTTGTTGGTTAAGAACAAAACTTCTCCTGCACAATCACTCAGGAAAGGTCTAATTCAGAGACTAAAATTCATAAAAACCTCTGAGATTCTTGTTTGCCAGGCACAGGAGATAAAACAAACCATTGGAAGTTTACTCAGTATTTCTTTCTCCCTTCCCTCTTCACCATCCCATGCTTAGATCCTGTTTTATTTATAAAGAAGAAATGTGTCTTAAAAACATGTTAGAGATTGATGTGCAAATAAACAGCATGGATATTTGCATGTTCATGCATCCTTTACGCTCTTCTACCATTTTATAGAAATAAGAGTGGTCTGAGCCTTGAGAAATTAAAAGGAAAGATTACATGTGCTGGTGTGCGAAGTGGATTATAACGTCCTTTAACAACTGCAACAAAAAAAAAAAATCTGTAAGAGGACAGAAAAAAAAAATCTATTTAACCAATCTTCTGCAAGTTGTGATTTGCATCCTCCAACACATTCATGCCTACTCTCGTCACAGATTTTTTTTACAGTTGAAGGAAATTTTGGTTCTCACTCTGCACTCTTCTTTTTCTCTTTGCAGAACAAAGCTTTCCACAGTGGGCACTGTAGTAGATTACCTGGTGGGGTCTGTGCCATATTCACAGCTCTTGAAAAGTGTGCAGGTATCTCAGTAAATGTGTATTTATCTCACTAATGAGCTGTCAACACTTTCTGTTCTTGTAATAAATATTCGGGTGCTCATCTTTGCAGCCTGTCCCAAGGTGCAGCACCACCAGCAAATGTATTCTCAAGGTTCCACAGTGGATATATTGCTCAGTGTTTCATACAGTACGAGGAGCAGATCAATTAACAAGTGATTACCTGCTTTACATGGTTCTTTTTTGGGTCATTAACTTCTGGAAGAATGCTTAGGGAAAGTGCTATCTCTTGCCATTTAAACTGCTAAAAAACCCAGTCAATTACTATGTAAATCATTCTTCCTAAGTAACTTGGTGTTGTCTTAGTGAGATTCTAATAGAGTTGCTAGTTTTGACTCAGTAGTTGATCTCTACATAGCAATATGTTTTGCTCTGTATGACTTATTGTAAACAGTAAAAAATGCTGGAAAAGGATTAATCCTGCAGTGAAATGACATGTAATAACTTTCTTTTTTCACTTATGCTTAAAATCCTTTATTTAGTACATAAAAGAAAACATTAGGGATTTGGATTAACAAATGTAGTCTCCATATGTATGGGTGAATTTCAGTAAATATCCAGATTTTAAAATGTAAATGTGGTCACACCCTGACATTTGGTCTCTTTCCTGGTGGTTTTTTAGTTATTTGATTTACTTCCCCTTATAAGGCCAAGACAGCAACAGGCGAATCTGTGTGATTCCATTTTGGATAGGTGACCCAAATAATTATGTGCGCCATGTGATTAACATGTTAGAAATGAGAACATTTTTAAACACTGAGTTTTGGCAATCAAAATGTAGACTTTAACATTAAAAATTTAGAATTAAAGGGATATTAAAGGAGACATTAGTTAAAATATGATTGTGCATACATATTGCTGCCTGACACTTAAAACCTCAGATTATCATTTTGATACCTTTGCCAACCAATATATCTCTGATTGCAGTTAGACTGTTACTGTTAATATTTTATTTAAATCACAACCATGGTAAATTAAACTGATTCTTCTTGCCCTAAGCATGATAGAAATGGTGAAGAGTACCTTGCCCCTTTCTATGCATGTTTGTTTCCTTTTCAAAAACTGATCACTTCATCTTTCATTTTCAACTGTAAATAGTTTGTTTAAAATTGCCTCATAGATTATGCCTTCTCAAATGTCATCAGTCTTGTTGATTTTCCTTTGATTCTATTCAGGGCATTTATATAAAAATGCATAAAATGTGGTCATGGTTTGGACTGGAATCATCAGAAGCTGATCTGCAAGGCACTCAGGAAAGTCAGAACATGCTATTGTCCATGGTGCTGAAAAAGGCTCACGTTACAGGGAATAATTTATACGTAACCATCTCCCATAGAACTGCAGTAAATTTTGGAATTCAGAGTTAGTAGTAGCTCCTATAGATACTCTGAATGTGATATATTGCAGCTCAAGCATGTGGTTTGAAACAGTTATTGGTGGGCTACAAACTAATTCTCTTTCAGAAACTCACCGTTTTGTGCTGCTTTACCATAAATTGCTCATGACCCAAAGGGACTTTTTGTTCTTGTAGGTTTTGCAATGTCTGTTGTCTACTAAGCTAGAATTTCAATTAGCATGAGATGACATCTACAGCAAGAAAAAACATCAAACACAATTTTTAAGTGCAATCCAAAAGCAATGGGTTTTATTAAAATAACTGCTTCTTGCTACCCAGGAATAAAACTAGACCTGGCGGAGGGGAGATGTTGTGCTGGTATTTCATTCATTTTGTTGATTTTTACTGGGTATGTGTGGGGATTTTTTTTTTTATTTTGTTTCAAAAAAATACATGGAATTTAAGGTTTGGTCCAGAATTTCAATGACCTGATTTTATTCCATAAAAGATTTTTCTGTGAAATACATTGTGTCAGTTTATTCCCATGTCTCTTATTTTGGATAAATGTATAAGTGAGTATTTGCTAACATACCAAATAAATTCAGATTTAAGCCTTGCCTTTTGAGGTAAAATCTAATTCAATGTATTTTTATTATTTGTTTTATAATTACCAGCATGGTAAATCAATCACTGTTTTTAGCAGTTTAGATCCAGTTCAGATCTAATGCAAATTAATTAGCTTGTGCATATTGCTTGCACTTTAAGAAATGATGCACTGTGATAAATTATTGAGTGAAGAGCAGAAAATATAGCTGGCAAATCTTTTTTAGAATTCTATCTTTAGATAATCACCTTTTATTAAAATGCCAATGAAAACACATCACTGTAAAGTGAAAATTTTTCACTAGTAACTTATAGCTGTAAAACACTGATGCAATCGTTTGCATTTACAGCACTGTATCCTAAATGATGGCTGTCTAGTTAAAAATGTAGCTTAAACAAAGCCTCCAAAATACTTGGTCTTACCATGTGGTATGGCACATAAAATCAATAGCAGTGACATTAGCAGGTATAAAATCACCACTTTAAAATGCAAAATAACTCCAAACTATTGTGCAAGATAATGAAACTAGGACATTTAGGAATAGAGCAATATGACCATCCCTTATAAATTATCACAGCTAGACCTGTTTGCAAAGGATGAAAATTTCTGTCGATTTCTTTGGGACCAAAATTTAATTAAATTTGCCTTGAAAGAGGTGAGGTTAATCTGCTATATATATGCCCTTTGTAGATTTGCTGATTAAATGCCCACTTTGTTATAATGAGGGATAAGATTGTATATGGTTGTAAACTGCAAATTAAATATGTACCAAATTAGATAATGGTGTAAATGTATATTAGTTTTTCTTGAGGAGACATGTTAAGTATTCCCCTTTGAAATGTTACCTACCTATATTGTTGAGGTTTGGAAATTATATATCTAGTTTCAGAGCAATGAGCTTACATTAGTTTTCTTTTGATTATGCTACAGGTCACCTTGCATTCTTAACTTGTTACTTTGCATTTACAGAGAATAAAACATTTAAAGTATCATGAAGGAACCAGGGGAAAAAGAAAAAAAAAAAACAACAAACCAAAATCTGCAGTAGTCTAAATGGGGGCTTGAAAGTATCTGGAGATGGAAAAAGAATGAATGTGTCAGGAAAGACAAAAAAAAAAAAAAAAAAAAAAAAGAAATAAGAGAATAACAATAGGGGAGCTTTCTGGTCTCTGACCATTGCAAATTTTCCTATGCACTCACATAAATCATGGAGAAAGAAAGAAAGAAATATTCAACCAAAGAAAAATCCCTATTATATCACATGCACATCTTTGCTCTTTTCCTTTTCAAAGTAGGCTTAGAAAGAACAAAGGGCTTAGAACTGTTCAATGATATTATGCCAGGGACGTACAGTACTTGGGGTTCCATTTTTTCACCTCAAAGAGGATTTAATTCATCTGTCAGAGAGGGCTTTTTAGTTTGTAGACAGAGTACGGACAGGGAGAATTCTGTTTGTTCTTTAAAAACAGTCAAAAATATTCCAGTCTTTGTGAAAAATTCTTGAAGCTTAAATAGGAAATAAATTCAAAGTCAAATTTCCTATTAAGTTAACCATGATGCTTGTTTCTTATTCCTCAGAGAACAATATATCACTGTTCTACTGAGGCTAAAAATAAACTTCATATAAAAATGAGTGCTCACTTTATCGAAGTTTTTTTGATTTTATCTGAAAGTCAAACAGGTCTTAAAGTCATACCAGGTCAGTTATTATTCTAATTTAATTTTTTTCACTGCTGCCATTATTTTTTGATCTAGCTTAGGCTGAAGTTGCATACCTGGGCTGTGAAAGACAGGTATAATATGAATTGAACTTACCCAATAACGCTTCCTTCTTTTTTAAAGCAAAGATAACACAGACAAAGAGCATCAAGACAAATATCTTTCCATAAGTCATTGATAATGATTTTTTTGATAATTTAGAGAAATACAGTTGATAATACTTTCTAAAATAATTATATGATGGCCAAGAACCCTTGCTTAATTTTCCTATCTTCACCTTGGATATGGTGAGGAAAGAAGAATTTTTTTGTACTACCCTGCTAGGAATTGCTATCACTAGAGCTATACAAATACTGTATTTTTTGTTTTGTAAAGAAAGGTTAGATTTTAACCTGTGTCTTCCCCCTATTTGTGTTTCAAATTTTTTGGAAAAAGAAAAGACATTTCAAGGACCAAAAGAAAAATTGAGGTGGATTTCAGCTTCTGATATAAGTATTTTGTTATGTTACCAAAGAAAAATCATTAAAGACATTGAATCACCAGCTTTGTTTACAGCATTTCACCACTGCAGATGAAAAATTCAACTGAATTCTCACTACAAAAACAGGAGTTAGGAAATGTTAGGAAATATGATTTAACGGTAAACTTAGAAAAGATATCTGTAGGGTTGGAATTAATGAAATACAAACCATTCTCTATATGTAAATTTCTGTTTTTACAATGGTTGATGACACCTTTCAGGGTAAGCTCACTTTGACATCCATGCTTCCAGCTAAGATAAAGACTAAGCAACTCTAGACATCACCAAGAATTACTAATATAGAGGGAAGAGTCACCGTAAGCTTTGATACACTGCAGATTTTACCTATTTTGGAGGGCATGAAATAGTTTACTTATTTGTTCTGTCTCTCTGTATTTTTTAAAAAAGGAAAATTATCACCTAAAAACTAGACTTTCTCTTTCCTGTGTAGGAACTAGACGCAGGCACAAAGGCCATCATTGGTGACAGGGAAGGTGCACCCAGCAGGGCGTTTATAGCTTGGATTTTGTTGAATGAACACCCTAAACTGGATCCTTCACTGGTGTAAATGGAATGCAGTCCCCACTGATGCTGAAAGAAATCACACCACCTGAGGACCCCACGTCAGAATTTTCTGAAATCCTGTAGGGGAAAAAATTAGGATGTGACACAGTACTTTTTTCATGATACGAGGAAAACTTTAGTTCTGGGAATTCTGTGCAATTTTTGAGTTGGAAATATTAGTATGCTTTTTTTTGTGTTTATGTGCAAGTTAAAAAAATTGCAATTTATTCTTTCTATTAGGGAATACTCACACACATATAAATATATATATATAACATATATGTACATATTATTTCAAGTCTAGCTCTAATCCTAGGCTTACAATAATATTGGGGTAAGATTTTTGTGTAATTATATTCAAATGAATGCATTATTACATTAATTTTGCACTGGCTTAACCAAGTAATCTAGGCATCAGTCTACTAATGTTGATGTAAATCAGAATAACCCATCTGATTTATGCCTAATAAGAGCCTGATTCTATACCTTATTGCTGAATTTGTTGAGGGTTTTTTTCCTCTCCCAAAAGACAAGATTCTTGTTTGTTTGGAAGGGTTTTTTAACCTCTTGGCTAAGGGATACATTTCTGTTTATCAGCCACCTGCATCTCCTCAATGCATTCTGAGGCAAAAATCAAGGCATAAGAAAGTCCAATTTTAAATTCAATCAGTTCCCAAGTTGTCTGATGCAATGGTTTCCATTTCAACAGCTGCCTCTGTCTGCTTCACCCACACGGAGGAACCAGCTTCCTCTGGAGATCTGAAAATGTACAGTTGGCAGCTAAAATTCAATTTAAGCCTGGCCAGGTACAATTTTACTGGCACTGGTCCCAGGTCTTGCAATTGACTTTTAACCCCCTCAGAGCTTTCCTTGTGTGCCTGATAGAGCTGTGCGCCGCGTGACAACTTCAGTGAAGTCCAACTGCTGCCTTTTGCTGCTCTGTGCAGCAAAATATTCTGAGCTCGTAAACCACCAGCTCTGCATTTGACTGGCATTTGTAAGAAACCTTCATGTTAATTATCCTCACAGAAAATAGCAAGTGATACGTGCTGTTATAAACAACTGCTTTCTAAAAGCTACTCTGGAGAATACTCACTTTCTTCCATCCCAACGTTTCATGATCCCTAATGTTCAACTTTTTTGACTTTGAAAATACTTTTCTTAGTTTATAAACAATTTGCAACACTTACAGTCTCTCTGATAATTGCTCCCATAACTGAACGTTCAAAATTATTCATAGGAATAAAAGGTTAAAAAAATTATTTTTAGCAGAAGAAAAGAGTAAAACTCTTCTGTTCCTAGAGTTTGTTGTTATAATAGGTAGCAAATTTTGATATCTGTGAACTAACATGAAACTAACATGAACTAATAAACTGTTTCTCTGTCCCAAAGTCCTTCCTCGTGTTAGGACTGAGCTTCCCTTTTTTTTTTTTTTTAGGCCATTTATCAAAAGAACTAGCGAATCAAATGAAATTGGTGCAAAAACTGGCCTTCAAAAATTAAAACAGGAAATATCACAGCAGAACAGAATTTGTGTATTTTTATTCCTTAGTCTTTGCAGAAGAGCTCAAAATGACCGATTTATTGTAGTCATGGGTACTAGAAATCATGAAATCATTATCTAGAGTCATATGTTTAATTTGATTGGTAAACAAAGGAGTTGGTCTGTGCATCATCTGTGACAATAACCTTCTTGATTAAAGGGGAAAAAATTGACATACTAGAAATCTTTAATGCCAGCACATGGTGTTTAGTTCATCCTTTCACAGCAGGCTGCCAGCTAGCCGCAGGTAATGCAAGCAATTTAAGCTCACAAAGATATTTAAGCTGCCCAAACCTATCTCTGCCTAGAGAGCTACACCTCACCAGTATTCTGCAATGTAGGACAAGAAGGGAGTAAAGCAACAGGAGAAAGTTACTAGCAGTAATTATTTATCAAAGCCCTTCCCCTTCTGTCATATGTGACTTAGAGATTGAGAACTGGCAGTTTTAAAGGTGAGAGAGAGGGGAAATCTCTTTTCTTAGTTGATGTTCATAGGTCTTTGCCTCCCTACTTCTCACTGCATAGCACTATTACCCTCGTGGTCTGAGGTATTTCATCAGATGAAAGAACAGAGGAAGCTTTGAGTAGCTAACTGAATTCCAGATCACTTGTTTTCCAAGAAAACAGTGAGCACAAATGTATAAAATATGAGTATCTGGGAACAAGTGAAATGAAAGAAGTTTTTTCAGATTATCTTTCACTGTGAAGCTGAGGTCAGAGATTGAGGCTTTGGTTTGAAGACCAAGCATGGCTGAGTTTGGATAAAACACAAGCTTTAGGAGTATGATTTGGTTCTCCTATTGTCCAAGTTTTTGAATGAAATATCAATAGAATCTGATCTTACTTTTCTTTCTTAACATTACAAAATACAATATTTTATTAATCCTGTCCATCACTGAAGAAGAAAGCAAAGAGTCTCTCTAGGGTGTGAACTGGAGAAAATTAAATCTTGGCCACGTCTAACTAATTTTCAGTGGAGTTGAAAGAGTTCAGATCAGTGTTAGAAAGGACCAGAATATACAGGCACTTGTTTGGCCCCAACATCTGCATTTTCTGAACTTTTAAAATCTTTCCTGACAAAAGTAAATGGGAGTGGAATTAGTGGGGCTTTATTTTTTAAATGGGTTAGGGGAAAACAAGCAGAGACCAATTAGTTACAGCAGTAAGTTACTGAGAACTGGGAAGTTATATCTTTTGTCAGAGGAGCTGTGGCGTAAGTTGAATTAGGTGCCAAGGAGCCACAAACTTTTGTTAAGGAAGAAGGGATATGGAAATAGAGAGGAGCTAAGAGCTAAGTCAGCTTTAACTGTTTATTTATGCAAACAGCCATCTCCTGTATTACTTGAGGTTAATTTCTCATTACTCATGATTCAGCAAACTCTTTGTGCAATGCTTCACCATAGTGCTCTCATTGAGACATTCAGTGATGAAAAACAAAATGTATTTTCTAACATCATGGATATTTTTCTGTTGTCTTGGGTTTTTCCATGCTGTAAGTGTTTGCGAACAAGCTTCACATATAGAAAAAGGCAATGACCAGCCAAGGTTGTGACTGATAAAACCTAGGCTTAATGAAGTTCATTTGCTAAAATTGTCCTTCAGGATAATTGAGATACAGAACCTTGAGCAGTGGGCCATATCTACTGCATCAATTTGGAAATGGAATTCTGTTTGTATGGCAGTTGCTTTTAGATAATGTGTGCAATTGTCTATGAAGAGCAGCCAGATAATTCCTGTGAGCGACTCGTTGTGTAGTTGTATTCAACTAAGTACCATAATAAGCCTTAAGATTGTTTTCTTCAGCAATTCATCAATAATTTACTGTATGCAAAAAAGTCACTATTGGTCTAGAAATTTCTACAGATAATTTTCCCATCTAAAAATATCTCAATAGTGCTAAAGGATAGATGGAGATAGCTGGAATTTATGCACACAGATTCCAGTTCCAATAATGTAGGTTAGGTGAATCATTGTTGGGTTGAGAAAGGTACGGGTAAACAAGTTGGTCTTTGTGAGACTTAAGAGAAAGGAGAAAATATTTAACCAAAAGAGGCATTACATAAGTAGGAAAGTAGAAAATATGATCCTCATCTATTGACAAAACAGGCTGAGGGATGTGTACTTACCAATTTTAATGTCAAGTTGTCTTACTGGGATATCAGTCACAAACTCTCAGTGATTGAGAAATGTCGTTTGGAGGTATAAAAGGAGATATTGCACATTCCAGGTAGAAATGTCATCGAAGAAATGCTGTGTCTCTCATGAGTTGGCTGAAAGACAAGGAGGTGGTTTCACAGATTGAAAGCTTTACTGCCAGAACTGGTATCACCATAATTTTCAGTGACCCAGGAGAAGATATGCATGTGCAGGGAGAAAGAGGAGAAGACCATTTCCCCAGGCAGAATAGAATGGACAAGGAATAGGATTGACATTTCTCTGTTTCCAGTGGCCTGTTTGCTGTATTTTGGTTCCATTTATTATAATCATAAGTTTCTGTGAAACTGTATAGTTATACATAGAGAGTGAATATGTGTGTTTGTTTCCAAAGAGAAACTGGGTACATGTAGTGTGCCATGTGCTATGCAGAGACTTTCTCTGGTAATTTTCTCCACAGATAATAATTACCAAATGATTTAGTTACAACAATTTCTAATAGTCTTTATAATTTCATTGTTCACAGGTTCTTAACTGTTGCACTATACACTACAGCATAGTGAAATTTATTCCTAAAAGTGACTCCAGTTTCCCTGTGGTTACCGCTGTCTTCAAAAGCAAAGACTTAAAATTGTTCTAAAACATCAGCAGTAAATATTCTGCTATTGAACTCAGCACACTGTGATTAAAGAGATTAGTATCATTGAGTACAATAGTCATTTCTCTTAAAGTTTGAGTTTCACAAAAAATATTGAGAAGCCCTTGATCTCTCTCACCAAGTGATATAGCCTGTGGGAATTAACAGAGCTAACTTTGTATGCTGAAAATTGGGAATATGGTGTATTACTTCAGACTGAAATTAATCTAGGGTTTGTGGTTTGATAGTTTTTAAAATTTGGGTATAGCTTATTGCAACACTGCCTGTAAACTCTGTTAAAGTCTTGTGGTCTCAACCTTACCTCCCGAGATGCTGTGTCTGGCAGTTTGCCTGGGTTGCCTACAGAGTGACAAAACAGAAATATTATGTGCAAGAAAATACAGAGGCAATGTCTACTATGTCACCCAAAGGTTTAATTAATTGTGGAAAATGTAACCCGAAATAATATTTTTTTGCTGCACTGACTTTCCCACGAAGATCCTTTTATACTGAGACTAAACTTATTTTGCACTCTAGTGAGGTATAATGGCTTGCCATTTCTTTTTGCTTACCATTTCTACAGGGTATCCTGCCTGAGTGAATCATGTGGAAGCTTATCAACCAGTGTGTGCCCCTTCAGAAGATTACCTCCATGAATATTTAAGGAAATTATTCTGTAGAGATCCATCACATTGTTACTGTTTTAAATATTCCTTTGTAAATAAACTCATGGGCCCCAGAGGAAGAAAGCATGCTCAATTACCTTTTGGAGTGTATTTTTACTAAATGCCAGGGTGAAGAAAATGATGGCCAAGAACGGGCAAGGATATTATTATAAACTGGTCTCAGTAGAATTTAATATGATATTTAGCAGGTTAAGCACTTATGCTTGCATTCTGCATTTGAGCACTTAAATTTCAGTACAGTGCATATTCTTTACACATATTACCTTCCCTCCCTAATGGTGATACAAACTACAGTTTTGGGTTTGGGGCTTTGGTGTATTTTTCATTTTTCTCCTATAATGTTCTGTTCTGACAGTTCTGGTGCACAGTGATTCACGAAGTTTTCTTATCCAATTCTCAGCTATCCATAGATATAACACGTTTAGTCTTCTCCATCATTCTTTGCTCAGTCCCATTGAAGCCCTGTCACTGCAACGTTTTACTTTCTTCTATCAAGGCAGGCATGAAATTTCCAGTGGAGCGGATGCGAATGCTAAGGCAGCTGCATGGGTCAGTAGGCAGATGGAAGGGGGGAGGGTTTGGGAAAGCTAAACAGTTTGCATCCTTCTCTAAAAGACAGCAAACCACAGGGCAGGGATCTGCAATCTGATGATTTGACAGTGCAATGCCCTTTAGTTGTTTGACTGGATTTACAAGTTCTGTTTAGCTGACATATTTTGGCTAATACCCTTCCCTAGCTGTTCTCCTTTTGACTATCAGAAGTTCTGTTTAAAAATTTAAGCAAGCTCTTGTTGTACAGCAAAATAAACAGATTTCTCTTACAGATAGGAGACGATCTCGAAGATTTTGTTTTTTTCTATGAATACCCCAAAGGATACAAAATATTGACCTAAACAAATACAGTTTACTGAGAGTGCCAGTAAACAATCTGGAAAATAATTCAGAGGATGCAGCTTTATTTTGTTTGGAAAATACTCTTCCAAGCTTACAGCACACGGTCCAATATATTTTTGCCCTCTGTGTATTTTTGTAATTAGTCACTCTCCTGACTAGAAATAAAATAATTAACTTTTAAATATACCAAATTAAATAAAACCATAGCTAAGTAAGAAAAGTGTGGAAAAACAAAGGAATTTGCAGTAAGTGACTTTTTTGTGATTAATATTTTTGAGTTTCTGAGGTAATTGTTAGTAAATATTTGAGTTTCCAAGATGACATGATTTTAAACATACTGTGTGTAAAATCCATGTAAGAATCAACAGGTAACTATTTTAAAACAATAGAATCAATGGTCCTGGAACAGAGATGGGCAGACATACCTGTAGTGCTAATTACTATAATCAAGGGAAAGAAAAAAAAGTTTTGTTAGGATCTCATGTTGACTGTTCACTGAATGATGCATTGAAATAATGTGCAAACTAAATTCTGTTTCACTTGCCCAAAGTCTCCACTTGAAGCATTTGAGAATGAAACAGTAGTAGTGTGTGTATCACCAGAAGTGGCCAGGGATTAAGTACTGAAAACACAGACTGTCCATGCCCTTCTCTCCCAGTTTCCACTGTAAATCTCAGGTATCTGATGCTGTCTGTGAGAATGTGGCTGTGAATATCTCAAACTACAAAGCACTGAACAGCAGGAAGTGTGTGGGATGAACCACAGATGGAGAGGATGAAACCAAGAACGTTGGCTGTCAAAAGGAAAGCAAACAGCAACTTCATTACATTTTGGGTGTCCTACATTCCAGCTCAGCCCATCTAAATGTTTCACCAAGTATGCCTGCATTAGCATAGGAGTGAGGTTTTGAAGTTCATCTCCTGACTGTCCTACCTTCTGTGCATTGGTTTGCATCACAGAGCAGCCTGATGGCATGCAAATGAGATTCCATTCAGGTTAAAGTAAGCCAGAAACCATGCTCCAGGAATATCTCTGTTTGCTCCAAGCATTAATGTGTATGAGACTTCAAATTACAGTTATTCTGAACTAAAATTTCCCTATGCACGTCATAAATGTATTTCAGGTCCTTAAACAGCAATTTTTAATTTTTTTTTTCTCAACAGACCCATTCCTATTTGGTCAGACATTGTCATTGAACCTTGGATTGTATTTCAGCAGCAGAGGAAGGACAAGTTGACTTAGTCTCATGTCTAATTTCTATGAATATATGAAGCATTCCCTGAATTCACACAAAGCTTAGTGCAATAGAGAGGCTTCAAGGATTTAGATTTTGACAGGAGTTACTGAGGTTAAAGATGAGATAGAAACTGAGAGGGTTTGCTTGCCAAAACTTTCTAGGTATCCTCTTTTTTCCTCTACTGCTGAATTTGAATTATCCTTAAGATAATGCTAGCTGAAACACTGATGAAATGTGCTAAATATGCACAGTGTAAAACACCACTTCTGCTAGACCTGTCTGGCTTGTGTAATCCCAAACTCTCAGCAGTGCAACTGTGCACAACAGAAGCTGGTCATAATTGATGCCTGAAATCCCCCCTAACCACGCTGCTGCCCCTGGAGCTCCACACCAACTGCACGTGCAATTTCAGAATCCGAGTCCAGCCTGCACAGAGCCACTGGCACAAGGAGCTGCTGGGATTGCTCTGCTTCCAGGCCTCCTGAAAAGGCATTTGAACTGCAGTTTTGTAAATATGTTTCAGGGTTTCCTCTGTGGGTGTGGGGGTACATGTGTTCACTGCTGCATATTTCAGTGATTAATAAACCAGTGATTAATAAATGAACTGATAAGACAAGGTCGAACCGTAGGGGGGAAGAATTGTATGTTACTACACATAGGAAATCACAGGCAGCAGTGTGAATGAGGAAGGCTACTACAGCTGTAAAAAGCAAACTATGTGTATGTGTAGATTTCTATCACAGGAGAATACTGCTGCTCTGGTGTAGTCATTTGGGCCATTGGACCAGGAGAAATTTATCAAACTTAAGAAGCCTGATTGATGAAACATGGTAGACATGCTAATTCCCTAACTGAAACCAACTTTAACCCTTTACATCTTTATAATGTGTTCTTTACTAGTCACTAAAGAGCTTAAATGATGTCTCAGCAGCTGCCACTCTGCAGCACAGGTACACAATGACTAACAAAAATGTTGATATTGACAAAATGACTTAGTGATAAAAATATTTTTTACCTGTGTCCAAAAATATTCCCTATCTATGTCTCTAATCCCTGCCTACACATATTTATCTAGAATCCATTCATACATTCTTTTTATGATATCATACTGAACAAAGTTCCTTTTCAGCTGTGAATGCAAGATAAAATTGATGTAAAACTTCCAAATTCACTGTACGATTTAGAGGAGCTGTCTGATCAAATGACA
Organism: Petroica traversi; assembly: GCA_025920805.1. Lineage (NCBI taxonomy): Eukaryota > Metazoa > Chordata > Aves > Passeriformes > Petroicidae > Petroica > Petroica traversi. The sequence goes on from JAHLSL010000040.1 coordinate 7,170,204, forward strand.
GATTAAAACTGAAATCAAAACCCAATTACTAGGCCTTCATTTTCCATTAAATATATACTGTTGTTGTCAGATATCCCATTTAGAAAATAAGTCAAGGACACAAGCTGTTTTTTTCTCAGTATAATTACTGTTATGATATCAGTTCTCAAACAGATTTGGTCACAAGAAAACTTACAAGTAATGAAACTGTTTTCATCCTTCGTTCAGCAGCTCTGAGTACAATGTACTCTAAATGCACAAATTCTGAACTTCTTTGGGCAATGGTTTTACTAAGGGCGTAGGAACTAATTGTCCTAACCTGTCATCTTCCTCCGCTGTACGTCGCAGCACTCAGGAGAAATAAATAAGAATCAAAGTATTGTAGGTCTAGAAAAGAAATCTGCAATATGTGTCTTTTAAAAACTCATTCTGTTATTTAGTAATATGCCTGCAACTGTAAGTGCTCATCATCTCGGTTACAATGAAAAGTAAATTGAGGAATAAAAAATTAGGGTAGTTTGGCCATGATTATAAAATTTTGCTTGGTTAGACAAGAAAATAACAAGGGTTATTATCATGCACTATTGCACACAAAAAAATCACTGTATCCAAGCTATCATTTTATTAATAAATTAAAACCCTGGCTAAATTACCCCAGCTATGACATTTTAAAGAATACAATGCTATATAACCACATACATTTGGTATTTTATAGTTAGCATCATTAAGTACAAGTCAGCTGTTCAATATTTCATCAGAAAAGATATGGGTGGAAAATGCTGACAATTCACCTAAGTACTTAATAATAAAATGCTGTTAATTACTTTTACTCACATTGCTACATGTTATAACAACAGTAAGTAAACCATCTGCTGATGACACAGAGAAAGAACTTGAAAATATATTAATTAAAAGGTTTCTGATTACACAAGCTTAGAGTCTTTAGCTGCAAGTTCATGCATTTTCAATAAGGGCCAATTTTTGGATGGGTTCTTGCTCAGAACATCTTGACATTAGACCCTTCCTAGTGGAAGGAAGGGAACTGAAGATGATATTACTTGCATACACAGAAATGGTAACAGGACAGAGAAGCAGAAAGCTTTTTATATGATTATGGATTGAATCCTATGGATTGTTCTAGCACATTAGAGGAGTGGCCTGTGTATCAATATAACTCATGCACTAAGCTCTAAATTAACTACAGGTAGTGAGAAGCACAGGTGTTCTGGGCTTGTCAGGGTCAGTGAGATTTTATATACTCTAGAAATTATGTTTTCTGGTTGCTGATTGTGGGTTTCTTTGTAACGCCATGGTCTGTGTTTAAGTGGTGGGCTTTAATAGTTTAAGTGTTCGATGTCATCAAATTTATCATGGGGAACAGAAAGATTTCCATCCTCACTGGAACTTTATCTTAGTGACTTAAAAAAAAAATTGGTGAAAGAGGACTTGTGACAACATCAAAGTGTCTTTGAATAAATCTGAATGAGAGTGTAAATCCTTCCCCAGGGACTTTCTTACTTGCATAGATGAAAAAGAATGATGGGGTGATCAAGGGGAATTTTTGAGTAGAGGTTCATGTGTGAATGTGACCACAGTGTCGGAAAGCAAATTTCTGGGGTTTGCGTCTTTCCCCACAATGACACCAGAAATTAAATTGTCATTCAGCTCCAGTTAAAGTTGACAATAATATTTGCATTCAATAGAGAGGTCAGAGAAGTTATTAATCTCCTATTCTATGGAGAACATCTGTTTAGTGAGACAGGAAGGTGTTCTTGCTGACAAACAGAAGCAGCATTTTAGTACCAAAAGTACAAGCCAAAGAGGCCAACCCCAAGTTGCAGCTACAAGAGAAAAAAAAAATATTCTTTTCATGTCTCAGGCTGCAGAACATAAACTTCCCAGAACAGTACCCAGTCAGAGGTCACTTGACACCCAATATTTCAACTTTCTAGTCATTTACTTAGTATTTTAATTTTCAGGCTTTGTTGTTGTTAATAGAAATGTTTTTTTGTTATATATAGTATATTCGTTATATATATGGTATAATTGTTTCTTAGTAAATTAAGCAGCTAAACCTAAGATTTCAGATATCCCATACCTTTAAATCTTCCATAACAAATTTTTAATGACCAGAAATACGATTTCAAATAAGATTTATTGATTGACCCCTATAAATAATATTAGAATTTTGCAAGATATTCTATTTATTTATTTAGAAATATATAGTTTTATCTGATCTTTGAATGTTATACTAATTTAGGCTCTGCTGGAAGAAGGACAGGAGGGAAGAAAACTGTCTTAAGGAATTTCAGTGTGCTGCTCAATGTCTAAATGCTAAGAGAAGCTTTGATAACATGGAATGCCAAATCACTCACTGGGAGTCAGGTACTTCAATGCCACAATCTGTAAATAAATAAATAAATCAGGTTAATTTTTTTTCTTCTTTTTTAGAAGAAGCTTACAGGAATTGCATACACTTGAATATACAGGCTGCCATATCTGCTTATGGGAGGTAGGCAGAATTTAGATGCTTCAAACAGTTCATCCTGGAAGGAGATCAACCCTCTGCTCGTGTTTGTTATCACAGACATAGTTTAGAAAAGGGCTGACAGTTCTGTGCCTGAGAGGTACCTTTGGTTACACACACAAACCAGAGCTTTGCTGGAGGAATTTGGGGGCAGTTCGAATATCAGTGGTGGGATCCTCCCTTTCCTGTTGCCCATGTGTGAATGCTTTTCACAACCTGAGTGTACTCTGCTCATCTTTTCTTTGAAAAAGAAATTACACAAGCAGTTCTTTTCCTGACAGATCTTCAGCCCTGATGTCTTCTTTTTCCTACACTCAGACAGGAATCCCCTCTTTCCCTTTGGTGCAAGCCCTTATCAGTGCAAACCCTCTCCTGATGAGTGTTGACATATAAACCTGTGCTAATAATGTTGCCCCATGTTGCCTGTCCTCAAGCCTCAAATAAAATGTATCCTTTTCCCTCCTCCATCCTGGTTTTTGGAGGCTTATTTTTTGGACAACATTAAGGAAACTGGTGACTCACTGAAGTTGTGTTTATTCCCATAAAAACTCAGCCATGTAGGTTATGCCAAAATCTCGGTTAAGATAAATTCTTATGGTTTTATGTTAAATTCTTAGAGTAAAACTAGATTGCCTGTAATCTTCAAATTAAACTGCCTTATCTTCACTAGGTTTCTACCATTGGATGGTTTAATGTAATTTTTTTTCCTAATTTAGCAGAGGAAGCATTTGTAAGGAAATAAGTGTGTGGCCTCATGTTTCTCTAGTTTGAAGAAGCTAGTCCAGTGGAAAACCTGCACTTTTCTCCACATATACTCAAGGTAAAGCACAAGGGATTTTCTTGGGACCAAACAGTGAACTGGAGCTTGTCATCAGAAGAAACTGTCTGGGTGGTTTTCCTGTATTTTTCATCCTGCTACTAAGTATCCTAATTTAATTGGAAGGCACTTAAAAAATTGAGTTGTATTTTTGCAGTGCAGGGTTTGTCAGCACAGTTGCAGATTATAACAGCCCCACTGTGTTGCTTGATAAATCATTTTCTGCTAAGATTCAGAATAAACTGATTTAAAACCTGTCTCAGTCAAAAAGCATGACAACTTTGCATCTGTGGATTTCAGTACAGATGAAAGGCTTATAAATATAAATCGGGGTTTTTTTCTGATCTTCCAAGTAATATATTCAAAAAATGCACAAAAATTGAATCCTATCATAAAAGCAAACTGATCTTTAAAAAAATTTAAACACCTACTCAGAGCAGAAATATTTCTCTCCAGATTCGATGATGTTATTTGCTATTCTTGCTTGAGCTAGTTGCAAGAAAACTGTCCCTCGTAACAGTCCTTTATTATTTATACAAAATCAGGAAGGAAATCATCATACTCCAGTATCATTGCAATAGGAATTTATATTACCTAGTTATAGATAAACTTTTTTCAGTACATTAGAATAGAGAAACACCTACCCATGTGTTTGAATGATTATTTAAAATACTATATAACTCCAAGGTTTGGAGGAAAATGCATATAGGTTTTCCTTTTCCATTTTCTAAGTCTCATTGCCTCCTCATTCTTTCATTTTAAAAATCAGTTTATTCATAAAAGTTGCAAAAAGATTTTAAAGAAAGTTTGGTTAACTTGTGCAAAGTTAATAGAATTGTGTGTGTTTGTGTTTGTGTACAAATTTCATGCTCCTTATAGGATTTATTGAAAAATTCAGAGCTGCTAATTCCCATGGAAGTTTCAGACAATAACCACTTGACATTTTAGTTGTTTTCTTAATTCATTCTGGTCATGGGACCACAGAGTCATTACAAAATATGATAGCATCAATATATTGTTTTGTTCAAGTAGTTCCATTTTAGAATATATATAAAAATTTCCATGTGCATCAGCTAAAACTGAATAAGCTATATGAGAAAATTCTGTTTACTGAAATTTCAACAAAAGCTGAAATTAATAAAAGTACCCCCAGGCAGATAGGTTGTTCTGCAATTTCTTGTCTTTGGGTTTTTCAAAATATTAAAAGTAATTATTTTAGATTTTCCTTCCTTCTGTCTGTTTGTGCTATAAATACGCATCAATACAGTATTTTTTTGGTTTATGTTATATTTATTTTCAGTGGGTGAAAGAAAGAATCTGGCTTTTTTTATACTGTATATTGCAATTTTTTCTCATCCTTTCTTGAGTGTTCCTTTTTTTTTTTTAATTCCAAAGATCAACAGGAATTTTCTCTTTACATTTCTAGATGTTTTAGCAGTCAGATAATCTCTTATCTCCAGTTGACCAAGCCAGACAGTTTTCAGTAGAAAATAAAAAACAAAATCAAAAAGCTATTTGATATGCACATATCAGAATTTTCTTTAAGCAAGATAATCAAAGGAGGGTCTGTGATATTGACATTGTTGTAACAAATGCTGTGGACATAATTCTTTCAGTTTGGCAGTGGAACTACTGAAGTCAATGAAGACATAAGAAAATAATGAAGCATTAGTTATATTTTCCCTTCTAATTTAAAAATAATGTAAACTACATCATTGTTTCATTTTCAGTATGATGGGGTTTGAGCAATCAAACCAAATTTTATTATTTACAGAACTGTCCAAATTTGTTGAAGATTTTCCCTGCTGGCTCTGACCTATTGTAAAAGGCGAGATGGTTTGAGGATTCCCCTGCCCCATTCCACCTGTGTGAACTAAGGCAGGATTGGCTGGAATTGCTGCCAAGGGTGCGGAACAGCCAGCATTGACTAAGGGGTCACACTCACCCCCCCCAAGGCAGCACAGGGATTTACACCACTGTGAAGTCACTGCTACAACAAATATCAGAAACATCAAAATCAAGGTAAATTTCTTTTGAATAGGATAAACTTCTGCAGATTTGCACAAAAATTTCCTCTCTTCTGGATCTCATCCATGGTTTTTTTTTTGTTAGTCTCAAATGCAAGTCTGTGTTAACCACAGAAATCATTTTCTGATGAAGGACATAAAGTAGGGCAGGCACTCTGATAACCCTGAGCCAGACTGAAAAGATTATCCACCACTGAATCAGTATCCTGAAAAAAAGCAGTTCTGGTTCCATCAATGAGAAGATAACTCTGAAACTTTGGTGTCTGATGTGACTGTGGCCTTGTAATGCTGTACATTGCACTCCTGATTGCCAATCTGTGGTGACACAAAAACTGCTAATTGAATCCAGGTACTGCAGGGTCATTTAAATCCCCATTTCTCAGCCTCAAAGTCGACTTTAAACTCTGTTTTTGTTTTGTTTCCTTTTCAAACTGTTCAAAACCATATGAGGACTGTGCTGCAGCTCAGCAGAGTGCAGTTTTGTAGCACAAAGATCAGCATGTGTCATATGCGCTCAAGGGTGGTATGATGGCATTTGGAAGCACCTGAAATAGTAGAATTTGATCAGACAGTTTTTAAGGGTTATGTGTGGTGGAATGACCCAAACCTGGAATAGTTGCATTGTCTTCTTCATTTAGCAGCTTCTAGGGTGAGGAATCTTGGATAGATGTTTGGATTTTGTTGACATGTAGACAAAAAACAAAAGATATGCAATCCATATACATAAACAACTAACAATTGGTATGGGTGATGCCAGATTGAGACCTGGGAAGAACTAGACATCAACTTCAGAACAGCTGTGGGTCAGCTTGTCCCTCTCAGTGTTCCTACATTCTTTATTTCAGATGATTTTCAGTTGTCAACTATTCTCTTATGCTTTCTGCACCAGCCGCTTAAGCAACATGAATTTCCAAAGCCTGTTGGCCATGTGGAAGTGTAAAACTGCATAAATCTCATTAGTGTTCTTGAAAAGCTTGGCTTTCTTAGTCAGCCTTTCTCTCCTCCTCACAATATGGTAAAGAATTAAGACTCATCTCTTCCTTTTTCACTTGAATTGTTTGTGGGAGGGCCTCGTCTGAGAGGTGCAGTTTGGCACTTGTACATTTCCTATTGTGATGCAAGGAAATTTAGCTTCATTTTGTTCAGCAGCCTATTCTGCCCAAATTCCAGTGAGCTGGATATTGAGGAGCTTGTCATCTACTCTTCTTCAGTCTAGATAGATGTGAGGCTTGTGTGGAAGCTTGCAAAGTTGCAGGAAAATCTGGCAGGACTAGGGTAGGCAGTTTCAGAGTTTGCCTTTCACTTTATTTGCTTTGTATTATTGAAACATTCAGTCACAGAATAAAAAAAACTCCTCCTGTCTAATTGAGATTTGGATACACCATGCTTATTTCTGTATCTTTCCTCTCCAAGTATGATATAAATATAAATATTTAAGGAGATGCTTTATCTTTTATAAGGGAATGGTCCTTACTTTTCATCAGGATACACACCATATAACCTGACTTCCAAATTCTAGCAATAGTGGCTGCATCTGGAGTGTAATATCACTACATTCCATCTAACAGAACAGTCTATAGCCTTTTGATCTAGGCAATTCTAGTAATATTATTGAAGTAAAAGCTCTGTGGCAGGGAGAAATTTTATTGTGCTGTTAAGAATTTTTTTTTCCCAAAAACATGGTCACTTGGAAAAGTATCAGAGATTTTAGTCTGCCCTAACAGTAAGCTTTTCACTAAATTCAGCCTGATCACAAGAGATGATTTTAGGTGGCATTTCATGTTTTCATGGGTTGTAAAAGATCATTAGAAGCTAATATGCTTTAGGAATAATAATTTGTATGCCAGTTTTTTAGTGTGTTTGGGTTTTAAAGTTTTTCACCATTTTTCAGGATTTTACTGGTACCAATTCTGCTGCCAGTTTTCTACTGAGAGACCTTGTCAGAAGAGAATATTTCAAAAGAAACAGATAAGAGTCCTTGAGATTTAAAACCCAGCCATTGGAAAGGTTTTTCTTAGTCATGCTGTTTTTCAGACTTTTAAAGAGGATTAAGCCATTTTTATGAATGAGATTCAGTAGGTGGAAAGAGGAGCAGAAACTTTGCATTGTAAGACCTAAGAATGAATCTGTGTCATTTACCAAACTCAGGTACTGATAAGATATTTTACCTCTGCTCCTTGCAGAGGAAAGATAGTTCCATAGGTCCTTTTCCCATCCTGAATTCAGCCTTCAATTTCAACAGATTTTAGTCCTCTCTTGGGGAAAAGTATAGATAAATTAGTATTTGTCATCTGTATATCTTATGCATTTATGTATGCACAAGTCATTGTTAAGTTTAATTGAAAAATTAAGGTAGTCTGTTCTTATGACTTTTCCAAGTAAAATGGAAAACTTCTGATTGTAATTAAAACTTTGAAATATATCTTAAACTTTCCTTTTAAATGAAAGTCGGTCTGTAGGCAGAGCTAAAAGGTTTCTCAGATATTTTCTGCCATTAAACAAACAAAAAAAAATCAACAATCAACAGCATAAGTATTTTAATGCAGTTTTTACAGAACATGTGAAAGGCTAAAAAGCCTGATGACAGTGAATAATTATGGATGCTGATAGAACCAGGGATCTAAAGATAAATGAGATAACCAAGAGAACTCATAGACATCAAAAATGTATATCAGACCTTTTTAGAATTCTTAGTAGAAATCAATAATGCTGAAAAAAAGAAATGTAAGTTGCTTTACTATTTTCTTGTGAAGCATTGACCCTCACAAGCTCAATTTTCTATAAGTGAAATTTGGAGAGACTGTAGAACATTATTGAAGGAAATCATTGGAAAGACAGTATGATAGTGATGCCAGACTGATTTTTGTCTTTTCTTTATATACCTTTTACACAGTTCTCTGTATCCCCAAGTATCAGTATGCATACTTGTAACCCTTCACTTAGTTTAGTGCTTAGTGTTTTGCAAGTGTTCTGCAGGCCCTGAGACTGAACAGCCCAGAACTGCAGAGCCAGGGAGACCAAACATTCCTACTATCTCAGGAAGCCAATGTCTCCTAGCAGGACAGATTCTGTAAACTAGAGCTTAGCCCACCCCGGCCCCATTATTGGGCTCCCTTGTTAGATCTGCTGATGTGTAAAGTCTATAACTGGTGTGTGTGATTGACGGTGGGTGTGCATTTTGCCACGCTGTCACCTGGGTGAAGTGGATGCATCAAACAGGATCCTGATTAAAATACTGAGGTAAAGACCCCAACCCCTCCAACCGTGTCTAGCTTCATTTTCATAACACCAGGAAAAAGGCATCAGTTTTATGCCTGAAGTATTTAAGTAGGAACATTTTAGCCTTTGAACCTGTAAATGTATCTCACAAGAAAGACAAAGAGACACTTTTTACCAAAGTCTATAGTGATGGAACAAAGAGCAATGTTTTAAGGTGAAAGACAGTAGACATTCATGGGACTTGAGGAAATTCTTTAGCATGAGGGTGGTGAGATGCTGGCCCAGGTTGTTCAGAGAAGTTGTGGATGTTCCATCATTTCAGGTGTGATGGATGGATGGATGGAGCTTTGAGTCATCTGGTCTAATGGAAGGTGTCCCTGCTCTGACAAGGGGTTGGACTAGATGAGCTCAGAAGGTGTCTTCCAACCCAAACCATTCCATGATTTTAATTCATTCTGCATAATTACTTATATTTAAGATGCATGGTTAAATCAACATGATTTCAAATTAACACAGATGTTCATAAACCATGAGGAAAGACAGCTGGACTTTTCAGTGAATGCCATTTCCAGGACTCTGCTCTTCCTCCTACTGTCTTGTTAACAGAATCTTTTTCTCTGATGCTTAACAGATCCTGTCTGTGATCTGTAGCTCTGCTCTGAGTCTGCTCCCAGCATCCCACCTAGGCCAGCATACCTGGCTGTCTGTCTTACCTCTAATTTTCTACCAGGGAAGATATTACATGGTATGCTCAGTTGTGCTTCATTAGTTCTCAAACTTGACATAATACAGACCTCAGCCCTGCTAAGGATTTTATTCAACGTATGTGCCAGTTTTTAACCAGTTTTACTCAGGTCAGACACCTGAAGTGATTATTGCCCTGCTGTTTTGGTAAACATTTTCAGTATGTTATAAACTGGGTGGACACATTAGGCATTATTGTTGCTCAGACTCCCCATTACAGTTAACAAATAACCTTAATAGTGGGATGACAAAACAGGGACAGTAAGAGAATTCTAAAAGTGGGAAAAGATATGAAGATGGAAGCTACTTTGGTGACATTTCTACTACACTTCAGTTTGGCAATCAATTTGCATGGTAACAGATTGTCATTTCCTTTATTTCTGTGGTAGGAATCAAAGAGAGGCTTTTGTCTCCCTGAAATACAATTCCTACCTTGGCTTTACACAGTTGTACTTGACTGCCTGATTGATAGAACACTATATTTTCTTCTGAGTTTTCAGTGATGGTCTTAACCACTTCCTGTTCTTCTGTCTAGAATTTGCCCCACAACTATTTCCCCTTCCAACATGCCCCTTCCACACAAGTGATTTTAGGTACATAGGTAAGATCATGCTACTCTCAGGGGTGCAAAACATAAACCAGCCAACCAATTGTTACTTCTTTTTCCCAGGCCCTGGACTCCATTTATTCACTGTATTTGTCTTAAAGTGAGTACAACACTTTCTTGCCAGGTGCAAAAGCAGCAAAACCTTGATCTAAGTTATTGCATCTGAAATAAATATGACTTATTTTTGCTCCCTGTTTCTTTCTGCTTCTATCCCACATCTCCGTTTACTAATTTATCTATTTCTGTTTTCAATTCACCTTTTTAAGTAATTTTCTTGATGCACTTGGTCCCCTTTGGGAGACAAATTCTTGCTACCATCAGTTCTTAATTTTGTAAGAATGTGTTTTCCTTAATTTTTGTTTCTGCTTTTTAATTGTTTTCAATTAAGAAAAATGTGGATTAAATCTGTTTATTTAATCTTTTTCAAAACTCAAAACCTTTAATTGCAATACTAATTCCCACTTGGATCTTGTAATTTCTCAGAGTCTGCCACAGCAGTGCTTGGATAGGAACAAATGTTGCTATTAGGAAGCCTCAACTTGAATGTTTTCAGAGGGGGTTGGTAAAAAACATTTCACAGCTGGGAATGAACCTTTGACTCAAGACTTAAAACTTAAATTAACCTAATTAAACCACTGAAGTTTAGACAAAGTATCTTGCTCTTTGGAGATGTCTCAGGAGAACAGATTTTTCTCAGGAGATTCCCAGTACTTTCAGAAGTGTAAGATATACATTCCTCATCTCTCAACTTGCTGCTGCACAAAGAGCGCTCCTGAAAGAGAAGGAGGGGGAAAATGAGTTGCAAAGTGTCTTGAGACAAAGTTGGCCTGAATTTTGCCTGAAAATATGTGCTGATTTTCATATAATCATCATTGTTGTCTGGCAATTATCCATGACTATAACGATATCATTTAAATGTTCAGCCACATGTTCAGTGGTTTTCTGTAGAGACTGCTGGTTGTTTTTCTTCTTGGAAGAGCAGACTTGCCTCATTCTTCATGGAGCCCACAGGATTTGTTTTACTCAGAACAGAATTCAAGCAAACATTGGTTAATTTTTTTAAGTTCCTATTGCCTTGCTCTTTTGGTAGTCATGATTATTACTGTGTTTTATTATGCCGATATAAAACGTAGATTATGCATTTTTATTATAATTTGTAGTTTTCTAATAATAAAAGCACCTAAGGTTTTTTTCTTGTGTTTCCTTGAGTTTGTTTGTAGATTTGTTTCTTCTGGGAAAAAGGGAAAATTTTAAAATTTTATCCATTTTTCTATGAAAGGCTATATCCTGCCATGTATAACTTAATTTGCAAATAATTCCATTGACATCAACACAACTTGAGTTTTTCTTGAATTGATTTCATAAGTATTCCTCCTGCAGTCACTTATGGTCATGACTTACGAGCTATTCAAAATAAATTGCTTTTTTAATGTTTAACATTATGATAATGGTGGTTACCGGAGTGTGAACAAACAATTGACCATTAAATTCTGTCTTAATATGTGATCAGGTTGTTTCAGAATAGGACACTGTGGCTAGATTTCAGTGATTCTCTTGATCAGCTCCTCTGAGGAAATTGTCAGTTCTAACTGGTAAACTGATAAACTAAACTGGTAAACTGATAAACTAACCTGGTAAACTAGTGCAGTTCTTCTAGCAGAGGAAATATCTTGAAGTAGTAGCTTTTGTTCAAAGCAACCATTTTTGTTTGACAATTTTGACAAAAACAATTTTGGTTTTGCCCAAATCTGCCTTTCAGATCTGGGATTTCTAACTGAGATTTTAGATGTTTTAAATAATTTTCTAGGCATTAAAATCAATAGCTAAAGCAGTACTTCCTTTCGCTTTTGTATTGTTGAATTAGGCTTGCCAAATTTATATTCTAGCTTGAATGGAAAATATATCAATATTATTTCAAAAAACAGTATAAAAATTCCTCTCTGGTATCAGACAATTCAGTCTCTGGTCTTTTGTTGCAAATCCACCCTTTATTTTTTTAGTCACAAACTTTAAATTAGTCTTGTTACACAACGCTTTGTCTACCATGAGCTTGCAAGCTGTCTCTGATGCTGACTACATTATTCACAATTGCCATTTCTTTCCATTTCCAAATTCCTTTTTCTGTTAAATGAGCAATAAAAGCTAATGCCAGACACTTATCTTTTACACCTGCGTAGTATGTTACCTAAAGGTGTAAATGGAATCAACTTCAATTTCTACTTTCTTCTTTTTTCTTCTTTTTGGTCAGCTTTCAATTTCTGCACAAAACCTCCCTGATTTTAAGTTGAATTCTGTAGATTTTGCACACTAATGCATAACATTACAAATTATGCTCAAGGATGGTGTAAGTAACAGTCATGTCCATATATTTCTTCTTTTCAGTTACAGCTGCAATAGCATTAGCAATTTCTAGTAATTGAGGGGTGAGGACTTGGGAGCTGGATGCGGATGGACACAACTGTCATTTCTTGGAATTGTGTTACATATTTATGTCCTAATACAATATTCAATTATCCAGCCCCTGATGTCCAGCATAACTGAGGCCATTACACAAGTATTTTCTGGTAATACATACAGGAGGTATCCCATTAAAGATGCCATTTACTCCATTAAAGGACTTAATGGCCTGATGAATCAATACTACTTGGGGCATTTGGACCACAGGATCTAGAACTTTGTGCTTCATTGTTTTCAAGATAAAGGATTAGATTTGAGTTCATTAAAAACAGCTGCTTCTAATGAGGGACTGGCTATAGAAACAAATATTTGTTTCTCTCTTCCCCTGCAAGTTTATGCTGTTAGACTTTGTTTATCCAAAGTAAAAGATTCCATTAGAAGTGTTACTTTAGTTTCTCCAATTACTTGAAATATAATTAGAGGTCTTCCTTTAACAAATGGAAACATTATTGTGTTTCCTGGAATAGGCAGTCCGAGCAGAGAGAGAGAATGGAAAGACAAAGCAACTGAAACACATCTCCTGGCTTGCACATCTTGTAATATTGTTAATTGTTGCATGAACTGGTTTTTTGTTGTTTTAAAGGGGAGAAACATTCCTAGCAAGCTTTGAGCAACTCTCTCAGGCATTTGGTGTGATTCTTAGGTCTGTCCTATGTGGGGCTAAGAGTTGGATTTTATGAATCTCCTAGGTCCCTTCCAGCTCAGGATATTCTATGATTCCAAACTTTTCCCAGCAGTGACATTTCAGTGCCAATAGTGGACCTTTAAGAGACTGACTGTCACATTTTTTGTGTTGTGCATTGGGTCACTGTTACACAGAGCTGAGCACCTGGTTCCAAGGCACTAAACTTGACGTTTACCTGACTCCTTGGCTCTGTGGAAGTCCAAAACCTCATATGCAGTATGTTTAAAATTATAAGCTGCATGTCAGTTGTCAGCTCAAATTGGTGATGTGTGCTCAGCTTTATCCTTTCCATAATCACCGCTTCTGTTCTTTTTCCATTTGAAATTTTTATATCATCTCCAGTTATAGTCAAAGTTTCTGACTTCTCATTCATCTTGGATTTGTCCCTCCATCTTTAACTGATAGACACCTCAAATACATATTTGAGCTATCCCAAAATTTTAGGAGTCAAAGCAACAAGAATGTGAGAAATTTCAGCATATATAGTGGGGAAAAGAGCTGTTTGACTCACAATTTCAGTGGTCCAGCAATTTAGGCAAATGTAAATGTATTTCAACCTCTCTGAACTGAAAACTGTCAGGGAAGACCACTTTCATTCAAACTGAGAATTCATCAGGACAGTGCAGTGAGTAGAACATTTGATGGTGTGAAGGTTGAAGTTTTGAGCAGAAAATAAGAGGGTTTTTGCAATATACTTATCCCTGACAGGAAGTTCCTCTTCCCAGCAGTGGTCCTAGTGTGCACCACAGTTATACAGTTTTAATATTAATGTGCAAAGAAGGAAGTTATGTAAGATGTCAAATTTGCATTTCTCCCCTGCTTTGAAATCTGCTTACCATTTCCCTTAGCATTATAACAGCACATAGTTTTGCTCCTATTTGCTACTTTCAAAGCAAGATTTTCATTTATTGATTTATTTTCATCCCTCTTCTCCGGTATATCCACTACCTTAAAAAAAAGCAGGCAAAACCCATCCATCCCTCATAGAAAAAAAAAAATATATGAACTCTACAGAATCCTTTAATTTTCACTTTGGTTTGCATTTTTCCTTCTTACAGATAATCTATAAAACCAGTGCTGGATCCCTTGTTGTTGAGCTATAAAATTGTTCATGACAGAGCAGTGCAAAATGTTTCATGGAACATATGAGGGTATAACCTACATCAGTCTCTCTGCCTGCTGAAAGTGTTTTCTTTCATCTGATTAACCAAAATAAAGTTGCTTAAACTTTCTGCCTTCTCTGTAAGAGGCAGAGATTTCTGATGTTTCTTTCCTTTTATCAAATGTCTGCAATGCAATTCTGCAGTTTATACAGAAATATTGGGCCTCATTAGTTAAGCTTATAACCTCAGCATGATTTTAAAGCTCATATTACTCACATGGCCACTTTTTAGAGTCTCAACTGCAGGGCAAAATGGACAATGGGTCCCATACTAGCTCCTGTTTCTGAAGGTTCAATAGCAAGTTTTTATGGTAAATAAAGACCAATTGTTCACAGCAAATCTCCACAGTAATTAGACATGATTCACACAGATGCAAAAGCTCTACATTTCAGTACTGTGAGGTTGAATCTCATTTACCTCATAGTCATTTTTAGATATTTATAGCCTTATCAAGAATGCTATGTTTTGGTGTGGTTTTCCTTTTTTTTTTTTTTTTTTTTTATTTTTTCTTCTGTTACTGCTAACTAGACTTAGAAAGGCTTTTTTATATTTGAAAGCTGAGGATCAAGGAAGATAATATACAGTAATTTAAAAAAAATAAAACACAAAAACCAACACATAAACAATATAAAGGTAAATGCCAGAGGTACCACTTCAATAGTATTTCCTAAGTCAGTTTATTCTAAAGCACAGGAACGCCCAGGCATAATGGTGATTACAGCCTTAATGAATTGGTTTGATTGCTTATTTGAGAAAGCTCCCTGTTTTACATTAAATTCTCCAAAACTATTTAAATATTGATTGAAATCTCTCAAATGGGTACATAGTAATCCCATTCTTTATTGTCTTCATTGGTTTCTAATGAAGTATTGTTTACAAAACCAAAAAGAGCAGTTTGAGCTCTATTTATTCCTTATATCTCTGCTAAATATGCACTCTTGGCTTGACTCTTTTTTGTTGCTGTCTCATGTTGCAAGTCAGTGTTTTAGGGATTGGGATTTAAAAGGAAATAGTATCCCATTGAAATTTCAGTGCCTCAGAACATATGTTCTGATATTTCTAACAGCCTTCAAACTGAAGAAGAAAACGTCCTTAAAGGAGGCACATCTCTTCAAAGTGATCATCCTGAAGCTACAGCTTGCCTCTGTTTTAGAGCAGGATGTTTATTTTATGTGTTTGTGGTCTCTTTGTTACCCATTTTGACCTCTGAAATGGTAATATATGAATAATTTACTATTGTATTTTTAGCTGTTACTACACCCACAAGACTTTTTATTATCAGCAATAGCGGAGGTATTAAAGAGATTTGTGGGCCTCAGAAGGCTCAAAGCACAGTAGGGATGAAATTACAAAATTATATTGTTATAAAATATATTTCTAAAACTGTGTACAAAGGCCCAGTGTTAATGAAAGTAATTGATAGCAAATACTGATTTCTTTTTACATCACCAACAAAGCATTTTTTCTGAGTAATAATGAGCCTCTTTTTAGTAACAATAGGAAAAAAATGAGTCTCATGAATCATTTATGTGGCCTCATTCATTGCTATTATTACTTCTGCCATCAAATATTTTCAGAATTCAGCCCCTTTTTCTCTCTGTCTTTACGCCTTGTGTAATGGCCTTTCTTGTGCTTTTCAGAAGGAAAATTGAACTTTCTTTTCCTTTAATGTACAGAAAAGTACCAGATCTTCCATTCTGATTCTGAATAAATGTTCCTGTTGCTGAGGCTTTTAGCTGTAGGAAGCCATAAAAGATGAATAATTGCTAAAGGAAAAACAAGATAGGAGAAGTAAAACCCAATGTGCAGAAGGAATCAATTTTCAAAAGGTCAACATCTTCAGCACAGGATTTGCCTAAACTGGACAATTCCACAATATTTTAGCTGTCAGTAATTCCACAATACTGAAACTACTCAGAAAGTGCACTGAAAGTGGCATGCCCATGTAGTCAGTTTAATTCCAAGTAACATTTCAGAATGCTTAAAGCAGGGCAATGAGTGTCAGTAGACCTTGATTATTTTGTACTTTGAGATCTTTCAACAAAATATCTTCTTCTACTCTAATTTGCCCCTCACATTCACTAATTTCCAACTCAATGTAGAACTGCTGTTCCCACATCCAGGTTTTATTTCTGGTTTATATTTTCTCAGTGCCATTTGAAATCTTTATTTTGTATATTTAGTTCTTCAAAAATCGTACACTCATAATCTAGAATCAGCTGAGATTGTTGGGTATTTTTAATTTATAAATACAGATGAGAATATTATGGAGCTAGAAAAGAGGCTTTTTTTAAAATGAGCCAAGCCATACTGAGCTCCAAAACATAGCAAGCTTTACAAAGATAATCTCTGTGTAATACTGATGCTAAAGTCAAGATTGGTTTAGTGTTAGTTCCATTTTCATGAAGTTACACAATGACAATTGCAACATTTAATATTTTTTTTTAAATGCGCATAAATTTAATTTGGAAAAAAATTGTATGTTCATTAAAAAACACATAGTATAATTTCCTCATGCCTCAACTTCTTTTAGAGAATTTTTATGACATTTTATAACATCCTTCTTATAGTTCTGAGGGTTTTTTTGGATGAGTGGCATTAAATTCCCATCAAGTGGCATGCTGACAGTAAAGTTTTTGCATAAAATTTGTAGCTTCAAGACTTTGATTCTACCTCTTCTCAAAAATAAAATGGGGCATCTTTCAGAAGAAATTAACTCCAGTGTTTATCTTTATGATAATTTTTGAGTTAAACAGCTATTTTAAACATTAAGAATTATTGCTTCTTCCTAATATAAGAAGACTGGTAGTAACATCATGCTTTTGTGTGCACAATATGACAATAAAGCTGGAAACTGTCTGCTCTAAGCAGAGTTACACAGTATCCTAAGATACACCCTGATTATAACTAAAGAATACTGATGACAGCTAATGTTAATCCATAGATCCCTTTAAATATATTAAGACAACACCTTTAACAGGCAATGAGAGAGCCAGACTGCTGCAGGCTGTTTCTTACCTGTGTGGGAATTAAACAGAGGGAGAAAAGGGGTCTGGGTGTGGGGAAAGATGGGGAACTGAATGCAGAGGCCCAGAACTAAAAGAAATTTTTGTTCAGATGCTGAGATCACACCTGCTGCTGTTCCTCTGCTCACTTCTTCCACTGGAAATACATTAAGCACGTTATTTTAATAACTGGAAACACTAAGTGGAAGCTGATTTCAGATATAACAGTGAACTCTTTATCTCAACATGTTTCTCTGCTTATTTTTCTTGGAAAATGTCATAAAATATGCAGTTTTAATCTGTGATCTATTACTGAAGTGTTTTTTCTACATAATGTATAGTATGTGGTAAATCACATGTTTTATAGAATAAGTATGATCTGAAATGGGCAAAAAATAATCAATGTGAATTAATGAAGGGAAACTATGTAAATCTAAAAAACTGTTGAAGTGATGCAATTACTATATTTAAAATATAATTTCAATAAATATATGTAGCATAGAAAACTAAAAATATAATTAACACACCTATTCATGTTTAAGGGAAAAAACCCCAGCATACAGAAAAGTCAAATCAGCTCACAATCTCACAATTTTCCAGTCCATTCCATTTAATTTTTTTTGTTTGTTTTCCTTTTTTTTTTATTCTTTCTTGGTCAGTTGTTTTTGGAGGTTGGAGACAATGTGTTAAGTTACTGGATTTTCATGTTCTGGAAAGCTGCCTTGCATCTCTATTCTAAAGTACGATTCCTGTTTCCAAGTAAGCAAGAAACAGAGAAAGAGATGACCTTTGCAGTTGCCATTTTGAAAAAAAAAAAAACCTCTTCAAAGGTTGTTAAGAGAGAAGCCAGAAACCTGGGGTGGTGAAACAGAAGAAAATGAAAACCTTTAGTGCTGCAGGGAGAAGTGTTTTGCCAAAAGATGGTGGCAGCACATGCTCTGCTGGATTTGTGTGGCTCTCTGGGCACAAGAAGCAGCAGAAGGTCATGCTGAGATTGCTTGTGATGCTGGATGACTCACTGGAGACAAGAAGAATGATTCCAAGGCAACAGATTCCAGCATTTTAATCTTCCCACCAGTCTCCCAGAGACTCCTGTTGCCTTCAGCACTGTGTGGAAACACTGGTTTCTCTGGGGTTCAGATTTCCTTCTCCAAAATAGGCCCTCCCAGCAACTCAGCAGTGAGATGTTAAGAATTTAGAGAACAAGATGTAAATTGCCTGGAAGAGATGTGCAAGAGAGATGAAATGACCGCAGCTGCCAGAGACAGAATGTGCCTGGACAGATGGGACACCCCTGACAGGCTGCAGCATCCCACACATGGCCCCTGATCAATATTCTTGGACAGGGAAACTATCCCAGGACTGGGTAGAAAAAAATCAGGGCTCTGGGAAAGGAAAACACTTCTTCAGGCAGGTATTCTCAAACTGCCAACACTTAAAATAGCAATCCTATAAACCTGAGCAAGGATGATCCCATTTTATTAAGGTCAGATGGAAAAGCAAAAGCCCCTATTAGGAATGATAAGAGACAGCCAAAGTGAATAGCACTGGAAAGATAACAGAAGCAAAAAGCCAATATTCCAGCCTCCTAGACTTCCCCAGCACAGACCAGGGCTGGACCTGACAGTAGTTAACTGCAGCTTTGTTGTATTTCTTCCTGAAAGTCTTTCTGCTGAAAGAAAACCCCAAAGCCCACACAACCCTCAGTGCTCTTACAGCTCTCCTAAAGTGCACAGTCAGGTCATCTTGAAGTGTTCACTTTCTCTGCCCTTTTAGAGCTGCTGCAAAGTGAGAGTCTACCATGTGTGAAGAACCTCAAGAATTAATTCCGGTTTCAATGGCCACCTGCCTAGGGATACTTGAAGCTGTTGTTATTCAAAATAGATGTTCTGTGCTGTGCTTGAGTCACCAAATTTAAATTTGCATTTCATTGATATGAGGTTTTGTTTTCTGTGGCTTTGAGATAGCTGGTATTCTTTCTCACAGGACAGAGGTCTCCAGAACAGAATAAGGGACATCTCCAGAGGGTTTTGAACTGAATAACATATTTCTCTTTGATGTAGAAGGAATTGATCCAGATAAGTTAAAAACCAAACTGGAGAGTATGAACATCTAATGATTCAAACTGGCATTGTTTTATCCATAAATGACAACATGAAAAGTAATAAAAAAACAAACACATCAAAAACAAACCCCAAAAACACAACCCACACACCATGAAAGGAATCTCAAAATGATTGTTAATTGCTGAGCCAACGAAACACCTACTTATGTGAGCATTTTCTGTTCCTAACAATGTTCCTAACACCTCCATCCAACACCTCATATAAACATTTGAGTATGTCCCTTCAAAATAAATCTGGTAACAACGAAAGGCTATTGATTCACAGTTGTGAAAAATGTATAAATAAAGATGTCTTACAGGTAAAAGAGACATCTGTTCACTCTGCAATAATAAAATCCTCTTTATGGACTACTCCCACAGCTTTTAAGCACAGATCAATAATGTTGGGATGAGACAGAAAGTTTAGGAGTTTGACAGGTGGGATTCAATATCTAGAGGTGGTACTCAGCCATGAGTTTCCAATACATAGAGGAATTGCAATGAGGTCTCTCCTCTTTGCAAGCCAAGTGCTTTCTTTACTCTTAACCCTACCTAAGAGCATGAGCTGGTTTCAGGTAAAGTTGTGATTGTGTTCAGATTTTGGGACATGAGTTTAGTCACAAGTAGTAATAGTTCCAGGAGAGGAATCTTAATCTGAACACTGCTGACAACTTCAGCACCCCAGTACTCTCCCTCCAGCTCTGCCCAGTAGGAGAATTCAGGACAGGGCCCTCTGCTTCCCTTCCAAGGAAGCTGAATCTGGACTGAAATAGTTTCTGTTACAGCCAAAGAAGGTAGGTTAAGAGCAAAGGTGCAATTGCAAGTATGACTAAGCGTGCAGATTTATGCTGAAGAAAGACCTCAGAAAAAGGGGGGTTGGGGCTTAGAAAGAATTAAGGAACAGCTGAGTGCTCCAAAAATACAGTGTTAACAATCTTTAGCAGCAGCAGTATCCGTGTGCCAGAAACTCAGCTTTCTGTTATAGGACCCAGTTGCTATAGAAACTTCCAACTGGGAGCTAAATAAAGTAATTTCTATGCTAGTGTTGGTGTCTGTAACTTCAGCACCTGATGCTAACCAAATTGTGCTCAATAAACAAATTTAAACTCTAAAAGCCTGCAATGAGTTCTCACTGTTTTCTATACAACTGATTAATTCCAATTGATCTTGGCTTAGGACTCAAGAGCATGAGAAATCATAGAAACAGATAAAAGACTACTCTGGACAAATATGCCTCTCCCTTTATTTGTTTCTTACTTTATTTCCTCCTTCTCCTACACACCTCTTTCCCCTGTCTTAGCTATTTTCTTATTTTGAAATTGCCTTTTATATGGCTAACCTCATAGTTGAGCCTGGCATCTCTGATCCTCTTTTGGCAAATTAATTTTGCATTAACCTCTGCTTGCTCTTGCATCCTTTTCATATTTCATTAAACATTTACTTCAGGTTAAAAATTTGAGCACCACTGTTAACAGCTGAGTGCAAATCCTTCTTTCTAGATCTCCAGTGCAGGGTCTCAGGGACGAGGCTCAAGGGACAAGTTTGCAGCAGCCTGCACAGGGAACTCATACCATGGGAATGGTGAGGAATGCTCATCTATGTGGGCATAGATAAATCTGGTGAATCTGGATTCCATGACATCTAAGGTTAGAAACATCTTCTCTTTAGAAAGGAGGAATTGATATTGATATTGATATTGATATTGATATTGATATTGTGCTGTAGCACTTTCCTGAACTGACTAGAAAACAAGAGATCACCCCAAGCATTTCAATATGCAGACTCTATTTCTGCATGACATTAAATAAAATTACAGTTTATAAATAACACTGGCGCCACAAGTAGTTGTATAGAATAGATTTAAAACTTTTTGAAATTTTTCTCTTACTGTTACAGAAGCTGTTTGAGTATTTCTGCAACATCTGGCAAGATGGCAAGGGTTGCAGCTACAAATGTCACAGAGCAATAGCAGTGTCTGCCCTCCCTTTGACAGATTGGCCCTTCCTTTATGTTCTAAATACCCAAAGCATGTGAGGGAATGGACTAAACACCTGGGATACATGGCATTTCTGGGGCAAGAAAGCAGAAGAGAAGATAGCAATGGTGGAAGGTGGAGGTTTTCATCAATCCTGGCAAAGGTGAGCAGCAACAGTTGCTGCCTTAGCCCTGAGAGAGGAACGGGGAGACACTGAGTGGGCAAAGTGTGTAGGACTTGAGGGTCACTCACTCTAACCCTTGGGTGGGACCCAAGGGGAGGCGGAGGTGAGCAGGAACAGCTCAGCAGCTGCAGGAGGAGAAGGGCAGGTGCTAGAGCTGCTTGGAAGAGCCCAGGGCTGCCACCCCTCAGTGCCCGGCGGCCACCAGCATTTGCTGGAAAAAGAACAGCAGAGGCTGCTGGCACAGGGTTGTCCAAGGCCTCAGGGACAGCCTGAAGTGAGGGCAGGGCTTGGGCAAGCTTTAAAGGGAGGAAGCTGTGATAAAGCAGAACTTATGACACCTCTCTGACATGTGGGGGGTCGCTGGCCTTGGGCAGGGGGTGGCAGGCAGCCGGGGCTCCCGTGCCAGGTGGCTGGTGACACATGGCTCCCTCATGGCTTTGGCAGGCAGCACGGGCAGCTGGTGAGCAAGGGCTGCCCAAAGGCTCCCAGGCAGCAGCAGGAGGCAGCCAGGCTGCCAGCCAAGTCTGGAGATAGCAGCCTCCTGGCCCTGACAGAAGAACAGAGTCTTGCTGGTAGAGATCCTCAAAGGACCACAACAACTTGCTTGGGAAGAGCTGGACAGTAAAGTAGAGGAGGTCTATCAGGGTCCATATGAGATGTCTATCTGAAAGTCTACCAGTGTCCAAATCAAGACGTTATGTCTGAGGTCCAAGTCTCTGAAACAAACCTGGTGGATTAGGCTAGACTTTTGAAAGACTTTGGTGGTATTTTTTCCATCCAAATCAGTGTGATGATATCTGAATATAAAACTAGCTGGGACTCTGGAAGAAAAGCTACACTGCTCATATCTTGTCAGAAGCAATGTGTGTGGGATGTATATGCACCCCAAATAGACATTTGTCTATATCTGTGCATGTGTGTACATATGGATATAAGCATATATATGTAATCCCCTGTTCAACTCATCAGGGAAGTGGCTGCTCAGAACTGAACTGGCTCCTGCTGCTCACACCATGGCCAGGCACTAAGGAGATCACTCTGAAGTGAATATGATCCAGCAAGACACTTGCCTGACATAAAAGTTGTGTTTGCAACCCCGCTGACTTCAGGAGAGCCTACCCACAAGCTGAAGTGTTCGCATATGCTCGAATGCTGTTGTTGAATAAGAATGAGCTGAAATTCACACATTAAATTAGACCATACTTAGCTGCTGCCACATGTAGGAGATGCTTCCAAGCCTTTGGATGACAAAGGAGGCTGTGAGGAGAAGACAGAGAAGTATCATTAACTATTTACTTCTTGTAGAAAAGGGACTTGCCTTGGAGAAATGAGGAAGAGAGGAAGGTCAGGATCCTAAGGTGGGGAGGCCAGACTTGCTAGGCACGGAAATAAATGTTGTTGAAAACAAGGCAGAGGTGACTTTGCAGGAAGGCTCACAGCAGGGAAATGAGAGGGATGATCTAGAATGCCCCTATTACTGAAGGTTCTTATGGACCCTGGGAATTTTTAGCCCCATACTTTGGTCAGGCAAAAACTCATATAATTCCACCCTTGTCTTTGGGGAAACATAGACAGTTTTTCTTAGTTCTAAAGGATGAATAAGAGGAAAATGGAGGAGTCTTGTATTTTTTTTTCTGATTGGACTGTAAGGAAGACATACTTGAGTCTTTGTGAAGCCTTTTAGAGTCTTGCTTTCAATGAACTGTGATTGAAAAAATTTTCTTCATTTCAAGAATTGACACTCAATTCTGATGTCTGTTATTCTTTATAGTGTCTATTCTGTTTGCAAAAGTTTATGGAAGACTTGAATGGCTACTTAAGTACAGTGATTCAGGTGCAAAGCTACCTGTTGTTGTAGAAGGGTTGCTTTTTACCTTTCTGTTCCAAGAAGATCAAGTTCTTGTGCAATCTGCATACACAGTGAGTCACAGCTGAATTTCCACACTGTTTTGTTGTCTTTGCTGTATGCTTTGCAAATAAGCCAAAAAGGCTACACTTCAATGCCTTTCAAAACTGGAAAGCTAAGTTTGTAATTCCTTTGCCTTGTTTCTCTTCCTTTTTGTCCCTTGTTGTCTCAGTCTCTCCAGTCCCCATTATATCCTTCAGTGAGTGGGAAACAGCTTTGTTTATTTCTTCTTTACAGGTGTTTCTGGGAAACTTTTCTTGTTTTTTTTTTTCTTTGTCACATATTTTTTCTTTATAACATTATTTCATGTTATGTGAGAGCGGTTGTAGAGAATAGGTATTTTAATTTGCATTCCTGACATACAAGTTCTTTCACTAAAAGTGTTTGTGCTGCAGAGCATCATAGACTTCCCTGTGATGAATCTCCCTTCTGGCCAAGCTTCCAAATACTCACAAAACCAGAAAGCTGCAAGCTGGTCCCTTCCCTGCCATCCATCTCAGGAACCATGCCAAGCCTTCAGGTCTTTTCCTGGTGAAGCTACAAGGAGAGAAAGAACCATTTCTCTTCCAAAGGTCCTGCTCAGGCTGTGTGCAATGAGTTTCATACAAGGAGATTGCTATGTTTGCAGAGACTGACTGAATTTGATGAGTTCTGGATAAAGCACAAAGGGCTTTGCCTGGAGAATTCTTTTCATGAAGAAATGGCCAGAGACACTTCTTAGTGCAGCACTTTAGCCATGATGACAATTTATTTAGAAAAGAAGAAATCTTAGCAATTGCTATTTACCTAGACACTGTAGAAAGAGGCAGGCCATGCTGGTGACTCATACAATTTGTTCTTGTCTCTGATTTATTCAAGCTTCACAAAGGCCTCTCTTACCATCCTTCATTACCAATCTAAACAAAGTGACTAAAAAAGAAATTGTGTGATCAAATAAACTGTGCCTTCAAAATTGTTAGGATATACATGCCTACTTAATTTTACATGTACTAAGGGTCATTGCAGTGGTTACTTACAGCCTATTAACTTTAGCATGTGCATAATTGTTCCCAGGATCACTGAAGAACAGGTCATCTTTCAATACACAGGAAGCTTAATGAGGGATGAAAAGTTAAAATCCCAGATCTGAATTACTTTGAACTATGGGACTTTAGAATATGTATCTAAGGGTTTGCGGGTTACCAATACTATTCTTTTTCTGTAAATTTCAGCAGAAAAATCTAGCTAACCCTTTTAAAATATTGGCTTATTCAGTGTTATTTTATGCAATAATCTGGTGTACCTAAGCATATTTTACTTTAGGGAAGTGATTGACATTTATAAGGAGAAAAAGGTATTTTGGGGACATAAAAGTTATTTATAAAACAAGGTTCAGGTTCTAAAATGCTAAGATAGTAGGAAATTACTAGATGTTTGTGGAAAGAAGTTCCTCTGGTTCTCATCTTACGTAATTTTTTTGGTTTTTGCATCTGAACCCACTTTGAAGGAAAAGAAAATGTGAAGACCTAGAGGAACAGTATCAACTTTCTGTCATTTCTTGAAAGAAACACCTCTTCTTTGTCAATTTCTTTTATAAATTTGACCAAGTATTATTTTTTTTCTTTTGAAATCCTACTTTCTGTTTAATTTGAGAGAAACTTTTAACAGCACCTGAAAAATTACTGTGAGAAAATACTTTCTTACGGAGAATTTTGTGAATGCTTTATGCCTCTAAGGGGCAAACTGAGCTGGTATTTCCATTCCTCATGTTCCTGTGATGGGATGACTGGCAGCAGCTGTCAAAGTGGGAAAGGGTTGTACCAGGGTCTGCTTCCCTCAGAGCTGCCAGGTTTCTCCTTTTTCCTGGGATGCAGGGGAGTCCTGTAGCTCTGGGTGTTCAGAGTGGATTGGCAGCTGGCTGGGCCAGGAGCTCTGCAAGTGGAAGGAGGTGAGGTTGCCTTGGTTTGTTTTCTTGAGTTATGTTATTAATAAGTAAAAGGTTCATGAACATATTCCATATGGAAAGGGAGTGTTTGGGGTTTTTCTTTGAATTATTCATGACTGATTTTTGTGGGTTATTTTCATTTTGGTTTGTTGAGTTTTTTGTTTGTTTGTTTGTTTGTTTGTTTGTTTGTGGGGGTTTTTTGTCTTTTGTTTTTTCTATAAGTGTAAATTACCTGCTCAACTATTTCCTTCTTGACTTCTGTTTTGACAGACTTCTGTTCTTCTGTTTTGACAGACTAATAAATCTCTGCACACTCATTCACTTTCACCTGCATTTTGATGGCTTATGGGGTTTGGGGATTTTGGGGAAGGGGCAGAAGAAAAAGGAGGTGAGAGAGGTTACACCATCACTTTCTAGAACTAATTTCCTTGATAAGGGTATGTTTTAAAACACCGTATTGTTTCAGTACAAAAATGGAGTAATAGTCTCATAAAGAAATAAACAGGTAAAATTACTTTTCTAGGGCTTTAGAGAGGTAACTGTTAGAACCTGCATTTGAATTCATGAGCACTGAACGAGAAACTATTCCAGTTCTATCTAGCTCTAAAAATAAAGTTTACCTTGCTGAAAGTCAGTGTCCCCTTCGTCCATTGAAAAAGGCTATGGTATTATAATGATTTCATGCAGCTGAGTGTGACTCTAGGAAATTCAGAGTTCTCTTACATAGGGGAGGCCTCTGTGCCTAAATTTTGATGCAGAGCCACAATGTTTGAGATATGGAAATAGCCTGCCGTCTCATTAGCAAGTCTCCAGGGCTTACATGCATATGTGTTTAAGTATTTTTAAGTGAATGCAAATGAATGTAATAAACGCAGGTAACAGTGGTAAGACACAAATTTTGACAGGGCTTTAACTAAAGCTAATAGTCTGGAGGGTATTACAGATGGACAAAAAAGAGAAAAAGAAATAAAGAAGCTGCAAAGATGGTGGCAAGTGTGTAAACACTGATAAGGGATTCATTTAGAAATAGGAAAGTATGGGAGCAAGGAGACCACTTGAGGCAGTTGTGCCATAGGAGTAAATTGACAGAGGAACCTCATTTTAGAGACCTGAATGGGCAAATGTGAGGAAGGAGATTATGGTCCCTCCATTTGATTGCAAGGTCAGAAGTACCTGTGGGAAGGAGTATCTGGGTTACTTAAAGGATTTAGAACTGTCCACAAGTCTGCCCAGGAGGCAAAGAGTGCAGTGGGACAACAAGGATATAACTGGAACATAATAATGTATGATATTACATGATGCTGACAGGGATAGAATATTTCATCGAGTTGCTTCAACAAGCTAAGAAACATGGGACTGGAATTACTTAAATCTGGGTTTATTTCGTATGGAAAGTGGGTACAGGGGGACATATGTCAATAGCAAAAATGAGGATTTAAGTGGCAGCATGTTTCACAATGATGTTATTGCCAAGTCTCATCAAGGAACTGTTGGTGAAATCCACATTTCCCAGAAGGATCTAAATCAGTCAGAAATATGTGGGGCAACTGTAACAATAAGGGCAGGACTTCATTGTGTGGGGAACACAACAGGAGGTGGTTCTGGGTGGTAATCTGAGACAAGAGGCCATGAACTGCCACCCTTTGCCCAATAAAGGGCACAGGGACCTGTGGCACAGCACTGAGAGACACAGCAGGCGCCCATGGACTGGGAGGAACAGCAAGACTTTGGAGCCCTTGTGAGGGGGTAAAAGCCCAGGGGTTCCTTTGCTCAGGGTCCCTCCTTGGAGGCCCAGCTGGGACTGTTTCTGTGTTACTGCACTGTAGATAAATGGCTTTATGGAATGAGATGTCCGAGACTCTGCTGTGAAATCCTGGGATTGAGCTGGTGAGGAAAGCTACTCTGACTGTGAGTGAGGTGTGCAGGGAGCCAGGCAGGACCCACTGGGTCACTGGGGCCACCCCTGAGAAGGAGTCCCAGCAGTGGCAGTCTGGCAACCCCACTCCCAGTGTCACAGAGTCACTGAATGAGCTCTCTGGGAAGTTTCTTTAATAACAGAAAAGAGATACCTGCTACTAGAAGCTCTTAGAAAATCCCTGCAGACAATCTAACTGAGATGTTAATTTTCCTTCTAAGAGCCCCAGGCTTGTCATTGACATTAGGGGAGTACTGGAGTGCAACAGCAAACGTTCAGGCAGGTTGCTGAGATTATCTGCTTTGCTAACCAAAATACAAAGAGACAGAAACAACAACTGTGTGCGTGTGTGTGTGTGTGTGTATGTGTGTGTTATCAGTACTCCTAAGGGTTATTACAAAGCAACAAAAGAATGACAGAGAATAGAAGGCACACTGTTGCTTAGAAAAAAAAAAATCACATTAATTGAATGTGCTTAAGGAATATGAAACCAGAACTTATATGGCAGCTCTTTTGACTGGGACCTGAAAAATGAAGCATGAATATGAAGCTTTCTAAATGAACACAAATATATGAAGGGAGTTAGTCTAATTCCTATGCACTGCAGACATTGACAGACAGCACAGGAGCTCAAAGCTCAGGCTCAGAAAGTCACTTGCTCCTAGATGGATGTTACTTGATTTCTGACAGAGCTGGCAATGTTCTCTCTCTTCTTACACACTTATAAGCCCTGTATGGCTTGTCAAGCCAATAAAGTCTCACTGAACTGAGACTGCTTTCTAATTATGGTATATGACAATATCTGTGGAAACTCATTGCCTTCAATAAAATTGCAGAGGTGGAACTGATTGGAAGTTAGTGAGGGATCTGGTAAACAATGCTCAAGAAAGAATCAGATTCAGCACTCTCACTCTTAGTTCAGTTGTTTCCACAGAGCTAATGAGAACAAAATCTAGTAAAACACTCTGTGTGATGTGAATGGCGATGCAATCCTGCTGAACATAAAGATGCCATTGCCACAAAGACAGCCTTCAGCATAGAAGCACATATTTAGACAATCAAGAGTGCCTCAATGCTTCTCTAACAACATTTGTCTGTTTTT
Organism: Petroica traversi; assembly: GCA_025920805.1. Classification (NCBI taxonomy): domain Eukaryota; kingdom Metazoa; phylum Chordata; class Aves; order Passeriformes; family Petroicidae; genus Petroica; species Petroica traversi. The sequence continues at coordinate 7,198,544 of JAHLSL010000040.1, forward strand.
CCCCTCTTTTAAACCTAGCTTTAATGCTGTCATGTCCTCACAACAGGTGAGGCTTCAATCCGTGCAATATGGAGGTCATTACTTCTTGCTTCTTTTGCATTTTCTTTTTAGTTTTGAGTTTGTTTTATAAACTGTCTTTTGTACTTTTGCTCTTTATTTTACTTTTCATTTGCTGTAGAGAAAAAGCTTCTGCCCATTCTTGTATTGTTAGTCCCTGATGAACAATTTGCATTTTTTTTACTAAAAAATGCAGGATGTTTAATGGCAGATTTTCTGTAAAGAATAACATGTCAGGGTATTGTATAGAGAAATAGATAACTGTGCATCAACAGATTCATCGAGTTTATCTGAATGCATGTTTAAAAATGCCAAATGAGCTTTCAACTCACTTCTAGCGTGTCTTTTGAATCTCATTACAATACAACCTGGAGGGAGTTTGGAATCTGAAACAGAAGTAATTAGTTATTTCTTTAAAGGAAATTTGCCCTTGCTAACAAAACATGAGCCAAGGCCATTATGATTCTTGCAGTCTTTAGTACATAGAAACTACTGCAATTCTAAGTGTAGGTTCCTATGTTTAAAAAGGCTCAAAATAGAAAAAAAATTGAGGATTTATTAATGATATAACCCTGACACCACCATGAAAAATATATATTTCTCATCACAAATAAAATAACAGATATAGTGACTCTTAAGGATTTCCATCCCAGTGTATTGCTTGACCCCACATGTGGGTGGGCTGGAATTAACATACTTACATCAGACCATATAGAATCTAATGTGGAAACTGGCAGGTGTTTTCCAGGTTTTTCATTTATTTCTGTTTTGTGAGTGCAAAATTAATCTGTCACACTTGTTATTTAATATTCATATCAGGTTTGTATGCTCATCTGGGGAGCTGGACTTTGTGGTTCATTGTAGACAACTCCCTTTTCCTTGAGATTCTCCTCTAAATAGATGCTGAACTGAGTTCAGGAAATATATGGGATTTTCTGAGGGCTTCATTCTAAATGATCATTGCCAGGCAGAAATAAACTAAAACAAAAAATATCTGTTCCCAAGGACTTTGTGAAACTCCCCAGATCTGCATTTCTGGTGGCTCAAGGTGTAGCAGAAGTGGCAAATTCTCAGCCCAGCAGGAGGTGCCAACTGGAGTGTGCTGGATCCATGGTTTTAAAGCTGAGGAGGGCTTGGGACAGCCTGATCTGGTTGTGAATTTAATATTTTACTTGTACCCATTAAAAGAAATAAAAAATTGGGGGCTTTTTTATTGATTTAGCATCCTTCATTGCTATTCTCTCCTCATTTGCTTCAATAATAGTGCTGTTGATGTTTCCAATTCTTAAATAGGGGTGTTTGATCTAACTTGGGGTCTTGGATTTTTTAGAAACCTTTTAGAAGAAAGTACATGGGTGTGTGTGTCAGGGTAAATATTTCACATTGATTAAAAGTGTGTAAGGCAACATTTGGTGATAAAATGAAGCCAGTTCTGGACCGATAGAAAATAAACAATCATAGATCATTTTTGTATTCCTCTTTTTCATGATTATCTGCTAGTGCACTCTTTTACTATCAGCCTGACATTGCAGCTTTGCCACTCCCTTTTGAAAAACATTCTTTTAATTATAAAGGTTTAAAATTGTATTAAATGCTTAAAAGAGAGTTTAAAGCACCAAGTGTAATGGCAGTATTGAATAATACTGCCATTATTGTAATGGCAGTATCATTGTATATATATGTATATATACGTATATATATGTAAAATATTATTACAATAATGCCATTATTGTAATACTGCCATTATGTAATGGCATTTTTGAATACCCACCTGAAGGGCAAAAAAGTACCATTTCTACAGTTCTCCTGTTTAAATTTTATGCATCTGTCTTCTGATTGTCCATCAAAATTGCTGCTGTCATTGGAAATGTGAGTAAAGTGATTCTATCAATGACTGTTCATAATGGAGCAAGATTATGCAGCTTTAAGAGAATCCCAGAGGTTTGGGTTGGAAGGCGCATTAAATATCATCTCATTTCCATGGGCAGGGACACCTTCTACAAGACCAGGGCTCTCAAAGCCCTATCCAGTGTGGACTCGAGGACTTCCAGAGATGGAGCACCTACAGTTTCTCTTGCAGTCTGTTGCAGTGCCTCCTCTTTTAAAAATATCTCTACAAATCCTGTGTCTTATGCACTTCATTCAGATTTTTTCTTCTTCTTCAATTTTTTTTTTTTTTTTTTAACCTTTCCTCAGCTCTGTCTGCAGTAATTATCTCATTCTGGACATTGTTTTTGTAGAAGCCTCACTCTCAGTAATGTTACTAGAAACTCTTTATCTTTCACTGGTGTTGATCTCATGACTTTGTAAATCTAGGATGGCTTCAGTGTTTGTCTCTCAAAGGTGAATCCTTGTTGGTTAAAGAAATGTTGATGTCAACACAGTTAACAACACTTCATCCAAAGGAATGTGAGTCACATGCCTGTCACAATTTTTTTTTCCTGCCAATCTTTTCCTAAAAGAAACACTGCCTTCTTTCATAATATTTTTATTTATACCAGTGAAATATCACGCTGTCTGATATTTTGCTATGATTGAATTACATTTAAAAAGTTAAAGGTTAACATATTGAGAAATCATATTTTTCTGATGTGGCTTACTGCGTTTTTACAGCATGTACTAAGGAACTGCAAAAGCAGTCTTGGGCTGGTTGCAGGGGTTTGGAATTTGTGTGCCTACGCTCCCTCACACACAGGAGTGCGTGGCAGTGCCTGCTCCAGTCCAGAAAGTGTGATAACCATGCTACAATGACATTTCACCTGACTCAATAAGCATTATTTCTGAGCAGGGCTTTCTGTTTCAATTCCAAGAGCATCTTGGCCACAGAAAATTTCAGTTCTGTGCTGCGTGGCCATTCAGAGGCACAGTCTGTGCACTAAGGACTGGTTGAGTCTTTGGACTCTGGGGATCGTGCATCTAAAAACCTATTGGAAATATTCCACACTGAGGAAGCTGTGGCCATGAGGGTATTCTGACGGTCACCACCTCATCAAAGGGCCAGTGACAGGAAATTTAGGGAGCATGATCCTCTACTGGTAAATCCAGCACAGACAAATTTCATAGGCAAGTCCAAGGTTCTTTTAGAAGTTGTCCTAGCAGGGAGGAAAGCAGTGTGACCCTCCTGTTTCAAGCCCATTTGCCTCCAAATTGTTATCATTCCTGCACAAAGTTATGAGGGTGAATTGCATTGATAGAAATAAGAGCAATCAGATAAAACAACTGGAGTCTCAGGCATACCACAATCATTGACTCTTGAATGCAAAGTCCATTGAAATTGTCATTGTCCATCTCATTAAGAAGTGCTGTTTCTATCACTTTTTTTGTATTGGAGACTCTCAGGATTTAAGCATTGTGAAGACATATTTTTTCCAAATTGTCGGTCAAAATTTCAAAATTTTGTGTTTTGGATGCTTATGAAAAAAAAATCTCAAGGATGACCTTAATCTTTAAACCAGTGTGGGGAGCAAACGTAGTGGGCTCATTTCAGAGCACAGGCAAATGGAGCAGGTCTGATGCTCTGTTTGTACTGTTGGACATAAATGAGTGTTGCTAATTTAGATGGGAAGGACCTTTGGAGCTCTTCTGGACCCCTCCCACACTCAAAGCAGACATGATTTAGATAAATGGTTGACCATAACCTCATCTATCCATTATAATTTCTCAAACTTAGACTGATTTGACCTTCAGGGGACTGGAACAGTACTTCAAATGGATTTATTTAGCTGAATTTTGTACCTCCTTGATTGCATTTCAATAAATGGTGTCTTGTGGATTTTGGGCTCTGTATTGGTTTGTCTGATGGGGATATCCCTTACTGGGCATATCCAAGTCTTGCTGTTTAAATCTTGGCATAGGGAATTGGGAACAAAGGTCTTGAGATGGTGCCTTTACTACAGAATAAGTCTTCTACTTTGCACTGGCAAACAGATGGTGGGATTCCTCTTGGACCCTATAGTCCTGCTTTTCATTTCTTAAATTAATTGAACTCTAATTTCTGACTCCTGATTACTTCCATGTATGCATAAAGAGTGTGGAAAGCTAATGCTGGCACCTGGGTTATCATTTCCTAGAATAGGAAAAATAGGATAGAAAACAGCCCTTTCTTTTTGATCTCCACTGTGTTGCAGCTACGTTTTGTCAAACTGTGGTCTTATTTCTGCACATTTTACATGGATAATGTGGTGATTAGCAACAATATTAAACCCCTCTGACCTTTATTGTCTCTCTTAAACAAATATCTCATCCTTTTTTTCCTGTTATTATAGCTTTTAAGTGGCATTGTGTGTTTTAGATATTAAAGCATGACATTAGTATGAAATGTCTCAAATGCAAAAATATCAGCTATACAAAACCTGGCTTGCTCTGGCTTCTTAGGGAGGTGGTTCTATCTATTAAGTCTTACTTCTGCAGTGTGAAGTACAATTTACTGGAGCAGTTGTTTAAGTCCTCTAGTGGTATAGTGCATTTAACTTGATATGTTATTTGTCTTGCTCTTAATGAATCTTTGATCAGTTTGTACCTAGTTCACACTTTTTTGTGTGCTTTACTGTCCACAGGAAAAAAAAATAGCAGGGGCTTAATTTAGGAAGGTCAAAATGGTAAACAAATTTAAAAGGGTCAATGAACTTCAGAGTGTAAAACCATGTTAGGTTGTGGAAGGATCGTTTTGGTCCTAATTCTCTGCATCACATAAAGGTGTCAGTCCTTCTTAGAGTTTGCTGATGCTAACAAAGGCAGACAAGAGCTGGCTGGTGAGACTGGGCTTTGCTGTTGTTTTAGACTTCTGCTTTTACAGTGGAGTATTTCAGTGTGTCACAGGATACAAATAGCCCTTACAGAGCAGTGGCACAGGGTTGCATCACTTGCTGCATGCACAGCAGAGCCAATTAATGGTGATGAGTCTGTTTGGTGGATTTGATTTGGTAAGATGTGGGTTTTATTTTGTTTTGTTTTATTTCTCACTTCCACACCTGTACCCAGCACGTGTACTCTCCACAGGAATGGCATAACTCTTAATATTGGAAAACTACTGTGTGCACCATGAAGCAAACAGTTTGCTTCTAACAACAATTTTGGGGGCCCAAATCAATTTTTCAAAGAACGTGATCTTAGAAGATGGAGGCCAGGAGTTTATTTTTTAAAATAAAAATGGTTTCCTTAGAGAAAAAGCTCTCAGGTCTGTGCTTTCAGCTAGCTTTGTAATCAGACGCATTGCTGAAATGTTTTTGGCCAACAAACAAATCCTATGATGATTTCAAGGCAGGGTCAATTAAAATAAACAAATGTTTTTGCTTTCTAGGGAAGCTTTTGTGTCAGTAATGAAACAAATTATGAAGTACTTCAAAGCAAAAATAAACACAGACTACCAAGAGTTTACATTAGGGAACAAGTAGCTCATAGAATGGCAGGGAAATGCACAGCTTATGTGCAAATCTTGTATTGCTGCTGCTCTAATACCAGCACTAGTAGTCCCATTAGATTAATTACTCTTGAATTCAGAGAATCTGCTCATTTGTAGAAGTCCCCATTAGTGTAAAGCAGGCCTGTAGCAATGAACTCAAACAAGGATTAAGAGTCATAAAAGAGTAGTCTGCGGTAGGTTTTGAACTTTTTTTTGTAATGGATACTTTACAGACTCTGTCTACCAAATAAGTGACAGGTTTTGCAGCTTGTGGTTCTTTTTTGCAATGTGAACACGTGGTTTAGGATGGAGTGTATTGCTTTCATGGCACAATGGTAAAGAAAGTGTGTTTCTCTTGCAATTCTCTATAGTCATTAATAAAAACACTCAGGACTAGATAAATAAATTTGTTAAAGCATGCCTGTCAGGGACATGTATTTGGGGAATCATCACAGTGATGTGACTTTTAAAAGGCAAAAGTCTTCCCATCTGGAGCAGCCTGAGAAACTAAGTTTCAGCAGTCACCTCCAGACACTGAATTGTCATTTTTTGATTCTTCTGTTCCCTTTGTGTATTTAATCACTGCTCTATTTTATGAGATTGTGGCATGTCCATGTAGTGACCCCATCTGGATGTTGCATGTCAGGGATCTCTGGTGGGGTAGCAGTGAATAAACTGCTGGTGTTAAGGGTATTATTTTTGCCTCTGTAACTCACAGCCAGCTCACTAACAGCACTATTCCTACTATCATCAGTAAAAACGGGAATAACTGCTCTCCTATCCAAGTGTGCCAGTAAAAAGGGAGAGGAGATTGGGGGTGGCTGCTCAGCATCTGATGGGATAAAGAGATGGCAACACTGCCAGTAAATAGAAGGAACCTTACTTGTAATTACCAATAGAGCAAAGAGTGGTATAGGAAAATAAACACAGGTATTGTGAGTGTTAGTCATTAATGTATGTATTACTGGGAAATATTTCTATCACTTTATGTTTTGCAAATATTTCTGTAACAATTGGGAAGGGTGTATGGTATTTATAGGTCTTTTCTTATTTCCAAAGCATCAGTACATAATATACCGTGACTGTGCATTTTTGCCATGCAATGATACTTTCAAGGCTGTGAGGAGAAAGCTGCTATAAATCCTGTCTACAGGTTGCCTTTGTTGTGATTTTTGTTTCATGGACTGTATCCATCTCCTGTTTTCATGACTTTCCTTTGTAACTCCAGCCCTGCAAATTTGTGCCCCTTAGCGTGACCTAATCTGAGGAACACAAGAGCTCACATGAAGCTCCCAGCCCCAGAAGTACAAAGCTTTGCTTGGGCAAAGTCTTGTTTGAAAACACAAGTGTTACTAATGTTGAGAGGAGCTGTTCATGTTATCTGTGGAATTAAATGGGAACTGGGCTTCAGAAACATTTGCAAGATTATAATGCTATCTTCAACCCAGCCTTCAGAAACACCAGATATATCCAGTTATTTGAGAAATGAAGCTTAGACAGCAGCCCAGCTTGCATTATTTTAGTTTTCTTTTTGAGACTAGGATGAAGATCATGAGTTCATGATGTGAGATGTCACACAAGTACAACACACTGAGAAAATTTCTTCAGTTCTCACAGGACAAAGTGCATTAGATTCTGGTTTGTGCACATTTTTTGGTTACTCTATGGTCAATGTGAACTATTCACCCACAGAAGAAAACTAGCAATCCTGTTTAGCTATCTGTATCCACAGCCTTCTGCAGGTTATTCTTGGCTTCTAAGCAACTGCAGTGAAACATTTGTGAAATACCCAAGCAGGATAGCTGATTATAATATTTAGGTTGTCATAGATAGTCTATAGTATGTTACCCTGCCTTGTCTGGTGACAGAATGATACATTCAACTGATTGTGTACCTGCTCTTGCTGCAAACTTATCAACTGTAAACTGGTAATCATCTAGGGAAAGGGAAGGGAAAGGAAGAATTGGTCTGACAAGAGTGGATGTTTACAGCAATATTTTTTTACTCCTGTTGCAAAATTTACTGCTAGTTTGAGTTTCTAAAAAAATGGAATTGGCGCCCTTCCTTCCAAATCTACAAGTGGCTTTGGAGAACACTGTGTTTAAGTGTAAAATAAAATTACTTCATAATAGAAAACTGAGGATGTCAATTGGAGAGGGAAAAAAAAGGTTTGTTTCATCCATAATTTTTAGGGAGAAAAAATTCCATATTTAAAAGATTTGCAGGAAGATCATGATTCTTTGAGAGATAACTGTCATAAAGATGGAAATATTTTGCTGTGCTTTGAAGAGCCCCACAGCAAAAAACTTTGTAATTGTCCATCTCACACACCAGCTGAACAGGGACCAAATCAGCCAAAGGCAAGAGAAACTATGGAGGGAGAATAAGACACTTTAGCTTTTCATGGCATCATCAGTATAATTATGTGGAATGCAGCAGATGTTTAAACATCATGCCTTGTTGTTGCTACTTTTCTCTCTAAAGAGGAGAGGTCATTTAAGGACTTGACCTATGAAGATGCTTCAACCAGCTCTGTACAGGGCTGGTAATTTAGGCACACCCTTGAAAAACTAAAGATTCTTCAATCCATACAGTATTTTTCTTGCTAAAACAAGTTAATAACTTGTTTATTTATTTTTTTATCTATTTATTTATTTATCTATTTATTTATTTATTTATGAGCAGTGCCTCTGTCAGCAGAATCACTGTAGTCGAGTGGCGGCTCACTTTGCAGGGTTCCTGCTCTGGAGGAGTGCACCATTTTTACATTTTCTTTATCCTACAGCTCCTCTAGGCATGACATTTACGTCTCTGGTGCCCCTAGAGTCACTGAGGAAAAATGAGGCTTCAGATTAGAAATGCTTAACTCAAAAAATCTTCCCTTTTTACACTGTTGCTCTCCTAATGCTGTGAGAAACTTCTGTGCTTGCTTGTCCTGTTCCTCCTTCTCATTCTCATCCTGACTGCTGTTTGCTTCCTCCTCTTTTCCAGCTGCCATCACTCTTTTGTTCCTTCTCTCCCATCTCTCAGATCTTTTCTTCCTGCCTTTGGCATCTTCCTCATTTTTTTTCTTGTCTCAGCAAAACAATTTATTGTCCAACTTGACTGTCTTTTCAAGTTTTCTTCAGTCAGTAAGTGCTTGCAGAGTATTTACTTGGAAAAAGTTTGTTGCCTATAATAGATGTGCATAACTAATCAATGTAAATGCATAATATGGAATTCTAATTAGTGTTGTAATCTGAATAAAACAATGAGGCCTCTTCCAGCTCAAGTTTTCTGTTATCATTCAGCATGCTGCTGGCTTGAAAACTGATAGTGTTTTCCAGAGCAGAAAAACCAAAATTTGGCCAGGTGTTCTAATGCTTTATGTCTTTCTGTAGTTTACATAAAGGCTAACAATATACAATTCTCTTTTGAAAATGTTTTACAGCTATTTTGCACAAGATTATCTGGTGCATGGTCACTAAGAACTCTAACATTTGCCCTTGAAACTCCAGAAAAAGCTATGAAAATGTATATAAATGGTTAATTTGGCAAGACATATGAGTTATAGAATAATGATCAGATTATGAATATTGCTGTATGTGTAAAGGTGTTGTAATGGAAAGTTTTCCTTGTACTCTAAAGCCTTCATTCCTGTCTGAAAACTCTCTTATGCTATTCTCTAATGGATGTTTTTAACAGCACAAGACAGAAATGTAATCAGACTGAACAGTTCCCGTTCTTGTTCATGGATCAGGTTGATAACCTGACCTCCTGACTGTCATGTAACTGATGTATACAACAAGGCTTCAGCTGCACACCTTGCTGCCTGAGAATTTGACTTTGGTTTATTTTTGTTTTGTAGAGCCTTTGTTTATGCTAGAAATTGCCATGAGTGCCTTTTCCAAAGTGGTAGCTGAAAAGGAGACCATGGGCTACAATGTAATTTCTCTTTCTGTTTCTGCAACCACTTCACTCCCTTGATTCTAGTGGACTTCTGCACACCTAACAGAATACTCAGATTTTCACTGTAGTTTAAGCAAAACTCTAGACAGTTAAACAGCAAAGGAAGAAAATCCTATGGTTGCCTCTCTGAAATATGTCAACCAAGCTAGCCTTCTGTCAGGAATTTAAATTTCAATCTAATATAAGTACAGGGCATAAATACATGATATGCTTTCTCTGAGACCTATCCAGATCACCCAGCAGCTGTAGGTGTCCCCAAAAGCATGTATGGGGATATTAGTAGTGAAAATATATTCTGAGCCCTCTTATGTCAAAAAACCAAAGCAGCAGTGACATTGACTTTCTGTCCTGTGTTTGAAAAGATGAAGGATTCATAAAGGCAATACCGTCTCCAGATGCAGAAATGCAAAATGTTGCAATGGAGAAGATTAGTGATTGCATTTTATTATGCTGAGTTCACAGATCTTTCAGACAGTGTGAAATTATATCAATGCAAAAGGAGCAATTGAAACCAATGGCACCAAGCAGAGCACAAACACAAAATCAGCATCTGATCTGGTGCCATGGAGTTTTAAGGTGCAAGAGGAAGAATTAAAAGGCAGTGTGTGTAGGAGCAAAGTGAACAGTGACTTTCATGTCTTGATGGTGTTTTTACGGTTTGCTGTTTTTGTGCTTTTTCTGTGAATTCATGTTAGGAAGAGAGGCATTTATTTAAAAGACAAAGGGAGTGTGTGTTTAAATAGAATGCTAAAGTAAAAGATTGACATTCCCAATCTGACTGAAACAAGGACTTGAGTATTTTTTGTATTCTAGAGATACATGGAACAAACCACCAGGCACCATTTTGGGAAACATTTTCTCCAAAGAGCACCAAAGACATGGTCTCAGTCTAAGGTGCAAATGATTTATTACTCAAGTGAAGGAATAAATGTCATATCAGGATTTCCCTTTATTTCCATTTAAAAGAAAATTGGAGAAAAAAATAGTTGCTTTCTTTTTTCATGCCATGATGTTAAATTTGTGTCATCAAGACTCAAACCCATAATTTATCTCAAATATATTTAGTTAAAACTTACAATCTCAGCCCAGTGTAGTATTTAGTCTTCCTCTAATTCCATGATGGCTGCAAACATTGCTTCTTTCTCAGTTTTGCTGTGCAGCATCTGTTGAAACTGTTGTAGGTTCCAGTTCACCAGACACACTACCAGAGGGCAAAGGGGCTGAAGATCTGTAGGGACAAAAATTAACTCCTCCACAGAGAGCTAAACTCTTTAGTGAACTGTTGTGATTTTGGAAGAAGGAGCAGACTTTGGGACAGTCTGAGCCTCTCTCATGTTGAGTTGGGAACATGAAAAACCAGAACATTGAAGATGAACCTCAAAAATCCATTTTGCTTAGGAGGTAGATTCATCACCTACCCCCATTTCTCTGTCTTCTCTTTTAAAGGGCCAGACACTTGCATTTGAAAACAATGATCCCTTTAACTCATCACTCCACTGCACCAAACCATTTTGGTAAAACAAGACAGAAGTCTGCAGGCACACATTCCCCTTTGGTGTGCATCTCACAAGTGCTGTGACACTGCACTGCAGCAGCATTATTCTGAGGGTTTCCTAAATGATGCTGGGAGGGTCTGGATGGCTGCATAATTTGAGAAGGGGATGTTTCCATCAGACACCAGTGACGTGTCTTCCAGCCTGAGCCCTAAATCAGAAAGCTTTGTGGTAGGCACAAAGGGCTGAAATGTAATGGCTGCAACATAATGCTGCAAATATTTTAGTACGTTGAGTTATGCCAGAATCTGCTTCATATATGCCTTCAAGAATATATTGACTCCTTTTAAAAGACAGGAATAACAGAGGTTAGGATTCATTAACAAAAGAATGGGCTGCAATTAGGTAAACTGGTAACTTTTTGATGTGAGAGCTGAAAATTCCCCTGAAAATAGTGGGCTAATGGTTTTTCTATGTGTACAAAATGTGCATTTGTATTGACAAAAAAAAAAAAAAAAAAGAGGTAGTACACATATCTGTTTTGTGTATGCTAAGTTTTACAAGGACATTCTGTGAGATCAACTTAAATTCTGAATTTAGAAAATATGGCCTGGAATTTATTGCAAAGCTCCGAGTAATGTTGTAAAAAAAATTCATGATGAGGAACAGCTTGTTTAAGAAATTCAGAATTATGGATTAAATATATCAGATGATTTGAATGTCCATCTGGAATTCAAGAGTCTCCATGCATTACGCATGAGAAGACACTGAAATTTAAGGACAACTCCAAATTCAATAGACTTGTGGAATAAATTAGTAACAGGAAAGATTATTGTGACTCAGAGCATTATTTTCATGTACCCACACATCCAGCTGCTTTGTGGGGTTTTATATCCATTATACTGATCTGGAAGTGCAGCATTCATTACTTTGCTTTAAGCTTATTAGCATTGTGGGTATAGGACATAGATTTATGTCTGAATCTGACTCAAGTGGATGAATTGACTAATAAAGAAGTGATGTTTGGAAGCTATGGGCAAACAAACAGTTGTGTGAGAGCAAAAGATGCATCAGTTCAGCAGTCACGTAGATGGAAAATTAAATCTGTCCTCTGGTTCTACTCAGAATTTTCAGGGTTGTTTTTTTTTTTTTTTGTTTGTTTGTTTGTTTGTTTGGGCTGGGTTTTTTTTAATTTGGTTAGTTGGTTTTGTTGGTTTTTATTTTTGCTTTTCCATCTGTATATCTTGCATATTGGAGTTCATTCTAAATGCAAAGATTTTTGGACTGGTTGAGAGGTTAGTTTTTGTGTTGTTGTTTTTCCTTTGCACTCTGTCTATGAAACAGATAATGGACAGCTTTGGAAAGAATCATGGAATCATTTAGATTGGAAAACACCTCTAAAATCACCAGCCTAACGCTGCCAAGCCCACCATTAAACCATGCCCCCAAGAAATGCATCTTCACATATTTAGAAAACTTCCCTGGGTGGCCTGTTCCAAAGTCTGACCACCCTTTTGGTGAAACATTTCCTTCTATTGTCCAATCTTACCTTCCCTTGCTTCAATTCGAGGCCATTTCCTCTTGTCCTGCCAGCTGTTACCGGTGAGAAGAGATTGATCCCACTGTGCAACAAACTCCTTTTGGGGAGTTGAAGAGAGTGAAAAGTTCCCCTCTGAGCCTCCTTTTCTCCAGGATAAACAACCTCAGCACCTCCACATGGGATGTGTGCTCCAGATCCTTTCCCAGATTGCACAGATTATGCTGTTCTGGTTGGATTAGAAAAGGCCCTAAAATATTTTGGGGATTTTTCTATTTTCTGAAAGACTTGGTTTTTTGGATTTTTTTTCTTTTTTTTTTTTTTTGCCATGTGGATTACACAGAAAACTGCTGCTCATCTACTATCCCATAAAGCACAAAAACAATTAATTAGTGACTCCTGGTACCAAACTGGCTATACCAATTTCACTAAACTGGCTTCTCTGTCATTGCAGATACTTGCAGAAATGTGTATTTATATGTACAAAGCCACATGCACCATCCTCCTTTCTGGAGGAATTGAACAGCCTCCTGAAGAAGCCCTTCAATTTTCTGACTTGGAAAAGGTAACTTTGGACTGTACCTTTTCCTTCTTTTCTCCCTTCTTGTACCTCTGTGTACCTTTATTTGAAATTATGGTCTGGGTTTATGGTGCACAACAGGAATCTGAGGCTGGTGGAATGGGGAGTGTGGGGAACGTGTTACTTGCTCACAGCACTGCATTTCTTATTTTTTGCCACGAGCTTTTTTCTTTCCCCCATGAGATAAGATTTGGAAATGCATGGGGTCTTGGGTGGGGTGTTGAACAACTTGGCCTAGTTAGAGGTGTCCCTGCCAACAGCAGGAACTAGACAATCTCAAGGGTCCCTTCCAACCAAAGCCATTCTATGATATTTAGATTTCATAAGAAAACTTGTTGCTCCCACAGTTTGAGGCACAAGACATATATGTGAATATTAGTTACTTTAAGAACAGTATTTTTCTGGAATACATTTTTTAGCTTAATGAGATGTGTGTGTGTAATACATATGCATAGATATATTTACAGGCAATAATATGATAGTAATATAAAAATAACTGGGTTCTGAATCAGATAAATTTGATCTTTCCTTCTCTATGCAATGTCTTCTCCAAACCAATTAATCAAATAATTTTTCCCCCATCTGTGAAATGGTGTTCATACTCATCTTTAAGCATTTTTAATCTCTGTTTAAGCATCACTATCTGGAAGCAGTGATATTAATTAGATCAGTGCAAGTTCTTCCTGGGCATAATGACAGCTATATAGGAATAAAATGGCTTATCAGGTATTTTTGGCTACATGGGAAATAGAAAACCTTACAGCTTCCTTGAGTTTTGGCAGTGACTTCACAGTCTCAGTAACACTGCAGAAAGCTCGGGCTTTTCAAACAGTAATCCAAATGGTAAAGCAAACAATGTGTTTCATCCTCAAATTTAATGCATGAGACAAATGACTGCATCTTGGGACTCACATCAGTGGTAGAGGGAAATTGTGACTTTTAGAAAACAATGGTTTAGCCATTTTTAAAAATACTGTGAGACAAAGAAAAACATAGTGAAAAGCATATTTAGAATAGTGAATGGTAAAGCTGCTAATAATATTGTGGCAACTAAAGAACAGAAACTGTTTCTGGGATCAGACTGAATGAACATTGGATACCTATAGAAGAGCTCTGGCATTCATAATAAGTGTTTTGGGGTACGTAGGTTATTGCTACTGGTTTGATGATAATGCAGTTTATAGGATTAAAATGGCTTTTTTTTTTTTCTTTTTTTTTTTTTTTTTTGTAACACTGCCCACCACTGCTAACATTGATCATGGTGTCCACATCTCACCAGATTTATGTATTTTTCAAGCCTGAAATCTGTTGTGGGCTCAAACTTGGATTTTTGTTTTTTGTTTCTTTGATCAAGAAAATATCTTCCTTCATCTAATAGTTCCTTTCCCCTGATGTTGGGTTTTTTTTGTTTGTTTATTTATTTTCGGTGGGGTTTTTTTGTTGTTTTTTGGCATTGTTTTGTTTTGTTTCTTGGGGTTTTTTTTCTTTTTTTTGTTTGGGTTTTTTTTTTGGGGGGGTGTGGGGCTTATTTTCAGTGGTTTGGTTGGTTTTTTTTTATGAAATCTTTGGGTTCTTTGTTGAAGAAAGAGGGGCTGTTTTCTCTCCATTATGGTATCTTAGGTAAAATCAGTGCATCTCAGAAGCTTTTATTCTCATTATGCTACAGAAGAAAAGCCTGGGGAATAATAAAACCCTTACTCAGGCAGACTGGAAGATTTTCATCTCAAGATGTGCCAGAGTACCTCATAATCTGCAAACACCTGCACTGCCATTTCCTGTAGGCGCAGTTTTGTCCTGAACACTGAAGAGGAGGCAGTGAGTGGTGAGGACATGTCCTGGAGTCTGAGGGGTTGGGTACCTAAAGCAGCAGGGGCAAGGCTGCATTCAAAGGGCAAAAAGATTTTCTGACCTTCTGATATGCTTGGAATATTGATTTGTTTGTGTTTTAGGACGGTAATTTTAAATTAAATTTTTTGAGTCAGAAATATTATGGTGCATGAAGAGAATTATTATTTTTCCTTCATCAGATGTTTGCTGGCAAATGTGTCATCAATGTTGTTTGTTTTTTTGAGATGAAGTACTGCATAATGTGCATAACACATAATCAGCTATAGATTGATAAATAAGAGCAAATTAGGGTTCCAAATAAGGAGCATTTTCTTTTCTTCTTAAAAACCATTTTTTTTTTCTTTTTATCCTGTAATATCAGTTTGATTTTTTAAGTTAAAACTGTCAGGAATTTTGCTAAGTATACTTCACTTGTGAGTTTTATGAAGTGTGCATCACTTATGGAAATTGGAAAATTTGGAAACAAATCTTCCAAATATAATCCTAGACTTAAAAAAACCCAAAAAACAATTAGTCACTCTATCCCTTAATAAAACATTGCAATTCTTGTGTTAGGTCATAACATTCTGAAGTAAGATTTCCACGGGACAGACAGGTATTAGAAAGAAAAACAACATGCCATTCCAGAGAAAATTGATATAAAATAATTTGCTTGGCTGTGGTTTCTTCACTTTTGTATTTGCTTTTTGCAAATAATCTGCCCTTCACAGATTAATATTTGCATGGAGAAAATCCTATTACAAAAGAAGAAAAAGAAAAGTTTGCAAAGGAAGATTTCTAAATACTGTGACTGTAGTTTTTTGTTTAACTTTAGGCAAAAAAAAAACTTATTTTTTTCTTCTTTTAAATCTAACTGCATCTGATATTGATTCCTACCTGTATGTGTGTGAGAGCAATGACAGTGTAGTGTGGTTCTATTGAGGTCTACCTCAACCTTCAATGGGAAGTTGGCCCATACAGGAACGAGTTTGCCTACATCCATTCCACCTGCATGATGGCAGAGGCTCTCTGGAGGAGCTGCAGGGCTGCCTGCAGTCCTCTGAGATGGATGGGGTTTTCTGGGGACAGGCAGCATCCTGGAAATGCCAGTAGGAGGAAGACCTGAAAGCAGAATTGGTACCAATGCCTGTAATTACAGTGATTGTTACTGAACTGATCTTTCTGAAACTTTTTAAAAACTCTTAAAACTAGTAATGCATCATAGAAAAATATGAGCTCAGGTAGCCCAGGGGACAACTGCGTCAACAGAAATGGAAAAATTAGGTCACACAATGTCCTCAGCCACCCACTGTAAACTCCAAGCCTGCTTTCCATCTTCATATTGATTTTTCACTTCTAAGTTATCCCTGCTTGAAAGTACCTCAATCCTTGCTCAAATTTGGCAGCTGTAGAATATATGCACACACAGCATTAATTACAAGGATTGTGTGCTCCCCATAATACATTCCTTGCAGATGGTACCTATAGAGTGTCTGAATGCATCAACTCTAAATCCACTGCAGCTCCAAGGCGGCCTTCAAAAGCAGACTGGCACAGATGTACCTCTTGTTATTCTCTGGGAGTCAGCAGAGCCATTGAAGGCAGCAGCAAGGCACGGAGCTGAGAAAGGCAATCAACTTTCTTTTTGTTTGAAGATGGTGAGAAGGCTTTGTCCACAATTGCAGCTGCACCTGGGCTCCAAATTGCCTCTCAGCCAGAGCTTTTTGATGAGGCCAGGCACACCTCTCTCCAGTGTGACAGCATCTCCTGTGAGCCACATTTACACAAACAGGCCCAGCCTGGTGTCCCCACCCAGAATAAGGTCCTGATCAGCTGGTTTTTCACTCTAATTAGCCAGGCAAAGACCACTGACTTTGTTTGAGCAAGGAAGGCATTAGTACATCATTTGGGATTCATATTTATTTTATGAAGCATTTAAGTATCCTTCAGAAGGAATTGTATTATGCACATATCAGCTACATATAGACTGCTTCATTCAACAATGAAAAAATAAACAGGGCAATTTCATTCTTTATTGCCCGGTTTTCCCCCTCCATTTTCACTTTGTTGTCTGAAATAAAATTAATAATAATACTATTTCTAGCATGTCTAAATGTCTATTGAAATAATAAATCAAGCTTCCAAGGCACAAGTGTGACTAAAAAAATACATAAACATTAATGATCTTCATTTTTCTCAGTTTTGTATTTTTGTTTCTCACTTTGATAGCATATCAAACCATGTTTAACAAACCAGATACTCAAGTTAAATTGTGTACTGCATGTAGAACACTTTTTACCATGCAGACACATAAATGGGCTTGGCAACCCCTTTGAAATATAAAGAGATGCATGAGGAAAATATTCACCCCAAAAATCTACAGTTCAAAACATATCCAATTAGAATTCAGAAAGCAGATGAGTTTTTAAATGCAATCTTCAGCTTGGAAGGAGAATCTATCAGGAGATAATTGATTCCACCAAACAGAAACAATCATGGAAAATGTTCTGCCACCAGAGGATCCTAAGGGCTATGGAAATGGTAATAACTCTATACTTTTCCTTATGATATTTCTGACAGATTTCTGCAAGACTTTGTCCCAGCTCACTGAGCAGGCACCCCTTCTTTGTCACGCTACATTGCCCTGCTTTTGTCCTATTTCTTTCCTGGATGATGAAGGCAGCTGGGTTTTCACCTCGCTTTCTCCTCCAGCACATCCAGGGGTCTGTGGGGGCCATCCCTGAGCCTCAGCAAAGGTGTCAGGCCAGAGCAGCATCACCTTGGGCTCCTAGAACTGCTGGCTTTGGCAAAAAGAACTGGGGCTAAGGAAAGGAGAGACAGGGCCATCACCCCTCTTACCCCTTTGTAGCTCCAGTGGTGGAAGGAGCAAATATCCTGACGCTTAGAGGGCTTTCTCCTGTTTTCTGGTCACCCTCTGCTCTTTTCTTCTAAATCCCCCTTTCTTGTGGAAAAAAATATTCTATCCCAAGCCAGGGCTGTGCGTCTGTGAGTGTGACACAATGAAAATAATTTTTGCCTGCCCATATGAGAAGCCTTGGAGGAGGGACCATTGGTGTCTTTATTCCAAACAAATCATTTTTATGGAAGTCGTTCAAAATAGGTTAATGTGTTCAGACTCAGTGCTTTTTCCTTCCGCTCAGCAAAAAATTTAGCACATCTCTGAATGCTTTAGGTTTATAATTTCAAACCTTCATTATTTCCAAAATTGCAGTGAAAGGCAAAGATTTTTCCTGATGTACTCAACTTTTCCCAGGCTGATCCAGTGGACAGTATGCCCCTAAAAAGGGGTATGATGTGTGCTTTGATTTAATATTCTATTTATCTTTCTCTCTACCTTCACAAAGAATGTGCTTAGACAAGCCAAAAAGGAGTCTGTGGAATAATTGTTCTGGCCCATATGTAAACAAGTCATATTTTACCTCTTGTTGACGCTCAGCAATTTTACTGCTTTTTAGTTTTGCTCTGTCCTCTTTTTCATCAATGATTTAATTCACTTAGAGGACTTTTAATAAAAAAAATGTTTTCTCTCTGGGAGAGAATGATTTATTGTTGAAGGCTCTGTGTGTGAGCGTGCATACATCAAATCTCTTTTAGCAAGATTTTTTGTTAATATAGAGTTGTGCTGACTGCCTGTCTTTCCTGGGAGAAAGACCTCTTGGAGCCATCCTGGTCAGCTCTAATTAACTGGTTTTAGTTAGACTCAGCCTGAGCACGTGAATGCACATGCAGATTCTGAGAGTCCTTTAATGACCCCTTGCTTAGAGTGGAAGAAATATTGCCTTGACTTAGGGATATGGGCTGTGGTCTTAGTCTCACAGACCTGAAAGTCTGTGATGATTCAGAGTAAAAGAACCAACCCAGCAGGATGGGTGGGGAGGTAGAGAGAATCTCCCAAAGCAGGAACGGGAGGAGTTGCTGCTGATTTAAGAACCAGAGAACCTCCTGCTTTGAAACGTAGTAAAGAAAAAAATGCATTTTCCTCTCTTTCTAATGAGATATATTTGAAACAAAACACTGGTATTAACTTCCTAGATGTTGTCTCTCTGTTCTGTTTGCTCTTATCAGTTCTTCTGAGTCCTGCAGTCCTGCAATTTCAGTACTGATAATTAAATTCTTTCCTCATTAGTGTTCCCCAAAACAAAGCCAAAATATTGCTTCCAACTCACCTGGCTCAGTTAAGAGATTCTGAATGATGTATTACATCTTTTTTAGGAGTTAAAAAGCTAAAGTAATAGTTATAAATAGATGTGTAAAATCATGCCACTGAATCTCGGAAGCACTGCACTCAAGGAGAGCAATACAATTGACAAGCAATTTAAGCTAGAGTGTGAAAGGATGCAGAAATAACAAGATTTGCATGAAAAATATTGAGATCATGAGAACATCAAATTTAAACAAAAAACTCGTGTGCTTCATGACTAAATCATGAGAGCTGGCATTGCTGTTATAACATTCAATATGCTTGGCTTTTGAAAATAGTTTTATAATGAGGGTGGAGTGTATCTATCTGTACAGAAAATGAACATTGTTTGTATCTAGCAAGCTCATTACTATGAGAATCAGGAATGCAAGACTCTCAAATCTTAATACAGGTCAGAAGATCTCAGGTGTTTCCAGCTATGGTTGAGCCCACATTGTCAGGAAGATAACCCCAAGCAAAGACAGAAACTGACCCTGCTTTCGAATCAGTCAATCAGTCAATCAATCAGTGATAAAACAGTGCCACCAAAAAGAGGGGAAAAAAAAAAAGTAGAGGCAGTTTCAATCAGGAATTTCAATCAGGTAGCTGATTGTCTATTTATTTCATCTTATCAGTGACAATCATTTATCTTGGGCCAGAGTACAGTTCCATCAGTGATGGTGGCAGGAGGCTGTGAGGAAGGGTCATTGCAAAGAGACTCACTCACATCCATCCAGCTTTACTCTTGCATGACTTGCAGCCACCATGGCAGGTTTCTTTCATTTTCTTTTGCTGCTGTTGTGCTTTCTGACATGCTGCATGGTCAAGAAAAAGCTGTTACATACTCGCCATCTGAGGGAAGTTATGGACTTTCTATATCACTTTATGCTTTCAATATATGCTGTGTAACTGCAAACAGGCATGGTACTTCCAAAGATTCTTTGTTTAATTCCATGAATGAGTGGTCATAAATTAAGGTGCTTCAGGTGCACTCATATTTTCTGAATTCTTTGCCAAAACTGAAGTGTCAAAAAAAATACCTTGCAAAACCATTTAGCTCTGAAATTTAATATTCCTCTTTTAATTTTAGTGGTGGTCGCTGAGATTTCTTTAATACCTTACATTCTGAATATTTCAAATAAGGCTGCCAGAAGCCCACGCAGGGATTTTTCTGTTTGTTTTTAAAATAGCTATCATCCTCATGATAATGGGGAGCAGCTTTTATATAGACAATCTTAAAAAAAAAAAAAATGGAATAAAGAGGAGAGTAATTTCTGCTGTCTGTAAGTTGCTAGGCTCAGCTGCTTCACAACATTGTACTGAATATGAAATACACCCCTGGAAAAGATTCAGACTGCTTCCCTAAAGAAGCAACTGACATTTCCTTTTATTTTTTTATTTTATTTTAATTTTACATGGGTACTTCACACTACTTTATTTCTAATTAAAAGCAGTTAAGTTGAACAGGAGACTCAGTGCTGTGTTATAATTCCTGTGTCCCTTTTGCCACGTCATTTCTCTTTGTATATTTCATAGCTGACACTTTGTAATGTTTTTGTCTTGAAAAATCAAAAATACATTTATATCTTCCAAAGGTTGCAGAATTTGGATCTGCATAGTCTATTGTAAAGCAAAGAACTTCATCCTTGTTATTGTTACAGCAAAACAGAAATATGGGTCCTACCTCAAAAGATGTCTGATTATTTTATTAGGGTTTGTCTTTTTGAGGTTGCAACTTAAATCAGTGGCTGGATTTTGTCTGATATCAACAGGTCTTCAGTGTGTTTGTTTAACATGGCCTTAAAATGTTGTGACAATGATGTGTCCAGTACTACAAGAATTGTGCTAATAAAACTGCAGCACAGTAGCAGTAAAATAAACCATGAGGGAGGAAAACTGGGTATTGATGGGCAATTTCACACTGCTCAACATGACTCTGGCAATTAGCAGTAAAAATGAGATTATTTTACCTGGAAAAGGAGTCTCTTCCCAAACAGCGCATTTTACTATTCTTATCTGAATTGCAAACATTCACCTGTTAGAAACACCCCTTTAAGAGCAGACCTTTTTTATTGCCAGAAATAATTTCTGCCTGTTGACCATGAGGAAGAGGAGAGAGAAGAAAATTGCTCTTGCTTTTTACCCTCCTGCCTTTGCCTGCCTTCCATTAAAATGGGGTCTCTAATGGATCCTCCCTTGCAAAAATCCCCATCTGGCCGAAAATCCCTTCCTGCTGCCTTGGTCAGTCCAGTCTTGTGTGAGGAAACAACATTTCAGGAAGTCTGCCAAGTCCTGGAGAGATAATGAGTCTGGAATGCTTAAGCCCTGAAAGAACAAAGAGTTGGGCACTACTTTGTGGTTTTTTTGAAGTACCAGAATTTGACTAATCTTTGACATGACTTATGTAGCCAGAAGACTGGATTGTTCCACATTGGGCTGAGCTGGGGAGGACAGCCTGGGAAGTGAGGTTTGGGATGTATCTTTGTTCCTCATAGCAAATTGGGATGTTTCCTGTGGAACAGATAGACCAGAATCCAAATTTCAGTAAAAAAAATTCAAATGTAAGTTAGAAGTGGGCTTTCTTGGAAGGCTTCAGCATTTTTTCAACTTTATTTTTTATGGACAGGAAAATAATTCTGCCCTCACAATACAAATTCCATTTAAAAAAAAAAAAAAAAAAAAAAAGCCTGAAGTCCTGCGGGATACTTTGCCAAATTTTAGTGTATTTAGAAATTTAGTAACAGTTGTCTGTTTCTAGGTTTGTTCATCACTGGAAACAGTACTAGGTTTTTGTCAGTTTTTTTCTTTTGTACTTAATATTGCGTATATTTGAAATATCAGCATCTGTAAATGGCTAGGTTTGAGAGATAAGTGTAAAGATTGTTCTCTAGCAAGATAAATCAATCTTTGGTCTTGTGTCCATCTTACAGAGCTGAGTGCAATTAACAAACTGTAATTTGGGGAAAAATCCTGTTGTGGAGAAACAAAATCTTTCCTCCCCTTCTCCTGTTTGCAGAAGCAAAAATGCAAGAGAGAAAGGCTTGTAGAAGCTTTAAAGCCTTTTAGTGCTGAAGTTTATTTAAGGGCAAGTAATTTTTGAAATGGACTGGGGAGGTTGTTTTGATGTTGTTGGGGTTTTTTGCTTTTGTACAATGTCTTTCATAGAATGGCCTCTAAAGAAAAGCATAACATTTTCAAAATTATGTAATCATTTGTTCATTGTTAACTGCAGGTCAAAAGGCATTATTCTTCTTTAATTTTTTTAGAAAATCTGTAATTTTACAAAACTTTTCACAGCAAGCAGTTTCTTTTCCTCTCCTCACTCTTTCCCCCCTGGGTTTCCATGTTAGAGAAACAGCTGGAAATATCTGCCTGGCTTTTTATACACCACCCCTATTTCTATACTTTTCTATTGCACATCACACAATGTGATTAAGTAGGTGTCACACGCTGTCTGTTATCTCATTGTCTTCTCAGAGGAAGAAGCATGGGCTTATGTTATGTTTCGATTGAGACTTAGGTTTTTTAATTTGCACACTTTTGTCTGTATTTCTGTTAGCAAGTTCAAGGTCATAAAAATGAACCTTGTGCTTCAAGGGGAAATCAGCCATTTCTTCATCCAGAATTTCTTGTCTCAGGGCCTAAGAAAATTGTTTTCAGCTCAGCTGAGGCTGACTCAGCCAGCAGAGCCTGCCAGCCATTGGTTTGCACCCTGGAATTGGGGGACAATTTTTCGCACCTCAGGCTGTGAAATGTTCATAGCAATTATGTTTTTCATCTCCATTTTATATCGTGTGGAGAGTGGAAAAGAGATTTTAGTATGTGTCTTCATTAGTTTATGGTACTGATGAGATGAACTGCAGTTCAGCAGGAGCAGACAGAGCTTCCCAGGAGGTGATTTTTTAATAAATAAATAAATAAACCCACCAACATGTCGCTGTAATGTAACCAAAAATTTGAAGTCAAACAAAACAGAGGTCAAATATCCATTTTATTTTGTAAAAAGAGTATCCAGACCACTATGCAGAAGGAAATAGTAGCTAATATAGATGACACAGAAGACTCAGAGAAATCAGAATTCATTCATGAAGTATGGAAAAATGGAAAAAAATTGGCATAGCATCCATGATGTGAGCACATATCCTGCTGCAACCTTTTCAGAGCTCTAATCCCCATCTGCCAAAAAGTCTTGTTTGTGTTCTGAGACTCAGTGTCAAGTTTAGAGCAAGTTTCAAGCACTCTGGATGCACTTTTCCAGCCTCTCTGCTGTCTTGGTGAAAGTTAAGGGGTTGGAAGTAGAAGATTTTAAGGCCCCTTCTAGCCCTATGCATTTGTGATTCTATTTGTCAGGGAGGATAAACCAATTTTAGATATTGTGAGCCATTCTATGGCTGCTGACTGTTTCACCAATTGGTTGTCTGCAGATGTTGAAAATCACTGTTAAAATAGGAATAACCATTAATTTTTTCAGTGACAACAAAAAAATTCTCTGTTTTGCAGCAGATTCAATTCATCAGGCATACCTTGCCTTCATTCTCTTAAGGAGGATTCAAAACAGTCAGATACTAATCTCAATATTTTAATGTTTTTTTTTTTTATTTTTGCAATACAGTAATATATTTTGAGAGGGGCTTGAGCGTCCAGGCATAAGAAGTCGAGAAATATGTTTGAATGTCTTCCCAAACTGTGACTGATAAAACTATTGGGATGAAAAACTGTACTCCCAAGGCTCAGTGAAATTACTTTCTTTTGAATTCCTTGAAATATATCAGTTAATTCTGTTACCTAGTTGTCCTGATTGCCTATTTGGATGCTAGAGAGAAGAAGACTGTGATTAGTCTGATTTATTTTAGATGCCTACCCTAAGTCAAGGTCAATCACATCCCTCAGACTTGCAATTTCCTTTAAAGAAATTCCAGATGAAGAGCTCAAATGCACATTCCAAAAGGCTGAGGGTAAAGTGAACTTTTTGTTCATCTGTAGAAACAATTTTATGTGTCTTTCTTGTAGCATAAGCTGTCATTACATTTGTATTAGTCATAATAGGACATATTGTTGCTTGATTTAGATTTCTACCATTCAGAAAACTTCTGCCAGTGTGTAAGTATAAAGAAACCTGGTCTAGGAGGCTACCATTGATTTTTAAGAAAATGTCAAAGCATCTGTCTGAATTCCTATCTGTGCTCTTAAAGAGAAAAATACGTTTTCTAGCAACAGTTCTTATTTCTTTGAAAAGCCTTATATCAATTTGAGGTGCAATGAGAACAGGCCTAAACCTTGGGAACTCAATCTTATTTCAGTACTTTCCTCACTGCATTGATGGACATTTTGACATTTTTTGCTTATCTTCTTGCCTAATCTCAGTTCACAAGGAAAAATGCACCATTTCTTTAAGTTTAAAGTCAGGGAACTGTGTTTCCACTGCTCCATGAAATAAGGGTATGATGACTCTACTGATGAGTGCACAACTGCTCACCTGCAATGGAAACAACCACCAACAGAAAGGCAGAATTTTCCAAGTCAGAAAAATTGACCTCTCCTAAATTATAGGCACTAAAAACAGCAGATATGTGCACAGCTACAATTAAACCTATTTTTCCTTTCAAAATAACAAACAGCGATACAGAACAACCCTTGTTTTCTATGAGCATATTTCTTTTGGGAATCCTGCCTCTACTGATGTTGTTTAAATTTGTGACATTGATCTAAATAGTGAGTAGATATGGCAGTAGTGGTAGGTATTATGTAAATTCAATAATGCACATTTCATTGTAGACATATCTTTGTGATGTCACACTGTCAAGAAATACATAGTGGGCATTTTATCTTTCAGGGGGTCATCACAGACACCTCGCTGTCATGACCAATTATCATCCCAGTTAATGATAAGTAGGGGAAGATCAGGTTCATCACAAAAATGACCTTGAAGCTTCCCTAACTCCGCCCAGGAGAGACAAGGAAATGTCACAAACCTCCTGGCAGCCGTAATGGTGTCAGGTTTTTGTTACGATGAGGGAAGAAGTCAGAGAAACGAGAATGAAAAGGACAAGTAGCAAACCAAAGACCTCTCCTAAAAGAATTTCTTGGGTAAGTTTGTAGAAACTTACGTTGCCACTCTCATTTGAAACAGCAGGGTTTTTATCAGGACAGTTCATGCCCTTACACATGCCTGTGAGTAGGAAAAGGGCAGCTGTGACAGCTATTTGAGACGACCTTATGTTACACCCTTGTTAAAGCTGATGGCAGTGATTTCAGCAGAGCTGGCATTTTGCTCTCCCTCCGGTGTCCCCTGCTGGTGACATATCACAGGCAGGCGGCAGCTGGAAAGGGTCTCGGTCCAAAGTTGGAAAAGAAGGTAATTAAAAATCACTCGTAGTAAATGTTCCATGCTGAAGCAACTATTCAGTGATTATTTTTTCAACAGTTCTTATATTAAATGAGACAGCATAGCAACCAAAAAAAAATCATAAGTTCAGAGTCTGTATTTTGAAATAGTTGTTTTTCTGAAAATGGAAAATGAAATTGGTACTCTAGTAATTCTATTTAGTCAGAAAGAAATGGTACCTTCAGTTATGCCTGCAGTGAATAAAATATAATAAACCAGTCATGCTTTCCTAAGCTTGTTTAAAATAGAAAAAAAAAAAAAGGAAAGGGATATGCTTCCCAAAAATCATCCATACAAAGATACGAAGTTTGCCATTTAGAAGTCTTAGATATTTTTACACTAGTGAAGCATCTTTGAGTTGCTGACTTCTTTTTTGTTAAGAAAGCTATGTTATAGAGTGTCAAGTTATACTTGATGCATCTAAAATGTTTAAGATACTCTGAATTATCCATTGCAAAAAACGTCAGACTCACACTCTCATGAATTCACTCTTGTCCCACTTATCGTATTGACAAGTAGAAAAGACATTAAATGGAGTATAAATGATACAGAGCCTCTTGAAGCATGGAAACTTGACTTGATGCTCTGCTTAGCTGACAGAGAACCAAATGCTTGACAGCAGTCACAGCAGCAAATGTTGCTCTTAAAGTTTTAAAGGATTGCCTGGTAGAAGCAGAAATGCACTTCCAAACCTGCTCTGAGGTACACATAGAGTGTGTGTGAAACACACACCAAAATCTGAAAAAATACCCTTTAATCTGCCAAAATTAAGTGCTCTCAGTTCAGTTGCTTTCTGATGTGTACAGAAGTTGCTGCAAGCCTCAGACATGCTTGGAAACAATTTCTCTGTGACTGCTGAGAAAGAAGTTCTGTGTCTTACCCTAAAGAGCTGAATGTGCTCCTCAGTGATCACTTTCCTATTTGTGATATTTTCATGCTTCAGAAAGCATCTTAGAACTCAGTAGTAATATATCAAATGAATTAATGGCTGAGTGACAGGTTATCACTCATCAAGGTATTCTGAAGTGATTATTGCAGATCAATTAGGAAGGAAAAATTTCAGCAGTGAAGATGATAAACTGCAAGGATTTTCTGCATTGCTAAAGAAATGTAGAAAGTAGCTTAAAAAAATTAAAATTCACAGGTAAATTATGAACTACAAGCATATTGCCTCAGAGAATACTATGCAGGTCTTCTCTGTGTTCTATCTTAATTTTTTAATTTATTATTTTTTGCTTGCTTGATTCCATAGCACTACCCTGAGTCAATTTGAGTAGCTGTGTGGGGTAACTCTGTTGCTGAGATAATTTGTCTTTTCAGAATTTCTCAGGTAATGTGCTTTGGTCTGCTCTTTCTTTGAATCCATCACAAGGATGTTTCCAAAATGCCTCTGGCTCTTCTCCAAGATGGAAGAGGGGTGGATTGGAAAGCTAATGACAGAGCAAATTGGAGAGGACTGAAAGCTGCTCTTTGATCCCCAATTTGGTAGTGCATTCTTGTTAGGGAAAGGCATCCCTAGAGAGGGTGGATGAATGCGTGGTTTAGCAAAGGAGTAAGGCTGGCTCTCTTTCCAGTCTGTGCATTACCAATGCAACTTCATATCTACAGAAGTATGATAGCAGCTGCAGCCTGCTCAGACAGAACTCTGTGATGTATTAGTATTGGTATAAGTAACATCTCAGATTTCTTATCAAATCTAAAAATATTTTTAGATGGTTTTTTGGGGTTTTTTAAGCCTCTCTCGACAGTTCCAGTGACTGCATGAGGAGCACTCATGACCATTAGAGAAATTGCTTCATTTGAGTTCTTATTGCTTTTTTCAGAATGTCTAAAATGATCCAGGAAAGGGTTCTAAAGCCCCAATATAGAATTTGTTCCATCTTTATTTTTTTTTTTAATTTATTTTAATCTTGACCATCTGACTGATTATTGGAGGACAGGGATAGAGAGATGGGAAAGTTGGTGCTAACCTGTGATACTTTAAAAATGCATGTGGGGGAAAATTCTGTTCATATTCTGTTCCATATTTATTTATTTATTTATTCCTACCACAAGTTTCTTGTTTTTGTAATAAAGGGTGTGCTGCTCTTTACTGTTTCATGTACACTTCTGTGAAAGATATTGAGTATTGACATGGCAAAGGATCTGGTAGCTCCACACTTCACTGCCCTTGAAGCAAACTGAGGAAAAAGGGCACAAGGTAACCTACACATACACAGCACACAGGAAATGTGTTTAATCTCACAAGATGGGGTATGAGATAACATTCATTTACTTAGACTGATGCAAGGTGAATAATTCTTAGCCAGCAATGAAGTATGAAGCTGTTGGCACTCCATGCTCAGAGGCTGGGGTCATACAATTGAGGGTTCGTTGTTTTTTTATCCAGAGCTTTCGCAGAGTCTTTTGCAACAGCCTAACACGACCTTCCTGTTCTTCTTTTCCTTTATTCATAAAACAAGCCATTAACTGGGCTTTTGATGCTTGTATAGCACTTTGATATCAGAGTTTCAAGTGAAATTTGCTGCATATTTACAAGCTGCTGATTTGTTTGCATGAACTGCCCTGGAACAACTGAGCACAACCAAAAAGATGTTTCACAAGGGGAAGCAGAATCTGGTCTGAGGGCACTGGCTGCTATCTTAATAGTACCAATGATCTGTAGAGCATATCAATTGGTCTCACACTCTGCTCAGTTCCCAATAACTGGTTTTGGTGACAAACTATTATTAAGGTTTTCTGGGATTCAGTTGTTCTTGTGGTTCTAAAAATCAGACAAGAGAGTATTTAGTAGTAGCAGGTGTTAGCAAACTATTATTACTAAGCTCCCTCAGAAACAATTTATGATCTATTTTATAGATCCTACCACACTCATGAATCTAAGCTTCATTCTTCATGCGATTGATCAAACTAAGCCTTGTAAAGGCAGCGACAAGGCAGAGGGAGGGGATGTTTTTTAGAGGATTCTTCAAGCAAGTGAGAAAATGAGGAGGAAGGAACAGGTTGACACTATGCTGGTTAGTAAACCCAGCTGATCAATAACCTTATTATTAACAAAGGCTAAAATGTCCCACTCTGGGAGCCTTTTGTGCAAACACCACGGTAAGTGGGTGAGTATGAAAATGGGAGCTTGTGGGGATGCATGAGGGAAATGAACACATTGTTAGGGATTTCAGGCCATTCATTATTTACAAAATGCTTGTGGCTGGCAGCGTTAATTACTACACTTCTAAAGAAAGTGGAGGGCTTGTTCTGCTTTTCAGCTGAGAAGAAGCTCTTTACTATGCAGCATTATTTATGTGTTCGCAAGGAAGCAAACTTGTCAGTTGATCCCCTTATTTTATTTAAAAGCTGAAATCATTACAAGTAGATGGAGCAATAGTTTGGGTGAATCATGGCTATTGGGGAGCTGCAGGATAAAAGCATTCAGAGCCCCTGCCACAGCCATGATTGCCATTGGAAGGAGATGAGGCTCCTGCTGATCCTGTGGGAATTCACACCGCAGGGCAGGGAGCTGGCTGGGATCAGACCAGTGGGCTCTGACAGAGCAAGACAAACAGGGAAGGAGAGAGAATGTGTTGCAGTTGTTTGACAGCCGCTGGTAAATTGCACCTCTTACCTGTAAAGTCTCTAAATCCCCTTTCAGCATCTCACAAAGAACAATAATTGTTTATTGATCTAAACGTTAACAATGTATCGCTTGTTCTTCAATAAGGTCTAGAAATGTAACTCAAGGGCAATACTGCTTTGGATAAACAACAGACTTGATGGATGTGTGGCTTTTTTTTTTTTCTTTTTCTAAGCTATGAGAATACTGTTGAAGAATTTTGTTTTGTTGTTATCTTGATGTAATCCTTGAATACACCTGTACCTGTATGGGCTTCAGTCTGTCTTTCAAAGAGGCATTTTTCTTAGCAGTGTTTAATACTTCCCTATAAATGGCTGTTTTAAAGCACATAAAAATGCAGAATTCTGTTTCAAATAGTTCTTTTTACCTCCCTGCAGCATCTGTGCTTTGTCAGCCGCTCAGATGTTATATAGAAAAATAAAAAGCAAAGTGATGCGAGATAAAACACTTGGCAGCATAAACATCAGTGGAGGAATTTTCCATACACTACCAGCACTGTGTGTGCACTAGGTGGGCACACAGGAACAGAATGAGTTTCTTGGATAACAACCGGCCACACTTCTAGAGGAATGTAACAATATGGAAGTTTGTACTTGTGAATATTTAATGGTGTTTTAAATGGGTCTGTTTCATTTCAAGATGGAGTGGAAAATTTAAAATGAAAGTGATTTGATGAGTGCCTAGCAGAATTTCATCCTGGCCTTTGATAATAACACTGACAGCAGGAGGATCTAAAGTTGTCATATAAAACTCTGTCTCATGCAGAATGAGCACAACAAAATTTCCAGATGTAGGACTTTCTCCAGCCTGGTAGATCTGGACAGCTGATAAGCCCTAGGGTATCTCAGTGACAATTAGTTACTTATCTTTCAATCCTGAAAAATGGAGGTTGAAAGTTAAGTAGCCGCATAAAGCTCAACACCTCTGGGACAGGTCTCGGGTCCAAGCTAGGCAGAAATGACAGAAAATCATTGAGAACTGAAGGCGTTAAAAGGTCAGAAATAAATTGTGATCCAGCCCTGTTTGACCAGTTTATCAGTTGGTATTTTGGTCTCCTTTTAAGAATAAAACGACATTTTCCCTCCTCTGAAGCTATTTGTGTTGGCATTAAGGATTTACCTACCATCTAAATATGTCATCTTGTGTTCCATACTCAAGAAGGGCCATGCTATTAGAGAAAACTTTGATTCAGGAAAACTTTTAGTGGAAATATCAGTGATAATGTAAGAAATGAGTAGCAAAGGACTCTGAAGATGTGGATGCCTGATTTAGTTACACTACAGTACATTCTGGAAATTTTTCTTGGCAGCCCAGAGAGTGAAATTCTGACCACAAGTAAGCCGAAAGTAAAGTTCTTCTTGATTTCTTTGGAATCTCAGATCTTTAGCCTGTATAACTTCCTTGCAACTCAGCAGATGCAGTAGATTTATTGTAGCAAATTGTAAATTAGAATATAACTAATTGTTATGACTGTATCTTTTAAATCATTCATATGTACACTTTTTAGATTTGGATGTTTCTGGGGAATTTCAATCACTACAATATTTCCTCTGCCCTAATGTACCATATTTATGATACCTCAGAGGCCAATTCTGGAAATATGGGATTTCCTAGAAATTTTAGACCATTCTTATGAATTTGGAGATATTAATTCCCTTTGCTGCTGTAGTCCATGAGGTTCTTGGACCTGCAGTAGTTTTTGCTAAGTCATCAGGGCCTTGGAATGAGAGCCTAGCTAAAATCTTATTTACTTTGATATCCACATCATGGTCTGTGATCCGTGGTTCCCCTTAGCTCCCATTTCCAGATCCCAACAAGGAATCAGTCCCTAGGCTTGTTCTGCTTGCCCAGTCATGCTGGGAGCTCAGCATGATGCCCCTCAAGGGCTTCAGCAATCAGTCTCTTATAGGAATAGATCCTTGCCTTTGCTTGTGCCCAACGTACTCACAAGAGAGAAGCCAAAACTCAGACTTTTGCAGAGATCAAAGATTTCTCTGCTGCCTGAACTGAAGATAAGTTGTTGCTGTCCATTATTTGAAAGCCCCTTACCAGAAAACTTGAGTCTCCCTTCTCAGAAAAAACTTATTTTTTTCAGATACATTTTTCATTGCCTTAGGTATCTAGGTGGATTTATATGGAGACAGGAGGTGGACATAAAATAAAGTGAAAATGGATGTTTTCATCTTTATTTCTTCTATTCCAACTATTTGCTACATTTCACTGTTTAATGTGTTGTTTTGTTTGTTTGTTTTTTTCCTGAGGCTGAAAAGTGCTTTTGGCTCATATCTTGAGCCAAATTGAGATGGTGTTTTTTCTTCACAACTGTAGTACTTTGAAAAGAGTTCTGACAAGAAACTTCTTTCTATGCTATTTAATTAAATTTCAAGATTATGTTGCCCTGGAAATTCTTGGACTGAAAATTATTTAAAAGAAAGTAAAGAAAAGAAAACACAGGGAATGGCTTCACTGAATGTAGTGGAAGCGTTCCTGGAAATCCTGAGTGTGTTTCACAGGATACCACCCTTTCTTCTAGGTGAACAATTTCCTAATCTGTGCCAGCCAGAATGATTCATTGTGTTTTACTGGCAAAATAATTATTAGGAAATCTAAGCTGAAGATGAAAAGAACAACAAAACAGATAAGAAAATTCAGTTGTCTGATTATTTTTTTCTGATTAATTTTAATTGCTCTATTCCTGTTCCTTTAAAAATCTTAACACTGGTTTTAAAATGTATGGCTCCTTCCATAGTGAATTATATTTTATACCTGATGAATTTGGGGGTTGCTTTTGTTGATAGGTAATGGTTCACATTAAGACATGTGCCATTATTTCTCCAGATGGTCTGAGCCACAAACAGCCTAAATATTTAATACACAGCATTACAGAATTTAGAGGAGAATACCGTTTGGAACACACTAAATTTACTCTCTTTGGTTTTGTGCCTCCTGAAATACATGCTGCAGTCTCTTTTAAATCATCTCCAGGAAATATATTGAGACATATTGGTCATGTCATTGTGTATTGTGTGGAAGTGAGAGTGATTTAGAGGGCCAGTTTTACATTTTAGGCAGAAGCTGGTAATTGGAACTCCCCTACAGATAGAAGTAGTAATAAGAACTTTAACATTCCTATTTGTAGCTGCTACTCGCTTTCCCTTCAGTCACGTGCATTACAACTTCAGCATGATTCCTGTGGAATATTTGTAATCAATATTTTTTATTTTTAAGTCAGATGGTACTAAAAGTGTGAACTGTTAAACATCCAGGTGTAATTCTATCTCGTCTCTTTTATTGCCTTCTAATCACAAAGGAAATTAGTGAACTTGTCTTCAAGGGCACAAGTACTGCATTTACTGTGTTTCTTTGTCTCCTCACACTTGTCAATGGGACTGGCTGCTACACTGGAATTCTTTGCTAGCTTTGCTGGAACCCAGCATGGGCCAAAATCTTTGAGTATTTAGGACTGAAACTTTCTGATGGGTCAATGTTTTGCACTTATTCAGAAGAGAATCTGCAAATACATGGTTGATATTATTTTTAGGTTTGGTTTGGGTTTGTTTTTTTGGTTTTTTGTTTGGTTTGGTTTTTTTTTTGTTACTCTTGTTTTTATATCCATGTATGTTTCTGTGTAGAGAAGTTTCATGTTGACCTGGCAATGTTTGGCATTTCTGTACTTTCTGTCTGGATAACTGTCTTAAAAAAACAGCTGATTCATCAGAATCAGATGATTCTGATTTTGTACCTGAAGTCAATACAGGATTCTTTATTTCCTGTAATGGATCTTGCTCTGTAGAGCTTGATGTCAACTGACATTTATTCTGATTTATCCCAGAATACTCTTAAATGCCCAAAGGTGTGAAGCAACTACAGCAAATGAGTAAAAGTACTTCTTTAACGACTGAAGATATCTTTTATCTGCTTACCTCTGATATAAAGACAGGAAGGAGGACTCTTTTTAAGTTTACATGATTATTTTAAGGGATGATGTCTGGGATAGGATGTTTTGCTTTGCTATGCACTAGAAAATTGTTTCATTCTCTCTTTTGTGTTGCCGTCATTCCTGTTCTCACTTCTGAGATTCCGTAGCAAAGGAGTAATCACATCTAAGAGGATTAATTTCAGGGAATATCTTTGAGTGATATCTAATGCTGGAGATTATCCAAATTCTATCACATTGCTACTGTACATGTATGAACTGAGATTCTTGAAGCTTTCAACTTAGCAGAATAGGAGGATTAATTTTTCAGAGAACAATTTGAATGCTCTCATATCAGGCTGAAACCTTTGTCAAAATTAGTTTATTTCTTGAAAGGAGCAGATATGCTAAATGACATAGGAAAGAGGAATAAAGAAATTAAAGAAAAAAGTTAAGCTTAGAGGCTAAAAAATCTTATAACTACAGTCAGCTGAAGAGAGAGTCCTGTCATGAGAAGTGACTCTGAGATTCTACTTCTAGCTGCTGTTGTCAGCTCTGCTTACAATGAGTGTAATATATGAATGAACACTTGGTTGGCGAAGTGAACATTTTGTAAGTACCCATTTTTTAAAAATCTGAGCATACTTCAAGTATGTAGTTTTCAAAGTAAACAGAATATTGCAGGCCTGTGTCCTGCAATTCCTTTGGCACATGAGTCATTTTATCATAGAAGCTTACAAGCTGAATGAAGAATATTCTGTTGCTGGTTTTGAGTAACATTATCACCTTCTTTGCTGTCATTTTGCAAAGCTATTCCAATATTTCTTTGTCTTTCCTCCTGTGTTGCCGTGATACTGTTTCTTACCTTCAGATCATCATTTGTGCACAGGTCTTTGTGGTACAAATTAATTTAATAGCTTACCACAGGTGAAAGAAGTGAGAGGAAAATTTCAAGCAAAAGGACAATACAAAGTGCCACACCTGGACAAGAATAAACTGGCACACAAATAAAGGCAGAGGGCTGTCTGGATGAAAATCAGCTGGTCAGAAGAGGCCCTAGGGTCTCTGGTGAACACCAAGTTGACCATGTCCTGACAATGTTCTCCTGCAGCAAAGGCCAGCAGCTTCCTGGGCTGCATGAGGCAGAGCATTGCCAGCAGGTCAAGAGAGGTGACATTTTCCCTGTGGGGAGAAAACCCACAAGCTATGGGGTAGATGCAGACATCTAAGTCTTTAGCAAAATGCCAACAGATGGCTTTGCAGCACTGCTCTCTGTAGCTGGATGGATCAGGTTGCTCATATTCATCCCCTGCAGAGGTCTGAGTTTGGCTGGAGTCTGTTCCCAAGCAGATGGCATGGCCAAGTTCTCATCATCAAGCACAGCAAACTCACTCCAGGATACTTTTGCCAAAGACAGAAGAGTGGAGTCCCACAATCTTTTATGAACAGAAGGCTTTTATTTCTTCTTTTTCCATCTTGTTAATGTGGCAGCCTGCTAGTCCCTACCACAGAGAGTAGAGGCTTTTTGTTTTGTGTCTCAATTACGACACCTAACAGCCCTACTGAAAGCAGAAGAGTTTTTTCAGCTGAACTTTTTCTTAGCTGGGTGTAGTAAACAGCTGTCAGCACTAAATACATTGATCTTAAAGTACCCAAATACTAAGTTGAGCTTCCAGAAATGAGAAAGGTGGTCCTTATCCATCTGACATACAATAAACTGAAGTGCAATTCATCAAACTCGGATGGTCAAGTGATGTAAATCTGTGAAAAGCAGAAAAGCCAAAAGCTGAGGCACTGGGGCTGTTTGCATTTTGGACATGCACCCTAAGCCTGTGAAGTCACAGAATTTAAATACACGTTTCCTTCTTAGGTCACATTGTGCCTATGATGAGGCAGCAAGGAGTGCATAGAATGTGTGACTATGGCCAGAGGCAGAAGGAGGAATAACTTGTTTGACTGTATCCATATACAGAGAGACAGGGTTTTTGGGTCTTTTAATAAAAGCTGATTCTAATGAATTATGTAGGATTGGTGGGGTTTTTTATTCAATTTGCATAAAAATTACTTGTATTATTATATCCTTTCTGATGGTTCTGTTGATGAAAACATAAGGAAAGGGGAAAGGTGAAACTATGCTGCCAGTTGTACAGCACTGATATTATTTAATTCCACAGTTCTGCTGTGAGGTAGCTGTGGAGGATCTGGCTCACAGATTAAAGTATGCTATTTCTTGTTGTGTCATCTTTTTGTAAGAATTCACTCCCCAAATACTTTACTTGTGCATTTAATGTACTTAGAGAGATAATTGCAATAGCTAAAAATGGGTTAGGAGCATGAAGAATAGAGATTTCATCTGAGATATAATGTTAAAATTTACAAGAAAGCAATGGCTTATTGAAGAAAACAGGAAGTAATATAGCTGGCCTTTTTTCTAGTGTTATTTAAGAAGTAGAAGAAGCCAGCCTATTTTTGTATAAAGACTGTTAAATATGATATAGGTTTCCTGTAGTAACGGTGAAAAAAGATTTTATTTACATTTTTCCTCACAACTCTAGTATATCTTTGCC
This sequence comes from Petroica traversi, assembly GCA_025920805.1. NCBI lineage: Eukaryota > Metazoa > Chordata > Aves > Passeriformes > Petroicidae > Petroica > Petroica traversi. Next base: position 7,234,084 of record JAHLSL010000040.1, read on the forward strand.
TAAATAATGAAGAAATAATTTCTGCAAATGATAGAGATGGAGATGCAAATAAGAAATTAGTAACCCCTGTCTGGCATAATTTATTCCATATCTTTCAATTTATTTCATATCTTTCTACTGGATCTCTGGTCAAAGTTTTGAAAATATATTTTTACTTTATCCTTTAATGTCAGCCATATCTTAAGGTTTATTAACTTGAAATTTATTGTTCAGTCACTGGCTATCCCTGTAACTTTTTGTGTGGTGGCTCATACTAAACAAAGGAGACTAAGTTGGACTGCATAGAATGGAGTCTTGATTCTTAGTGTTTTTTCTGAACAAGTTTCTTCTGCCTAAAATAGGCCATCATCAATATTTAGCAAAACAAAAATTACCAGTATTTAACAAAGAACCAGTGCAAATGACCAGCCTTTACCTGTGTTGCTGTGAATGTAGCTATATGGAGAGACAGAGATATGTAAACAGTATTAATTATAAGCTGTACAGAACACAACCAAAATTTAATTAAGTTGTCATGTAACTTTCTTCTTGCAACACCTACATGGAATCCCATGAGCATGCTTGGAAGTCTCTTTGGATATATTTATTCAGCTGTGCAGGTCAAATTTCTTGGCTGTAGTTATCCAATGAGATGACACAGTTCCTTAGATGAAATCATTTTAATATTACTTTAGATTAAAAAAGAGAAATGTAAAAAACCCAAATCCTTAGTTTTACTTTAAGTGTATGATGACTTTTCCCTTTGCATTTGAAACCTCATTAATATATTTTCACTTTTTTTTGTCACATCTTCTTCTTTTTTTTTGTCCTTTCTGGCAGTGACCATATCTGTGAGGTAACTGCATAAGCAGCACTCATTATTTGCTTATTCAAGTATTGCAAGATATTCAATTTCAGATTTGTGAATTAAGGAGAGATGAGATGCCTCCCAGTTCTCCAGGTGATGCTTAAAAGAGCACAGAATTTTATAGTTCACTTGTTAAGATATCTTTCTGAGGTTAAGCTAATGACATTTTTTATACCTTATTAGCTATCTGATGGTGCACTAACAAAAATATATTAAACTTTATATTAAAAAAAAAAGATAACTAATGCAATCACATAAAGCATCAGTTAATACTGAAAGCCCCAAGCAGTACTGCAGAAATGCACTCTAAGTTTGAATGTCATATATTATGAAAAAAATAGAATGTTTATGATCCACTCTTCCTGTAATTTTCTTTATCTCTAAGTGATTTTTTTTCATTTTCTTTTCTCACTTGTTGAATCATGAATGGGTTAAAAATCAGAATATGTGTTCCCAGCCATGATTCCTTGTCCTCAATAAGGAGAAAAAAAAAAATAACAAAGAATTGCAATATCAATTAAAGCCAACAGCTATTCTGGGGTCTCTAGAACACCAGGGAGCAACTGAATAAATGATCCAAAATTTTGTCTTGCAGGATCCATCTCTGTTGATCTGCTTTAGTCTGACTGCATCATTTCCCTAGCAGAAGTCCTAAGTGATGCAAATACCCCTTTTCTCTTGGTTAGAGATGTCTGTTTATCTTGTATTAACACCCAAGGATTGAAGCTTTACTGCTGCATCATGTTCTGTACATTGTCCTACAGAAGAATAGAAAGGAAAACATTTCTGTTCTGCAGAGCTTCCAGTTTAGATACTGTGAGAGGTAATTGATATTTCAAAGTAGGGAAGAAAGAGTAAGGGAGTTAATTCTTGGGGGGGGGAAAAAAAGAATTTTAATCTGGGGCAATAGCATGTAATCTGCTTTATACCTGTGAGGTGTTCCCAGGTGGAAGGAGGGAAAAGGGTGAACAGCAACAACTGAAGTTCCAAAATGATTCTGAGAAAAACAGGAGCAAGAATACTGAGTATGGTTGTTGAATATGCATTTTAAAATGGTGCTGCTCAGCACTGATATTGCTGACGATAATAGCTATGAAATGGCAAACCCATAAAATATCTTATACTCAGAAAGGAGTTTGCAGATATAAATGAGGGAGTTGATGCCAGAAGTCTATGAGCCAAAACAGTTATTTTGGCAGAAAAAATTGAACAGAGAGAATTGAAGACATATGGCATTTAGGCCAGAGGGGAGGCAACTGCAGCAGCTGAGGCACACAAGAATGAAGACTTGGACAAGAACTCATTTCTTCTCTCATTCCAGGCAGCTCAAGTGCCTGAAGAACCTTCAAGACCTAGATTATATTGCATGAGATTATATGGATGGACAGCTAAAAAAAGATGACAAATTGTGTTAATCAGTTGGAGAAAAGATAAGATTTCCCTGAATATGAGACTAGACAAACAGAAAGATATCTAGGGAAGGAAAAGTGAGATGGCTCTCTTTGAATTGTGCGGAGGTTGGAGGAGAGCTGGGCAATAACAAGAAAACATTAGAAAATAAAGCCAAGATAGGTATAGCGAAAAGAAGGAATTCACAGTCACCTGGACTTTCCTTTAGGAAATATTGCATTAATAAAATACAAAGTGTGTGTCTATTCCATAGTTTTCAAGATTTTCCCAAATGTCCCTGGTTGCCATGGAGATGAGAGCCTAAGGACTGAAAAATAGTTTGTTGAAATTCAAAATTCTACTATGCAATCCTAAATGTGGGTTTTACCTAAAGTGTGGAGACTCTTTGGGTCAGAAGAAGAGCGGCTTTTGCTTTCAGAAAGAGTTTTGACAGTGTCAAGAAAAGTATTTTCATTGGTAGTTATAAACCAGCTAAATTCAGTGAATATCTTCTTCCTGAGAGGAGAAATTGTAAGAAACAGGAGTTGAGTTGGTGAGTCTAACCTCCTTTTCTCAAACTGAAAGGCTCTGACACACGGAGCAGGACAGGACAAAACACACTTCAGGCTGATAACTGCAGCAGAATGTTCCCTGCCCCGTGCCTGGAGAGCCGATAGGGATCTGTTCTCCCCATGTGCGAATGACATAATCCCACACATCGCGGGGCTGCAGGCGGCGGGAGAAAGGGGATTGCTGAGTGGGGATAAAATGCAGCCCTCACATTTGTACGAGCAGCACAAAGCCAGAAAACCGTGCTTCTGAAGCTGTGAGTATGAATCCTCTGGTATTTTCTAAAATCTGCCCAGAAAGCTTGCTGCTCTGAAAGAAAAGCGCAGTTCAGGAAATTTCGAAAGGAGAGAAGTAGTGCTGTTGCATTTGCTGTTACTCCCCCATCTCCTTTATTTTCTCAATATATTACTGGAAATTGAAGGCAAGCTTATGATACGTGCATCGGAAGAAAACCTTCCCTGTGATGGATGATAGCAGGGCAAAGTCAATAGCAGGAGTGATTTAAGCATTTGCTAAGACCTGTTGCATTATTCCACTGCGAAGTCTGCAAGGCAAAACAGCACTAATAAATACTGAGCCACATTATTCCGCTTATGTCTGTGTTCATAAGAAGAAATCTTTCTGGAAATCCCAAATTTTATGTTCTTTTCACCAATTAATTTGGCTATGATTTCATGTTTGCTTGAAAGATGCTTAAGAAGTGCTTACAGGTATTTAGGAGTAAACAAACAGTTCTATGAGCTTTGAAGCGGAATAAAATGTAGATTATTAAAGCTCAGGGAAAAAAAAATTACATCATATTACCATAAATTTTTTCATTGTTTTAAAAAAAATTACTCCTGAGTTGAAGAAAAAGAGTTTACATAAATGTTTGGCTGAACATATTGATAGTAACAACAACAAACACTAGCAAAACATGCTCCCTTTGGGACAGTATCACTGTCATGAGGAGATATAAAAAGATGTTAGGAAGGAAGGAAGGTGGAAAGAACAAAGAGAAGGATGTAAAATAAAAACACATTTACACATTTCATAACTATAGCTACCTCCTCAAGTGAAGCAAAGAGGGAGAGGTGGTACGAGTAATATTTTCCTGATGAAATATTATTGCCAGAAAGAGAGCCTTGATGTAGCACAAGCTCCCTATAGTGTACACTTTTTGTTCTACAGCCTGTTTCCTATAGCACAGTGCTCATCGTAATTGCTCTAATAGGTTTTTCTTTCCTGGAGTGACCAAACGTGTCTTGGCAGGAATCACACATCAAGTGTGTCCAACCAGCATCATCTGTGACTCTTTCCATGTTCCCATAACCCAGCCCTCCCCTGGCCAGGAGTGACCCGGCCATGGGGCATAAATGGTTTGGGTCCATAGGTCTGGGAGGAACCCCCTCTGCACTGGTAATTTCCTAGAAATCAAATCTGCCAACTTAGGACTTCATTGCCCTATTGTTTCAGCAATTCAAAAATTATTGTACCACTGTGAAATTCCTTTAATAAAGATTTCATAAATATTTAATGGGTATTAGGCCTTAAATGAAAATATTTATAAGGAATAAATGGGGTTCAATTAAGATGTATAATTTCCAGTAACTTCTCTTTTTTATTAATATTTAGATAATTTCTTCTCTAACACTTTTTAGCAGACCATTCTGCTTGGGGCTGCTGTTGCAATGATGCTTCATTTTTGGCCTTGTCATTTAAGTTTCTCATTTAATTTAAATATAAAAAATTCTATCAGTTTAATGTTCTAGTTTCTTACTGTTTTAAATTAAAATGGAAAAATATAACCCTTTGTGAAACACTGAATATGTGAGCCATTTAAGCAGCTTTAAAGAAATCTTTTTGCAAAACTTTCTTTTTGTGTTCTTCTGTAAGATAAAGGGGAAAAGACAAGTAAGATGACAAACTTTCTTGAACCGAATCTTGAATCTATAAGAATTACGATGAGCGATAATAAAATTTTGCTTTGCCAAGGCATCTCTACATTTTGCTTTCCTCTAAATTAACCCAGCTCTCCAATTTCAGTGGATATTTTTTTAATCAGATCTCTGCTTTCACTGTTTATGGCACAGATTGCTCTTGTGGTAAGTTACAGGGTTTAAAAGACCTTTGCTTTTTCACAGTTGTGGCTGCTGCTGTTGGGTTATATGAAACCCTCCATTTCTGGCAGTCTGAGCATCGTATCTCAGCAGTGCCTGCTGCCTCCAAGTGGGAAGCCTTGGTTTAAGTCCAGTAAAAGCAAAGAAGGAGTGGTGTTAACTTCTTGGAGGCTCAGGTCAGGACCTGTGAGAGCACCAAATCTGTTTGCCCATGGAGTGCTCAGAAAGCCTCGTCGTAGAGGCTGGCTGCAGTTTTTAATCTGTTTCCATTCAGAGCTTTAACACATCAAGTCTGAAAGGCAGAAAGTACCTCCTGTTCAAAAGAAGTACTAAAATGATCAACTTCAGTCAGGTAATCTTGCAATAGATCAGAATCCCTCAGGGAAATATTTACATTTTGCCAGTTTACTCAGAGGAACAGCTCTGGGGATCTGGAGATATCCTCTGCATATATATTTTAATTTTTTTTTTTTAACAGCAGGAAACAGTGCTGCCAGAGCTGAAGCTAGTGATTTAATCATAGGACTGCTAGAGGCTGCAGTACCCTATCTGCTCAGAAATCAATATCTGTACTCTCAGTTATATTAGAGAAATGTTTACTTCTTTACCTGACCAAGATATTAATTTCTATATGCTGTGTGTCTGAGTTTCTTTTTTTTTTTTTTTTTCTGAGCTAATGATTTGTGGGGAGAGTAGCCTAATTTATTTTTAAATCCTTTAACACTGCACAATTTTCCTGTTATTGACTGGTTATTTTGTGTATGTGTGTGTGTATAGCACCATTCACATGCATCAAGGTGCTCTGCAAAGGGTTTGGGAATGCTCTGTACGTAGGAAGCAATGCTCTTTGCTAAAACACAGCCATCAGCTGGGCAGGGTGTAGTAGCAACCTTTGTGTTGCTGCTGCTACTGATTTCAGCTCGGGAGGTGAATAGGAGAAGTCAGCTGGTGCATCAGGGGAATTTAAGCAGGTGAAATGCAATTACCTGCGTGGGAATGTGATCGGGATACCGGAGCTAAACCCCGGGCTGGTGGAAAGCACTCTGGGGTTTTTAATGACGGCGAGTCAGAGAACGTTTTATTTCTCATCCCGAGGACAAAACCTCTATTAGCAGAGTGCCTCCTGCCACTCACTGCAATGTTGGTTTAATACAGACCTGTAGGGAACAGTGTCACCTCCCGTGGCAAGTCACCATTGCCAGTTCTGCTCCCCGTGCAGGGGAGGGGACACAGAGGCGAGAGGAAAGTGCAGAGATTTTCTGTTGTCACGGGCAGGACATGGGGCTGCAGTGAGTGGGATGGCAGGGGCTGCTCCAGTGTGACTTTGGCAGTGGCTGAACATATTTCCTGGTGGGAGCTGTCCCCAGAGGGTTCCCATCCACAGACTGACCTACCTCCGCCTCGTTTGCTTAATGAGAACAGATGAGATCGCGGCTCAAGGTGCTTGGTTACAAAAAGCACATTAAACATGTCAGGGCAGGTGATTCTCCCACTATAAAAATTGACAGTGTGGGATTAGCTGGTGCTGCGTTGGAAATCTATTAACATTTGGAGCAGTTTAAATTAGAAGTCTTGATAGAATTACAATTGCTTTCCTTCTCTGTGAGTTTTGTTGCTATCTTTGTGTACTTATAAACCAAGGAAGATGTTTTCCAGAGTCTTACGTGAAGCCATATTTCTCTATCAGATTTACAAGCCTGTATGGATAAGGGAGTAGGAGAAAATGGACAGAGGAAAGAAAAGCCAGTGGGTTTCTGCTTATGAAGTCTGACAGCACACACCAAAGCATGGAAGTGGGGAAGTGGGGAGGCATAAAGGTCACAGCTTTGGGAACAGACAGGCTTTGGTGATGTTCAGAATTACCCAGGACATGCTGCTTTCTGTATGCTCAGTGCAGGATAATGCAGGTAGAATAATAAAAGAAGGCATCATCTCAGTCAGGGAGTTGGATTCATGTAACTTTTTCTGACTGGGATTCTGTTTCCTTTTGTGTTTAAGCTGACAGACAGGAATCAACAATGTGTGCTAGTGCCAGAGGCTGAGGATATGCAATGATTTCCTCATAACTGCATCTGAAAAGTTAGAAACATGCAATCTTCTGCCCTCCTATTAAGCAGAGACAGCCTTATAGCAGCAAAGTAAAAAAAAAAAATTACTACTGCTGATTTTAACTTGATGTGAGTGGAGAGGGGTCAGAATTAGTGCAACATGAGAGGAGGTGAATGGAAAAAACCAGGAGATGGACAAGTGAAGCCACCTGGTTGGGGAGCTTAGGATGGAAGCCTGGGAGAGAGTTTTGAAATACACATTGGCCTGCTGAGCAGCCATGGAAAGGCAAAAAGGAAGAAAGAAAATGATGATTTACATATTCTGGGGGAAAAAGGAGTGGCCTATCAAGAATGGAACCCCTGGGCCTTTCATCCCAGTGAGAGAAGAGTTGTCAAAGGAGGTCATGTGGAGATCTGTAGATAAATTGTGAGCAGGAAGAAAACCAGAAGGACCTGAGAACTGGTCTCAGGATTTTGAAAGAAAACAGAAACAGTGAAATAAAATGCAGATTATGGAAACAATTGGCTGCTGTATGGTCACAGATGTGTTATTGCAACTTTTTCCCCACACCAGAGTTTGTTTTAAATTAATGGGGTTAGAAAAGAGGCGACCATCATATCTGAGCTGCAAGAAAGAGAAACACTATTAGGTGATTATGCATTATTTATACAAGTAGCCTTTGTTTGTCATATTGTATTTCAGATCTCTTATGGAAACTCAGAGACATCTTACATTTCATTTTCATCAGGCCTACTGTTTATTTTTTTAACTTCAGAATATTTTAGCTCAAAATACAATGCTATTCTTTTTAGAACTTGGTCTCTGTGGGTCTCAAATAATTTATATCTTGATCCTTACAAAAGTGCCTGTATACTCAAGTCCCTCTTTTGAATAATCTCTGTCTTCTGCTGGTGGAACATTCCAAATTACTCCAAATTATTTTTGTCTTGTATGTCTTGATTGTCATCTATGGATGTTAAAATATCACTTGACATTATCTACTCACCATAATGTATTTCAGTCCTTCACCTGGCACAGCCAGCTTTGAGTCACACTGACAAAATAATCATTTTTTTTTAATCTCAATATACAAATTCATCAGCAGGCTCATTTCCATTAGCTGACTCTGGTCAGCTTGCAGACCTTATCTCTGACAGACAGCATGATATTTCATGCAATTTTCACCCCTTCTCCAGCAATGTCCAGGTTGCCTGTGTTTCCTATTCCTTTAGATCCTCCAGGTAACCCTTCCTGCATAAAAGGTTCTATCAGATGCTTGTTTGAGGGTGCCCACTGTTTATGTATCACATCTGAATTCAGTTATTTTGGTTCACCCATGCAAAAAATATATTAATCCCTTTATCTAAGTAACAGTTCATCTGCTGATAATGTCTGCAGTTTCAAAGCTCTTGCAGTTCATTGCTTAAGGGTTATTTTTACTTTAGTTGATTAAGAAGAAAATCATCTGTGAGATCAAAATATAGGATTAACATTTCCTGAATGTAACACAGGTATGACAAAGGAGAACTTTTAAATTTCTGAAGCTCAAATGTATCCTAATTATGAGGGGAAGAAATCTAATTACCATTGTTGATAGTCTATCCAAAGTGTTCAGAGAACTAATGTTTACTAATCACCAGCAGTCCGGGTTTCCAAATATCATAGGTTTTGATTTTATTAATCCATCAATAATTTTACTTTGATAAAAATAGATGGTATTCCAGTTCTGAAAACACTTTATTTCATTAAAAGAAATAATTCCATTACATAACCTGAAATTATTAAATTTATGTTGATTTTTTAATATACTTTTAAAATTCTTCAGGGAATAAAAGGATTTTATATCAATTTATGCAATTGAACATTAGAAATAAAAAACCAGCCCCGTAGTCTCCAAGGGTCATATCATCAAATAACCTGTAATGTATTTTATGGTGCCTTCTAAAAAAAAGTAATTAAAAGTGTTCTTGAAAGAGGAGCAAAGCAGATAGAGACACTTCCTAAAATATGTAAGGCTAAGTCTACTGTTAACTCCAATAGAGAACATTTGAGGAAAAATGGAAAAGAATTATGATTTAGTTTATAATAAAATCCAGAGCAGAAAGGAAAAGTCAGACAAGCATCACACTTTAAGTAACAAGTGAACAAGTCAATATTTGCACTACATAATCAAAATGGACTTAACCACCTTCTATGTACATGTCTCAAATTTTGGCTCAAAGAAAACATTCCTCCTTCATTTTAATCATGAATAATCTTGGAAACCAACTGTACTTATTTAAACAGATGTTCCTTTCAATGTATCTTTTGTGGTATAAAATTATTTCTGGGCTTTTTCATTATTATTTTAATAATTATTTTAACAGCATGAAGTATTAATACCTTAATAACACAGGTAAACTAAAATACCTGTCTCCACTAGAGGTTATAAATAGATGGAATGTTTCCAAGCATGGATGAATGGAACTAATTATTTATCAACTAGATCAATTTCACTTGTCGTATCTAAATCCAGAAACATGTGAAAGGAGAGCAATGTTTTCAGGTAATGTATTTTTTTTTCCCTAACTACCCTACAGTGCACCTTGCAGTCCTGTAGTAATGCTGTGTGACAAACAGATCCTCCACTTTTTTACCTGAACACTTGTCATGCAATTTGCAAGCCATTTTCTATTTCTGGATTATTTTCATGCCTACAAAAGAGGGATCGCCCAGACCATGATGTGGCCCAGAGACTCTGCCTTGTGCAGCTCTGTCCAGGTAGACTGGGAGACACATCTGGTGAACTCACTCATAATAATTGGATAACTCTGGTAAAAATAAAAGAACCAGGGTGCTGAAAATGAATGTAAGAGTGATGCCTTGGAGGGTGTGTGATCACTGCTCTATCATATTTTTTCTCTCTTTTGAGCTGTTTTATAATGGAATGGCTGAGTTAGTCCACAGCATCTTACAACTGATCTCACTCTCCTCCAATGGCAAAGTCATTTTATCGTCTTTTGGTAGCTCTCTGACCTTTATGTCCCTTGATCAGTAAAAAATCATTCTCCTGGCCAGTCATCATGTGTGATGGATTGTCAGGAGGAAAAAGGCCCCTATTTGCATTAATGAGGCTGACAAAGACTGAGCAACACAGGCAGCAGAAAAGGAATTTATTTACTTCCATCCACTGCACTCGCAGCATGACAGCAGGTGTCTGTTGTTTTAGGATACTGAGACCATCTCAGTTCAGTTCTTTGGTCAAATGGCAGGTTGTACTTAAGGACTATGTGGCCAAAATTTTACCTCCATTGCAATCTGTGATTCTGGCCTCAGGGAAATTTCATTTGCTAGTTCCCTTCTGGATAGCATGAAGACATCTTGGCTTTCTTGCCCTGGGACTGAAATACTTATCACTACATATCACAGTGAGTGACTCCATCTCCCCCAACAATAAAACTGGCTAAGAGGACCTCGTGTTATAAAGACTTAAGCCAACTTCTTCCCATAAGAGGTTTGACCTGAAGAAACCAAAATTATTTCCCCCCCCCCCCCTCCAAAATCTTGAAGGAGAAAGAATTCCAGATTGCTCAGGACCTACCTTGTATATAGAGTTCAAGAAGGAGTGAGAAAATAATGACCACAACTTATATAGGAAATGCTCTTTTATTCTTGTAGACTTTAATTGTATGCATAGAGCATGTATAACTTAAGTACATACACATATAAATGCATACATACATATATATATATATATATATATATATATATGGTAATTTACATGTATATAGATAAGCTGCATGATATGGATTATATATAAATAGTTATTATTAGATTAAGAAATAAAGGATAGATGCTTTATAATTAATAATTTATTACTTGTGGTCTTACCTCTTTTCATGCCAAAATGTCTTACATGATATCTAAACACAGACAAAGGGTCAAATTCCTTTCCTGGCAATTGCATATTCTAGACCAATCCATATATTCTAATTTTGGCCTAAAGCTAGGGAAATTCTCTTTGTTCCTGTCAATGGTAAAACTCCCCCTTCAGAGGGATCAGCACTTACACCAAAATGTTATGTGGAACATGTCACTTTCCTGGTGAGACTAAGGCAGGAGCTGTAGCACTTCATTCCCTCCTCTGTTTCCATGCAATACTAAAATAACCTTATGGCATGTCATCTTCAGGCTGAGGGCTTTGGAAGCAAGGAAACATGAAGATTTCAGCCTATTTGAGCAGGAGGTTAGAGAATATGTCATGCTCTTTTCCCTCACTTTAAAGCTTGCTAAAGTGAATAACCTCCATACTTTGAAACACGAGATCTGCCTTTGCTGGAAAGGAGAATGTATGGCTTATTCCTGATGTGCAGGGTGGATATGGCATGATGGGATACCTGGATTGGGGTGAACAAAAGAACTGTGCTTAGGAGCCTCTTGACATTTTGTTTTTGCCTTTTTCTTTAGCCTTGTTGCACAAATGGTTGTGCGTTCTTGTTTACCTCCTGCCACCCGCCGTACCTCTTTCAGAGATTAAAGTGTGGAATATTTTCTTCTGGAAATAAACAAGTTTTTGAAAGGAAGGTTATGTATGGAGAGAATTATGCATTCCAGTGTCACTTATGTGGATAATTTGGAACTTGTGTTGTGAAAAGGTTTGTATTTGCAGGACTTGCATTCAGAAGCTATTGAGAGGTGCCAGGGAGAAGGCACTTCTCTTCCTCCTGCTCTTACAGAGCCCTTGTGTGATGCTAATCAGAGCAGATTTATAGAGTGCGTAGTAAATAAAGCCTGAACAAAGGAATATATCCTTAGAAGAAGTAAAGAAAGTATTGACTAGTTGATACGAAGAGTAAAGTGCCTATTGTGTGCTCTGAATGGCACTTGTATTGTAGGGAAAAGGAAAATCACAGGATTGAAGCCAGCCTGTAAGCACAGTCATAGCATACCTTAAAGTTTCTATTTAAAGTTCCCAAGGCAACTGCAAATGACATTTTTCTAGGTTGGTTTTGGGTTAGGTTTTTTTTCTAAAGTTTGATTTTGAAACATTAATATTCTTTAAAAGTGGAATTTTTGCTTCCATTCAGTATAATTGTGCCTATGCTGATTCATAAATACACTTTCTGACAATAACAGCTAGCCTTACAGATCTTTGAAGAAAACTTGGCAAAGAGACCTAAGGTTAATGCCTGGTATGAAGCTGTTATTCCCAACCTCAGTGTACACACAAAATTACTGACCTGCCTGAATAAGAAAATTGCTATTCCATCATGGGTTGATTTGCTGTCTGGATAGATCTCTTTAGCTTAAGAACTTTCTGTTTAAGTAATCTTGGAGCAATTTGTTTTGTTTCTAGCTAAGCCTGAACAGTAAATATATGGGATAAAATATTTATGCAGAGAAACTAAACATTAGATCAAAAATGGCTGCATTACTAAATTAAAAGAGATCAGGGGTTACTTTGCAAGGCTGAGAAGAGTAAGCGAGAGATACCAAAAAAAAGTTTAATTATAGATGTTGAAATACTGTATCAATGAAAATTGCACAAGGAAGTTGTTTACTACAGCACTTCAGATTTATTCCCAGCTGGTGTATAAATACAAAAAAATATTTACCCTATTTGGTTAAATATATTAGCAAGGAATATGATTGGTTTTTCCTCAGTTTATTAGAAGATAAAGAATGAACAAGTAACCTGGGAGAGGCAGTGTAATAGCAAAGGATATGAAAAGACTCTCTGCCTTCTTTGGTTCAGTCTTTACTGAAGCAAGGTTGTCTTTCATGGCTGTGACATGTCCTGTGTCCAATGTCAGTCCCTGGAAATGTGGACTACTAATGGTAGAGGAGGACCAGGCAAGGGACAGCTTAAGGAAACAGGAGCATAAACCCATGGAACTGGAAATGTTCAAGGATGCTGAGGGAACAATCTGAAGTCATTCCAAGACTGCTTTCTGTCATCTTGGAGAGACTGTGGCCATTTGAGAATGCCACAAACTGTAAGAATATGGCAAATCAATCTACATTCATTAAAAGCAAGGGTAAATATTCAGATAACTATAGGCCAGTCAGTCCAGCTTGGCCTTGAACAAGGCTATGGAGCAAATTCTACTGATTTGCTGTTGGTAGGGACACAAAATACCCCCAATATGTTGACTTAATATCTACTTTGCCTTCCCTAAGGGAAAGTTGTGTCTTACAAACCTCTGATTACCTTGGGGATGACACGACTGGCTTGGTGAATGAGGAGACAGCAGAGGATGCTGTTTATTCTGATGGCAGCAGAGCTTTGGCCATGGTCTCTCACAGTGGTGTTTCTGCAGCCAAAGTGGTAAAAATAGGCTGGACAGATGGAAAACTTGCTCGGCTGCCAAATATGATCAGTGGTGTGGAGTCCAACTGGCATGTGATTATTAGTGGCACTCCTCAGCAGCTGATACAGGGGCAAATACTGATTAATGTCTCTATTAATGAGCAGAGTGGTGGGAATGATGATAAATCCTCATCAGGTTTGCAGATGACACCAGTGCTGGGACCAGCAAATAAGTTGGAGGGAAGGGCTGTCATTCAGAGATAATTCAATAACCCCAAGAAATGGGCTGACAGAAATGTCATGGAGCTCAGTAGTGGCAGACTGAAGAACATAAGGCTAGGGGAAGATCTAAATGTCACTTTCAACTTCTTAAAAAGGATTTATAGAGAAGATGGAGCTAGACTTCTGTCAGGGTTTCACAGCAAAAGGGCAAGAGGTAATGAACAGAGGCTGCAGGAAGGGGAAATGTAATTAGTTCTAAGATTAAAAAAATTCTTCACTGTGAGGATGGTTGAACACTGGACCTGGTTGCCCAGAGAGTTTTGGATTCTCCATTTCCAGAGACAGCTAAATTTAAATTATCCCTTCACTGAGATGGGAGTTGATACAGATGACTCCCAAAGTCTTTCCAACCTGACTTATTTAATGATACTGTGAAGAGGAGACTGAATCACAGAATTACAGAAGTCACAGAAGTCCAGGACACAAGTTTAAAATGTTAGAAAAGTCCTGTAAGATGGTCAAATCTATTATTTCTAAGGGACGGAAAGAGATAATTGTTTGACACAGGCACATAGGAGATCTTAGACAGACTTTCCTGTTTGTGTGAGTGTAGGACAGAACGACCTCAGTTCCTCCACAGAACATTGTAGAGTCTTTTGATCTCAGAAAGACAAATGTAGCAGAGCAGCTCACCAAACACACAGCTGAGCTTAGTTTGAGTGTAACTGAGAATGGAGCTCACTCTAATTCATGTCCTGCTGATAAAATGGACTCTAGATTTTGGAAGGACTTGGGTAGGACCTGCACAAGTTTATGTATGAAAGAAGTGTGAGAAATGTTCCTGTGGTAGAAACTTCTCAAATCTTCTGTCCTGGAACACTAGCAAGTGTTTCCAAATACTTTCTTTTAAGGGTTACAGATATCTCTAGAGATAAAACGGAGCAACTCTTCTTCTAGATAGTAATTAACCAATATGTAGTCATACAGACTTAGATCAGATATAGCCAGTTTCTTACATTTGACTAACTCTGTTTTAGTTTTGACCTTTTCATGCACATTAATCTTCTAACTAGATTAATGCTGATCTCTTTTATGCTTCCCACTTCATTAATGCAGGTTTTCTTGTCATAGACTGGTGTAAGAAAGTCAGTTTTAAAACCTGTTTCAGTTGTTAGCAAATCTTGGATCATCCTAAGGAAAAAATTAGTAATTTCAAAGAATTTAGGATGTATTTGTAAGTATTTGAGAAGTTCATTTCATGCTGTGACATACTCCTTGAGGATCATTTTGATTTTGGTATTTATGGTCAATTGTCCCTCAGCATCACTCTTTATGGTGGGTCATGAGACACAAATAACAAGGTGCTCTTGCAAAATAGGTTAATTTAAAAGACATTAAATTAATATTTTCTTGTTTACACCAACGAACAGCTATTATCAGTCAATCTTGCATAAAATCATTGGCATCATAGTGTATGTACTACACTACCTTGCCCTATAAAATGAAGTTAAACAGGTTCTTTTTAATTTCTTTCCTTCAGGAAGGAAAATCTATTCCTTTGAATAACTTTTGAGAAAACTCAGCACAAGATGCAAATATCTGTGTCCATTGTCTTTCTGGCAGTACAGCCTTAAGCCTAAGGAATTCATACATGACGTTTTTTTGACCTTGATTCTACTCACTTTGCAGAGATTAAAATCATTGATCTAAACTTTGGGGCCTTTTCTTTAATTTGGTTTTGTTCTTAAGGGAAGTTTTAGCTGTAATAATCAAAAAAATTACCAAAGAAGGAGGATTTATGTTGAAAGTCTCTCTTTAAAGGTCAAGCATGACTGCAGGAATCTTAATTGATCCTTCAGTCTGTGCATGTTAGATGGACATTGAAAAGAGAATCTTAATTTTCTAACATTTTGTTAGAAACATTGAGATCTGTTCTTTCCAAGATGGATGCAGGACACACTACACGGCTCAGGAAACTGGTAATGCAACACCAAGCCTATTATTACCCAATTCACAGCCTCAGATTCAGACATGGTGATGACTGAAAGTCGTTACCATCTGACAACTGCTCCATAAATTTACGTCAAAGGCAACGATGGCTCCAGCCTGGTTTGTTAAGGGCATCTGTCTGCTTAATAAAATCATCTCTGTTACTGGTTTGGATTTCATAGACTAAACAGGCATAGAAAACAACCATCCAGACAAAAAAAAAAAAAAAAGAACCAAACCAGGAGTGCAGAGGGGTTGTGCAAATAAATACACACAGCCCGTGCTCCTCCAGGGAGCTTTCTGGAATTCTTAATTGATTCCTAGACCTCAGCCGCTCTGGAACGATAAGCAAACTAAAGGCAGTTTGCTTGGCTGTTTTCCTTGAGAGAGTCCATGATATTTCCTCACAAATATAAAGATGTTGCATTCAGTCATCGAGGCTGGAATTGGGATCTGTCTCTCCCAAAAGCAATAATTTTCTGATATAGAACTTAAACATTTTGTGAAGCTCGTGGAGAAGTTTTGCAGTCCCACGTTCCCAGTGTTGCAGTTTAATGTTTACAGGATTGCATCTTCGGTGTGAGGCAGTGATTAGCTCCCTGTTTCAGAGGAAAACAAGACATCTGGCAAGCTGTCAAAGCCATATCTTTTAGTACATGTCCTATGTTCTTTTGTTCTCAAAATAAGCAGCATAAATGTGATGAATGTATAGATGTGAGCATATAAATAACCAGTTCAAGCCTTCTTTCATGCAGCCTTGTTAAAAGTATGAAAGTATGGAATTTAGGCCAGCTTATTTCAATACTTGGAAAAATATCTTGTTTTATTTCATTTTCCACCAATAGAAACATAAAAAAAAAAGCTTCTTTTCCTCCCCTGTTACTCATTTTGGGTTCAAATTTGTGGATATTTAATAAAGTAAACTTATATTTTGCAAAAGACAGGAAGGTTTTTTATTGTAAACTCAGGCTTAATTTTTTTTTTAATTCTTTTTTTCCATTGCACTGCATTTCCAAGTGAGATTAAATCTCTTATAGACTAATTCTATTCAAAAGTAATTTCATGTACCAGCTACAGGCCAGGGCTATTCAGCATCTCTTTGAACAGGCCTGACAGGTGTGCAGGTGGTGCTTGCCCTGTTCAGTTGCATCTTCTTAAGTTTTATTCCCTGCTGGTGTAAACCAATGTCACCCCATGAAATTCAAAGGATATGTTTGAATTTAGTTACAGGTGCATTTTATCAGAATAGCACATTCGGAGGATAAGTTCTGGGTGTATTCAGACCGCGTCATCAGAAGCTGAGGCAAGACCTAAATATGAAAGCTGCAGTCCAGCATGTTCTTAAGTGAGGAAGAAAATGATAAATGTAGAATTCAAAAATATATATTGTGGGTTTGGGATGACTGAGTGTGAATGTAGTGAAATTTTAGATTTCATTTTCCTCACCCTTCTCCCCTTACATCCCCATTTTCCTGTTGCCATGCAGACGAACATCCTCAGTTATGTTTAGGATGCCTGTTGATAGGGTTTTCTTTCAACCCAGTCAGGGAATTGATTTGGGCTAATAAAAAAGGCAGTCAGGGAAGATTTTTTTTTCCTTTTTAAGAGAGAATCGTAACCAAAGCTGTAGCACAGAGTAACAAATGAGTGTGCCAGCACAGAAGAAAGCAAAGTGCACCATGAGACAGGGGAAGGAATATTTTAAGGTGCCAAAGCCACCGAACATGATATCTTTAGAGGAACTGCTATAAACACCTAAGTGCTGCTGTGTGTTTGTTCAACAAGATGCTAAGAGCTGCCCACCAAAGACTCCAAAAAGTGTAAAAGGGAAAGACAAGTGGGTTTACTTATCAGAGATTCAGATTAAGTGGGGAAAACTGGGTTGATAGCAGCTGTATGTCTTTGCTTAGAAGCCAGTTACACGGTATTATAGAGATGCTGTTTCTAAGTTTCAGTGTGAGAGTCAAGAAATTTGACTTATAACCTGACATGAAATAAAAGTAAAGCATATGAGAAAGCAGCAGACCAGAGGGATCAGGTTTGCTGGCTGATACCTTGATACTTTTTTTGGCAGGTGATAAAGGTTAAAGGATAAAGGATTTTAAGCAGCCAAGAGGGTACACAAGTGAAGCAGGGTCAATATCACAGGAGGAAATAAAAGACATGCTCTGGCCCAAAGTCTAACACATAAAATTGAATAAGCTGTCAGCTTTATGTAATATTTACTCTAGGGTGGAAATTAGTAGTTACCTTAGCAACACTAGTATCACCAGAGACATAGCCATGCTGACTCTGATTTACAGAGATGCATTTACTTTGACAATGTATTAAGTAACCTTTCTGAATGTTTTACTGTGTTTTTATGATGAATAAGGCACATTGCAACCAAGAAAAATGGTTTCTCCAGCTTTCAAAACACTATATGCTGCTCAGACCCTTACCTGACATAAATCTAGGGCTTCATTTGCCAAGGAAATAAGGTTGATTTATTGCAGTGGAAGAGCCAGCTCATCATTTTGAGCAGCGCCGTGGTTTATTACCAGTCACTCTTTAACTTGTCAGCTATGAGGGGGTTTGATTTTGTAATATCATGGTCATGAAAATGAGAATGGTTAACAACACCCAGTGTTGCCAGATCTGCTGGGGTAAATGAAATGTGCTTCTACCTCTAAATTCAGGGTTGGCTTCGATTCCCTTCTGTCACAGGATGCTTCAGATATTAAGAACACAACAAAGAAGTCATTACTGTAAGCGCTGCTTTTTATCAGGAAAGTTCTGAATTTGGTCCTATGATACAGCATGGTTCATATTACATGCTAGTTGAATTATTTAATCCAATAAAGTTGTCACCAGTCTGAGCTTCTTTATACACATACCATACAGCCATCTGCAAAAGATATATTAAAGTATACTGAATGTTATTTTAAATACTCCAAGCAAGAGTGAGTTTGCTGTCTTCCAGGCTAAATTATTTGCTCTCAGTACAAAGAAACTGCTTCTTATTTGGATGCTGAATTTACTAAATTTTTAGCTTTTTCAGCTCATGTTCTGTGAATGAATTCTGATACCACAAATTTTCAGATTACTTTAAAGTATAAGTGTACTGCATACTCTGGAAAGTCTTAATGTTATTTTCTCCATAGTAAACAAAACAGATTGAATTTATGGCGTGACTCTCTGAATTATTTTGGGGATCCTCTTAGAACTCTATTAAAATCTCTTCTTAAAGCACAAGCACCAAGTGGTGGTACATGTTATCCTTCTACCACCTGTAGACACCTTGTCCCCAGAGGCAAAAACACATTCCTAATTTTGTTTCACTTTTTTATGCCTCCCAGGTCTACAGCTTATTGGGTACAAGGCAGCTAGGTATTGATTTTCATTTTGTTTCTCCAGTTCTATATTCTCTTTCCACCTGGACATCTTGTCCTGTCAATTTTGAGAACTTGCTCCTTTGGCCAGGATTTCCAGGCATGTGTCAGCTAGTTCCAAATGGAGGGTTCCAGCCATCACATGGAAGTGGGACGTAAGATGCATGCAGGAAGCCACAACAGCTACCACATATCTGGGGAATTTGTTGGGGGAACACACTGTGCATAATTAAAAAAGAGGCAGAGCAAATTCATGGCTAAAATGTAAAATCTGTCTATAGACTAGAAAGATAAAACCTCACTTACAAAAATTCCTGTGTGCGCTGTGATATTTCCAAATACGCATGCATTATGCAATTCCCAAACAATCCATGTGTGCTGCAGTTTTCCAGCAAATTCTGGATTAACCTATAACTAATCCGTGTACCTGCATCACTGACACTGGAGCTCATGTCCATGTTGCTCCCTGCACAGACTCAATAGCCTTTCTTTGGTCAGTGTTTTCTGGGGCAAACCCTGTTGCCCTGTAGGGTAGAATCTTTGTTCCCCATCACCAAGGAGGGAAAATTTTCTTGTATTTTGCCATATTAACACACAATGTTGCTTCGACAACATCCCCATCAGTAAATTTATACCTCTCTGTAGCAGATATTTTTTTATTTTATTATTGTTGCTTACCATACTGTAACCTTCATGCTACCTGCAGACTTCACCAGGTGTCACACAGACTGCTGATAGAATTACTCAATAATTTTGGATGATAGTTTATCCTTACTGAACTTTGCTAATAATTCATTTACACTCTATAAACAATTATGATTTTTTAGAGACCTTCCAATTAGTCAACTCTTCTTCCATCTATTGCATGGTGTTAATTTTTTGTTAAAAACCTTGTCAAGATGAAAGTAAAACAAGGTAAACACTTTTAAGAAATGTTGGTGTATTCCATTGCCATATAAACTAGGCATGTGACCATGTCCAGAAAGAGATAACAGTACTATATATGTTAATATATAACATCTCACAACTACCATTAAATTTCTGTCTTTAATGCCATAGAATCTTGAGTGAACTGACTTTTATTTGTGTATAAAGTTTGAATCAAGGTAGGATTTGTTTAGTATCCCAGCAATCTCCTTTTTTAGAAACTTTTTCAAATATCAAAATAGGATCTTGACTTTTAAAATCCTTTAACCCTTTCTCAGATTGATTCAGACTCTTGATTCAAGCCAAGGTCCCTTGTTTGCAGCAATGAACTCCCCAGCTATTTTTTTAAAAACATCCATTTCAGCCAGGTTAAACCATAATATTTTAAAAAGGTAATAGATTCTGATACCGAATCATATTCTCTCATTATATTAATGATTTTCTTTTTTTTTCCATTCCTGTATTAAACTTGCTGTTCTTTCCATAACATTTTATTTTGTGTGGAAACATCCTCTTACTTTGTATCAAGTACGACTGCAATTGTCAGTTGCATATTTATTTAACATTATTTCTGATTTTTCTATCTATGGTAGATAATGGCCTGAATTATTATCAAATACTTTTTTGTTTTCCTACTATGCAAAGTCTATATATTTTTATTTCTTTCTTGTTGGTTATAGATTTAGTTTCTGATTGGCTTTGGTTTTGGTTGTTTTACCTAGGGCTGTAAACTTGCTTATTGTCTCCTAAAATCAAACACTCAAAATTAACTTTATGTTACTGTGAAGAAAAGAAAAGTGGAATATATCTTCAAACAAGTGGAATAATTTTTAGCCAATATTTATTTAACACAAAAGTTGATCAAATATTAAATATCTGTATTTTCAGTGGGAATTAGAGGTTTTAAATAATTATAATTTTAATGGCATTAATTTTCCCAGTATGGGGTGCAGTGTGTTTGTCATTTCCAGGGTTTGGGTATCTTTTGGTTTTAACCTGCCTATTATTTTTGTTCATAATAATATCAGATTATTTTGCATATTGTATCATCATTTGAGATGAAATCAGTGTTTGTTTAGTTTTCATTTATTTTCCCCATTTCTAATAATTAAGAATAGCTGAGTGAGTTCCATAGTCCTGTACGAAATTTCTGGGATTTTTGGATTTTTAATAGATGCTCAGAATATTACTAATGGTACAGCATAACCCTGGGGAAATTGTGGCAACCAGTGAATATCCATTCCCTTTTTTCATTAAACATATAGAAGACAAGAATATTTAGATGTGCCTGCTTGGAAGCTGTCTCCTGGCACTAGAGATCTGTCTTGTATTCCTTCCACCATGAGCTATTTGAAGCCTTTGTGGAAAGCAAGGAGCAGATTAATTCCTGAATTGGTTACTGTACCACTGAAACACTCGTGAGTGAGATGTGTGTTTGTGGCTCTCCTTTAGGTCACAACCTCTTCTCTTCTGGGTGAGTGGAATTGTGCTCTTCATCCCTAATTTCCAGTTCAAATCCATCCTGACAGGCATTATTCTCGTGCTCTTTGTGCTTTCTACTGCACTCAGTTCATCCCACAAATGAGCAGTACAGGACTGGGTACATCATTGCTTGAAAAAGATCTTCATGAAGATCCGCCAATTTTTTTTTCATTTCATTAAATTTAGTGTGCAGATATCTAAACAGTTGCACATAGAGTAGAAACCCCCTTTAAATGAAATGTTTCAGCTGTATAATCAGTCTTTAAGGTGCACAGATGAACACAGTGCCCTTGGGCCATGCTTCACCCTCTTGCAACACCAAACCTCCTTGCAGAACAGGTGGGTGTAAGACCGGGCACTTTGACTCTTAGGTTTCCATTTCCTGAGTTACTAAAATATTCTCTTTGCTAGCAAGCTACAATACAAAACAACTGCCATGTATTAGAGATGTCAGGAGTTCAGGAATTACTTCCTTAAACCACAATGAACTTGCAAGAGAATGTTCTGGGGGAAAAAAACGGGTTCTGTTTAAGTGACAGATGAAACATGTTTTTAATTGCTTTGAGAGCTGCAGAAGTGTCTAGAGAATGGATGATCCTGTGAATCCTAGTGCATCTAGCCCTGCAGTGTTGCAAGGGCACAATACAAGTCCATGATATTAAGCAGATCATGGGTAAAATAGAGATATATAACAGCTCCAGGGGAAAAAAACAGAAAAAAAAGAAAAAAATTAGAAGCATGTTTTTCTACTTGTAAACACATGGATAACAGTAACAGTGCCACTTCTGAAAATAAAGGTTAAAATCAACTCCTTGGGTGCAAAGGAAGAAAAACAAACACTTTTTGCATACATTTCTGGATCCTGTGGATTTCTCCCATAACAGTTCCCTTGGAATTACTTCTTTCTTGATAGGAGGAACTAATTTTTATGTACAGGAGCAGTGCCTGAAGAAATCATTAGGGCAATGAATATTTCAGAAAGAGCATGGGGAGCACTTCGGGGAGAAAGGCATATCAGCAGGAAACCTGTTCTGAGGAAGTTTATGGCATTTTAAATCATTTCCTGGCCTCTTTTTTGCACGTTAGAAGATCATTATATTGGCAACATATTCATCACAATTTTGAAGGCTGGGTTTTTCCCTGCTACAAGGGGAGAGGGTCAACAATAGCTGAGTAAGAAATATATTCGATTTCTTAACTTATTTGCTGCAGTGGTGCTTGGTTTCTGATTTTATTGTTTGTTGGTATTTTTTTTTAATAGGAGTTACAAATGACCAAAGAGCACAAAAACCTATATCTTGTCAATCCACAGAAGTGCGGGGTGAGAATATGGTATTACTGAACACAACAAGAGGTAGAAGTTTGTCTTTTGCTGCTGATCCCATGATTGACCCCTTTGTTTTTGGAAAGAAAACCAGCTCCTCCTCTGCCTGAGTTGCCACAGAAGTGAAATAAACTGCTGTCTCCAGAACAAATGTTTGCATGGTCTCTGTGCAAGGTAGGGGCCCAGAGTTTCTGCTGCTCATTCCTTTTGTCCTCAGGAGCAAGCCCAGTTTGGGATTCCAGTTTCTGAAGCTTACCATGGGATATCCTTTTTTTTTTTTTTTTTTTTCTTCTGAAAGCCACCGCACCTCAATGACAGGAAGCAGCTGTGGCCATAATATTCTTTGGAGGCCTTCCCCACACAGCCCAACATCCAGGCCCATGACAGCACATTCACCTGCAACTTCAGGAACTTTTAAGACTTTTAATATGGTTAAAGGAAGGAGGAAATAACCAAACTAATCCTGGACCTCCTGGGATATCTTGGAGGATTCTGGATAAACCATTGTGAGACTCTAGTCTTGTAAAAAGTCATCCTTGGATTTAGCCATTTGGGGAAGAATTAATGAACCTTCCTCATGCTGAAATGTCTTCACAAGGGGTGAGTTGATCTTGGTTGGCTGTTAGGAACCCATCCAACTTTTCTCACTCTCCCTGCTCAGAAGAACAGGGGAAGCAAATAGAAAGAGAAAAGCTTGTGTGCTTAGGAAAAGACAAGCAGCTCTCTTGCTAATTACTGACACAGGCAAAACAGACATGGCATTAATTAATTAATGAGGAAGCTAGTTAATGGTAAAAAATAATTAATTTCTAATCAAATTAGAATCAATAATGGGAACAAAAACAAAAACTAAAGCATCTTTTCTTCACCCCATGCCTTTCTCCAGGGTCAACCTCACTCATTCATTCCCCACTCTATCTCTTCCCCCTTCCCAGCACTGTAGGAGGTCTGAGGGTTGTGATCAATCCATAATCCTTTCTTCTGTTTCTTCTGCTTCTTTCTCTGAACATTACCTCTCCTCTGCTCCAGCATGGGCCTTTCTCATGGGCTGCAGTCTTTAAGGAAAAACCTGCTCCCTTGTGGGCTCTTCTTGGTCCACACTTTCTTCAGGAAATATCATCACTCTACAAGGGGTCTCACAGCCTGCTGGCTGAATATCTATTTCTCTAAGGACTGCATAGGAAGCTCTCCTCCAGCACCTGAAGCACTTCATACTCCTCTTCTCTCGTCTTTTTTGTTCCCTTTGTCTACTGTCTTCTGCATTTCCTTGACCAAGTTTTCCTTGGGACACCACCAGCTTTGCTTTATCCTGTGGTAGGTCAGTTTTGGAGCCACACAGGGTAGCCCCTGACCTCTTCAGCACCTGAGGGTTGCTGTCTTTTACAAAACTGTCCCTTGACCAGATGGGATGGAGTTAATTTTCTCCGTAGCAATCTCTGTGGTATTTTACTTTCTAAACTGTCTTTATCTCAACCTGTGAGTTTTCATCATTTGTTCTTTGATTCTCTCCTCCGTCCCACGGGAGGTGTGGGAACAAGTGAGTGACTGGTTGCAGGCTTAGCTGCTGGCCAGGACCAACCCACCACAAGTCAGGATTTTGCCCAACAGGTAGCCTCAGGAAGACAGCAGCTCCCAGCTTCTGCTGAGTTGGAAACCTCTGCTTCATGTATAGATAATATACTTGTAACAGCTCGGGGCAGCTTGTGTCACACATCAGGAGCTCAACAGCAGAAGGAGCCTCTCATTACAGGGGAGGGGCACAGGAGCTCTCTTGAGATGAAACCTCACTAAAAAGGTTTTAAAACAAATTTTAAAAATGAATAGGGATAAATTACCAGGGCCAGATGCCATTCACCCATGAATATGAAACTGATGAAGTGCTAACTGTGGTTTGCAATATATTCTTTGTATTATCCTTAGTACCTAAGGAAAGAAAGTGCTAAGTATGACAGAAAGTTTTAAAAAGAACTCCAGAGCAATCCTAGTTAATACAAACAAATAAATCAGATTTCCATGAGAATAAAATTGGTAGGAGCTGTAAAACGAAGAGAATTAATCAGCAGAGCCATGAATAAATAGGATGCAGCAAATGAAAGTCGATAGGTTTTTTGTAAGGGGAAGTGATTTCTCCCTCTATGTGACAGATACAGGTGATACAGTCAGTGTCATTTACCTAGTTATGTAAATTAGCCCTGAAACACGGGGCTTCCTGAAAAAACAGGAAATTATCATTAAGAGGTGTCTTTCTTGGATGATAAATCATTAGGAGGTTAGGTTTTATAATGGAAATTCATTATCGATGAGGCCCCAGCTCCTCTGTTTGGGAATCACAGTGTTTAATATGCAAGCATATTTTCACCTTGGAGAAAGGGATGAATTGGAAAGTTAATGTGGTGATACCAAGCAGGCTGCAAAGATGCCTTGTGTGCTGAACATTTAGTAAATATTCCCAGTTTTGTGTATGTTTCTTTACATGCATGCATATGTGCATGTATTTGCACCCTTATGAACTCTAAATAAGCTAACATGCATGAGAAACCTGTGCTGCTGTGAAGCTCTCAGTTTTCTGAGGAGCCAAAAATCCTAAATTTATACCACTCTGTGTATTTCTAGCACCAGAGTTTGAATGCTGTGATTTTGCTCTTACCTGATCTCAGAAAAGGAGCATTAAAGCTCAAAACATCATATGGACAAAAGGAAGGCCAATGTGGCTTCATCTGACAAAAGATTCAAAGACTAGGATTAGGATTATCACAGAAAAGAGGTGGCTGAAATAGATGTATGGCCTAAAAGTTAATTAATCAATAGTTGTTATATAGGAAGTAGGGGATATCTGTTGAAATTATTGGAAAATAAGATTAAAGTGAGTGAAAGTGTTTGGGGTTTTTTGCTAAGCATAAATTGTGGTGAACATAGACGAACATTCTGTGAGTGTTTGCATACAAATGTGTACAAAAAGGACAAGGACACTGGCAAGAGTTAAACTTTGGGGATCTGCATTTATCTGTTATCTTAGTAAATTTGTATGTTTTAGTCTGCCAGATCTGACTAAGTGATTGAGTATGAGAATCATAAGGGTCAATTTAATGCTATTTTACCTAAGCATTTCTTCCTGGTCTATAATTTTTCAGTCCTGGCATAATGAAGAAATTTAACCTTTTTGCATTAATTATTTCATTTTATTTAACTTCTATTTCTATTATTTTAATGCAAATAATGTCAAACACACATCTAACCCCTCCTATATTCATGACAAACTTAATGGAGAGTCATGGATGACAAGAAGCAAATTCCCATATTAACTAAAAGATTTCTTTCCAGTGAAACAATGCTTCACCTTGAAAACAGAAAATTAGTAGTGAAAAAAAAACCTGTGCTCTTGGTATTTACTGAATGTTAAGTAAGAAAGTATTTGTCTAATCAGCACCAAGAATAGGTGGTCAGAGAGGCTAAGTTTGTCCTTTTTATATGTGTCTCCAGATTGCTGGTTAGAAAGACTGGGATGTGGGAAAGAATATTTTGTCATTTCCTTAAATTGTAATAATCTCTGTGAGAAAAGGAATCTTTATCTTGAAACATTCTGCTGTAGTGTGCACATAATCTTAATAATTAATATCAATTATATATGTAATATATATTACTTTGTTGCAGCATATATATTTTTTTTTTAAAAAGACAATTTCCTTTACCTAGTGGAATGTGTATTTTTTAATCTTGGAAGGAAAAGTGGGAAGAGAAAGGGTGAATGTTTCCAACCTAATATAGAAAAGGACAAGATTTCTCACCTGGGATAAAGGCCAAGGCATGCTAAAGAAGTAACCTAAAGAGGAGCTCCCTAGGCTGTAATTAGGCATCTGTCTGCTTTGCTGTGGTGCAAGGCACCTACAACAAATCACGTGGAGAGGCTGGTTGTTCATCACACTTTAAGGCAAAAAAGTGCCTAAATATGACCTTTGGTAATCCATCTTAAAAATTCATATTCAAGATTCTTAAATAATGCAACACTCTTTGTAAGAATTTTCTAGAAATGTTTGTTTATGGTGCTAAGTCTCATGATTTTCACTTGGGAAAATTGTTACATTTTGAGACATCTGAAAATTACAAGTTTACTGAAAAATCTCATTTGCAAAATTGTCATGTTCTCTTTTTCTCTTTCCTGCCTTAGAATCACATCTCAACCTTTAAAGGACAAGCAGCGCTACCTTGTGAAAGTGTACTCTCAGCCTTGCTCTTCAAAGTTCAGATCAAGTGATGCTGCCAAGATGTATCCTTCTGTGGCAAATAATTCACATATGCCAACTCATTGGAGAATCCAAAAGCTTTGTCTTATGCCAGCATAATTTCAGCAGTATTTTCCAGAGCTGTGGATTAAGTTTGCTGAAGCAAAAAAATGATGGTGTGTCCTGATCCATTTCAGCAGCACTGCCAGACGCAGAGATGATTCATCAGTGCTCCCTCTCTAATAGTACCCATCTCCAGTGGGCAGTAAAGAATGACCAAACTGGCTATCAGATGGAAAGGAGCAGAATCTGGAACGGCATTTGCCTTGCTCACTTTGTACTCGAGTGTGAATCCAGGCGTTCCTGTCTAGACTTGCAGGGGCTGCTCGAGCATTTAATTACTTGAATCCCAATGAGCTGAAACTGCTTGGTTCAGGAGATAGCATAATAAAGGCATTCTCCTGAGGTGGCTATATCATTTTTTTTAAGCTTTACTGACGAGCTAGAAATAGTCACAGATTTTAAATGTTGCCAATGATTACATTCAAAAAGCATGGAATATATGAGCCTACATTTCCTGCTATGCCAGTGTTCCTTCAGGAGCAGCAAGAGAAGAGAATGTGGGCTGCACATGGAACTACCTAACTATCTGTATGACTACGCACCAGCTTTGGCCACTGTTACAAATTGCACCATATAATGGTCCCGAAAGTGGACAGTCTGGTGCTAAGGCCTCCCACTCCTGTATCATTGTGTACCTACATCAAGGAATGGGGGAACTGACTTCACGTTAGCTCAAGTTTTTCAATGCCTGAAGTACTCAGACTAGAGGTGGCAAGAAGGATCAAAGTAGCTAAGAGACTCAGGGAAGAGGGAAGTGTAAAATACTGCAAACTTGGATTCTGTATTCTACATGTATTTGAGGAAAAATGGATGTCTTCCAGCTTTGTGTGTGAATGGTGTCACTGGGGTATCTAACTAAGCATGCAGCTACCATTTGCCATTGCAAATGAGACAGTTTTCTCAAATTTGCTACTTCACAATTTTTGGATGGGGTTTTTCAGTTGGGTTTTTTTTCTTTTTTGTTGTTGTTTTGTTTTGTTTTCTTAATCAACTTTCCCATAGAGTTTGCATGAGAGGGTGAAAGTTTCCCATGTAGTAGAAGAAAAAGTACATGGACTTGGGATACAAATCCAATTGGAGAAAAACATCCCCAAAGAAATCCAGATAGTCAGTGACTCATGTAAAATATAGTTTGACATTTGAGCATGCAAGATGATTCGTGGGATGCGGCTTAAACAACTCTGAATTTTTTATGTCTCTTTATGGGCAAGACTGTCAAATCTGCAATAGAATATATGATTTATTTTTATTTCAGGGTAGAAATTGTCTTTTTGATTTTTAGTCTGCAGAAGAGGAGCACTTGCCAGTGCACATTTATATATATCCAAAAAAATTAAAAAAGAGCATGCTTTGGCCAAGCAGGAGCAGAATTAGTTACAGACTCTGGTTTTTCTCCACAGCATGACTTTTATTGATACGTTCATGGTGTTAAATGGCATGACTTTGTATTTTTCACCGGTTTAAGTAAGAAAAGGTCATCCGGTTGTAATCCTTATGGTTCTGGCTTAGGTAAGTAGAATAGGAATAAGAATTCTCTTCAGGCTTTCACTTAATTTTACGCTATGGGCTATATAAATACAACTCTTTTGCTGCTTGGGACATAATTTGAGTTCCAGTTTAACAAGCCTTATTTAAAGAATGGGATTCTGTCACTTCAAATGTTTAATTTTCTGGGATTATCTTCTTAAGACAAAACATCTTCTGGCTGGGTTTGCACCTGAGAAGGAGGTACCTGATAATCAATGCTAGGTTTGAAGGATGGTGAAAAATAGCAATATAAGATCTGAACTTCCCTCATAATGCTTTCATTTCTCCTGGGGAGGTGGGGTGGCTAGGAAAAGGCATAATAGGCCCTTGAAGATGCAAAGAGAAATAGAGAAAAAGTTGTGATAAACCTCATAGTCATATTCTAATTGCCCCTTAGAGTCACTTCACTGCTGATAAGACTTGTGTGCTGCTTCTTCCTCCAAGCTCTGTTTGAATTCTGTTTAACCATACGTGCCTTCCCTCTGGCTAGCAGTGATTTGACTGTGCTTGTAGCATTATTTTACTATCATAGAAGGATACTTGGAGGTGATAACACTACGCAGTGCAGCTTTGCTTTGCATAGTTCTTACCTGTTTCCTTAATATATTCACTTTCACTTGTAATTCTAATTTGGAAAGACAAATGCCATAATCCACGGATAATTAAGAGTCTAGACTAATTCTGTCATGTCAGTGCTTTCTTAATCTGCCCCTAATCAGATTAAACACCTTAATTTAGACATTATTGACATTGTAGATTGTAGAACTGCAAGGAACCTGCTACAGTGTATCATGTAGTTGGAGTTGTTGGGAATTTACTGGCCATTTATAACCTGTTATATTTTGCAAAGAGTATTAAAAATGAATTAAGAAATCCAAAAGTTCATTCTAACATGAGGAAAAATGAAAGCGCTCATCTGTGATGATATTAACTCTATTGGCTCACTTATCTTTTCAAGAGAAGCCACTAAAAGAAAGTAAATATGCAGGAATTATTTTCTCAAGAACTTTTTGCAGCTAAGAGTTGCACAGTAAATATTAGTGAATCAACACAAAATCAGACAGTTAATTAGAGAAACCACAAGTTTTTTGTTCTTTATTTCAAAATCAACTGCAGTCACAAATATTTTGGTGTACTTGTTGGCAATAGGCAACATGCAAGAGGACTGGTTTAAAATTGGAATTTCTGTTTTGTAGACGGCCCTGACTCACTAACATATTTGCATCTAATAAGGACATACTTTGATCATGGGCTTGTTGTGTGTTGCTAATGGGATTTCATGGCATAAACCCACAAAGGATACCTCAGGATATATCAGAAAGAGTCTTCTAGTGAAGATGAAGAACTTGTAATTACAAAATTGCATCAGCAATTGTGACCAGGTTTTATTTTTATCTGCATCCCAATATATATTTGAATAATTATCATTAGCTTTAAAAGACATTCTCCTTCCACTGTTTTGTTAATTCTCTTCTAACTATTTTCACTCTTGATCAGGACAATATATTTTTAAAACACTTGATTTGAGCGTGTGTACTTGTGATGATGCCAGTCAGTTCTGAACAAAAATTAAATTGTGACCTTGACTTTGGAAGGTCTTGACTGCTTTGTACTTAGTCTTTGCTTACAGCATCAGCACTTGGCATATTACAGGCAGTGTAATTCTCTCTTGAGTCTGCTTTGGCAAAAGAGGTCATCACAAAGCATCTGTATTTTCACTTGGAATATCCTGTCAAGAGCTATATTGAATTTTTAAGCTAAAATAACTCTTGCTCTGATCTTAAAACAGAAGGCCAAATTTATCCTGAGTGAAATGCCTACTAAATTTGTTTTACTGCGGATAAGTTTATTTCTCTGTGTCAGATTTCAGCCTAAGGCAATTGCTTCGGAAAGTTTATTTTGTGATGTCTTATATGTGTTTGCAGAAATATTTCTCTCTGTAAATATTGCCCAAAAGCTGTTGTACAACACAGTACAACGCCATTAAAATGTAGACTCTGTGAATTTGAAATATCAATGGACAATTGATGATAGAACAATGGAAGAGATTAATTTGTTTTGCAGAATATTATGCTGTTCCTCATGTCTCTCAGACCCACACAAAGTACTGAATCAGATTTTTTCCATTATTAGCACTATAAAATTTAACTGATATCTGCATAAAATGTACTGGTATAATATGCAACAATCACAGAAATATGCTGTAATCTCAGAAATAATAGTGCTAACTTGGCTTGGAGAAAAAGGCTACTATTTGGTAAGTTGTGTTCTTTAATGTCATTTATGCACTCAGGATGTTCTTACCCTTTAGGTTTTGTTCTTAAGCTGCAAACAGGGAAAGAAATGAAGGGGACAGGAGGAAGAAAAGATAGAAATTATTGTGCTCATATCAAATGCTAGGCTAAGAAAATCTCTCAGCTAATTGTAAGACGGATTAGCTACAGGGTTGTAAACTAATTAGGACATAATTCACACCATTTGATAGCACAGTTACTACAAAAAATTGTATCTAACCTTCATTACCAAATGTATTCTGCACTACAGATCAAAATTAACATTTAAATTCAGCCTGCTGACTCCCCTGCCAAATGCCCAATTTAGTTTCCAGAATTTTACACATTCTTATTAAAATTAGATTTTTTTAAAGCTATCATTTTTCACTTTTTATTTGTTGCACTTACATAATTCCCAGAACTGTACCTCTTTCCTTTGTACACCAATTAAAGTTCTCCTGCTGGTTTTGATGAGACACTGATAGAGCCCTAGTATAAATCATACACTGGTTCTTCATGAATGGCTTTTAACCTGCATGTTATCCATTCTGGGTTTGTTTTTTTTCTTTTTTTCCAAGTTGTGCATTCCTGTTGTAGTTCATATACAAGGTAATGAAAGTTGTCCCCCATGCACCCAAGGCCTGAGGATCTTAACCTTGTTCACAAGGAACTGAAACCTGAACCAAGCAGGTGTTTGATGTGCTTGTGACTGTTAGAGCAGGTGATACCCTCAGCACAGTTGGGATACAGAAAGAAGATAAGTCAGGAAATCCTTAAAGAAGACCTGAAGCAGAAAGTTAATGATCTCAACGTAGGATCACTTTGTAGAGAGTTTACAGAGTGTTGTAGCTGAAAATGTGAATCAGGAGAAATTACTTCTAGGTTGAAACAGGGATATAATCAAAGATATTATCCTGGCTGGAACTCCAGAGACAAGGACAGTGGTGTTAAGAACGTTAAAGACATATCTTGACCCACAGGAGGATCCCAAGTCACCCAGAAAAGCTGTGGATGCCCCATCCCTGGAAGCATCCAAGGCCAGGTTGGATGGAGCTCTGAGCAGCCTGGTTTGGTGGAAGGTGTCCCTGCCCATAGCAGGGGGACTGGAATTAGATGGTCTTTAAGGTATCTTCCAACTCAAACCATCCCAGGATTCTGTGGTATAAAGGGTAAGATAAGCCCACCTTCAAAAGGGCCAGAATGGCCTCAGTCTCACTCACCCCATGTGAGTGGCCTTGAAACCCTTCACGTGACCAGGGTGTTCCAAAGGACCAAAAACTTCACTGCCAGTGGTCTAAACTTGTGGGATTACTGCCATGTCCAACTCAATTCTGACTCTTCAACCAAAGATCAGGTAAGCATTAGTATTTGGGTTTGTAGACATACACCCTAGCAAGATGGCAGCCTTAATTGCATAAAAAATCAATAGAAATAATGCTTTCACTTCTTGTTTTAAGCTTTTTCTTGAAAGATGACAAAATAGTGAAGAGACTTCTAAATTAAATGGTGATTAAAAAGTCCAGTTAACTCAAAGACTATACAAAGTACTGCATTTGTAATTTGATAGTTGCCATGGTAATGTTTGGTTTGCTATTGATTACTTGAGTAAACACACTCCAGAATACTGTTGACAATTTCAGACTGCAAAACAATAATTTTATTAGTTAATACATTATTACATGCATTTAGTAAGTATCACCCTTTATTTGTGATACTAGAAGTATTATTTTTTAAATCTCTGTTCATATTCAGGTTGTAAGGAGAGATCAACCAACATTCAGAAGTAAAAATGTAATCCACACTGGGGTGACCTCTTTTTTAATCTGTTAAAAACAGAAAGGCTATGCTTCCAAAATACCTTGTGTTCCCTTAAAACTATGCACCACATGTCGCTGGGTATTCTGGGCTTGGATTTTTGATCTTCCTGGTGACGATGAAACTTTTTCCTTACTCTTCTATCTGATTTCAGTAAGCCCCCCTATTATTTTCTTTTTAGGCTGAAGCCACTGTGGAAGTTGCCGTCTAAGTGTCTTCATGTTTCACCTCTGTTGTGTTGAGCTCGTCTGTACTCCTTAGACTTCTAGAAAACAGTGACAGCTCTTTTCAATTTATTGGAAGGACTTTCCTGATGAGAGCAGTGCATTCTAGAGAGGTTTCTCACAATTGCGGTGTTTCAGAAATATCACTAAAGGAGAGAAGGCAGTGGAAATTGTTGTTATTGTGTCAGTGTTGATCATGCTTCTACGGCATTTCATATTTCATCTATTTGAAGGACATTTGATGCTTAAAGCCACCTTATGCCTGATATCACTACTTCAGCACCTATCACTTTCTAGATAAGTAAAAAGTCTTGAAGTTTATTAAAAAATATTGCTGGAATATTTACAGGTGTGCATTTTTTAAGCCTTTTTTAACAAAACCATGTATTTCGGTTACTGATTAATGTCATCAAGCAAAATGAGTTATGCCCATTTATGATTATCTTTCTCTTGATTCCAACAATAAATAATGTGAAAATAGCAGGGCATAACAACTCATTATTTTACTTTTTAGCTTCCTGTGCTAATTCTTGGATAGTGATCATGCCCTCTGTACAATCAGTATGATCACAAAGGACTGGGAGCATTTTGATTACACTGTCATATCACTTCCTAGTGTTTTTTTCACAAAACTATTTCTCAAAAAGTATTTTGGCTAGAAATACCTTCTGTCATATATATATATATATATATATATATATATATATATATATATATATA